>MQTX01000107.1:1927973-2087975 GCA_009735665.1 Angiostrongylus cantonensis | reverse complement strand
ATGCGCGTTCTAATTTGGATTCATAGTGTGAACTTTCCCAGGACAAATCCAGTAGCAATTTCCCGACCCCTCTGGCATGGAAAGCTTGGTTTGCCCGAGGCGAAATCGAACCGAGCAGTTTTTTTTTGCTTTAAAATTAGAAAAAAAAAAGAAAAATTAGAAAATTAAAAAAAAGAAATTAGAAAAAAAAGAAAAAAATCGGGCTTGAAAAGTAGAAAAACGAGTTTCGAGAACTAAAACGGGGGTGAAAAACGTCGTTGGTGAAAGCTTCGCTAGTCATCTCGATACGTTTCTGTTAATAGCATTCCAATCGTTAATTTTGGAATTTTGGGTGACCACTCAAAGGCAAGGAAAGTCGTAGTGTGGTCCCTTTCTGTCACCCTGAAAAAGTTACCATTTCGTACGAAAGAACTGTCGGAATGGTTTTGGGCAGAACATCTTATCAAGAACGACTCTTCGAGAGAAGTGCGTTAAGGAAGATGACAACATTTCGACAGGCGCCGTCTCGATTTTCGCCAGTCTCTGTCACCCTTTCGCCTTCATTCATAACAGTAAGCCCGTAACCATTCCTTAGTGTTCACAGCGATTTATGTGCACATCTCATTTCATAGTGAACTTTTTTATCGAAATAAATAGCAGTAGCTTCTACATCTTCTTTGCCAGAGCAGCACAAATGTAGTTGTTACAGATGAAACGGTTAATTTCTAGGCTTCTGCACGTCACGAAATTCCAGAAGTAGTTCGTATAAATCTAGTGATTTTTAAATGAGTACTTCTTACGTTGTTTAGAGGACGCCATAGTTGGCTAAAAGTTTGGTGGGTACGTTAGACGAGGCAGAGTTTCGGATCCCGATTCCTTATCCTTCTGACCCTTCTGCGCTGTTGGTTGTACTGCAGTTTGTTGTCGCTTACACTATGTAGGTTTATAAGACTTTGCTCTAATGAATCAAATGTATGCTTATATACACATATAAGCGTATGTTGCTACACACTACTCTTTCAAGTTCAATGTCGCTATAGAAGTGTTATCCGTTGACTGATCACTGCCAATTGCAGATCTCGCTTTTGTTTTCGTATTTTGGCCACTTTCTTGTAATATTTTTTTCTTGCGCTAATTCTATAAAAATCTAAGAAACTTAATCTGACGAGCAATGAGGAGAACTTCTATAGTGTCATTAAACTTGAAAGAGTAGTGTGTAGCAACATACACTTATATGTGTATATAAGAATGTATTGCTGAAACAGTTTTTTGGTGAAACAAAATTTACATGGCTCAGTGGAACATTTCAATGATTCAACCTTGTTCAAAATGAGTTCTCAGAAAGTCTTTGATTGCCGAAATCCACTTACCAAACTTTTCCATCTTTCCAGTGTTGTCTACGACGAATGACGAGCGATAGTTGAGTGTAGGCACAATGATGCTGAGATATTTTTATGATTCGGTACTTTAGTTACGCTACGAACTTGCGATTACCGTTTCCAAGCGCTCCATCTGATCCCCTACGCTACCGAGGCCTTTGCTTTACCTTTATGTCAGCCTGTTTTTCACCCTAATTGCGCTATCAGCAATCACCAATCAACAGAACTAGAGAGCAAAAATTGCAGATCCAGTTTGCTGCATTGAGCTCTTTCGTAGCGCTTCAAGTGGTATAGAGAACGTAAACTCCCACTATCGGCCCAAGAAAGCTTTCGTTTATACTCTAAGAGCACCCGCTATCTTCTTTGTCATCACAACTTGTACTTCTCACGTGAAAACTTTTGACACTTCAACGCAATATAATTTAAAAGTTCATGTCAAGTGTTTTCTACAGAAGAATGTTCAAGTCTGAGGAATAAACCAACAACGCAATTTTTTGCCTCGGTAGTGTCATTTCCGCGAGCCTGACAGCAGTAGAAAGTAAGTGATTGGTAGAGCCGAATTACGAAAATTGTAACACAAAAATAAAGTTACAGCCAAGCTTCCAAGTCTTGCTCGCACCACCATCCTTGCTGTTCTTTTCACATCATGAAAAAATAAAAAGACGATTAGACACTAAATAAAAGTTGCATGAGAATGAAATGAGCTTAAAGCAGTGTAAAACGAATGTCTAAGCCACAAATTATTACTGCATAATGTTTTCGTAGTGTTAACAGCGACAAAATCCGCTATTATTTTTGCGTTAACCCATCACATCTTTGGAAAAAACCTTCAGGAGCTATCTCGCTCTTGGGAATGCCTTTGGAAAATTCGTGGCTTGTGATTGGGAGATTTTCGTTTTCAAAATCTCTCATGAATAAGCCTGTATCTCGTTGCGGTAACCTCACAGATATTTAGAGGGAATTCCTTGTTTTAAAACTGACCGAGTGATGTGGATCTACAAGCATAGAAGTCTGTTTGAAAACAATACATTCATCAGCCATGTTTGGTCACTTTGCTGAAATTCATTGTCCTTTTAACGGTGCGATTGCAACTGCTTCACAATCGGTCATCGTCAGAAAATGCACTATCTTGCTCAGATAAAATGATCACATAACATCCCGCCAATAAGAAAATCGCTTGAAGATGTCAGTTCTATCGTTCCACGTTTCAGTTCATTCGATATAACTTCATAAAGCTCAGAATGTGACGAATTCGCATATATACACTGAGTATACACTGAGTACCTGACTGTCAAGGGCTTCCTAAGAAATGAGACTCACCCATGATTGACTGCAATTCATTTTATTATGCTTATCACACTAATACTGTAGGTCAGTTTGATCCATTTTCACCTTCAGAATGGTGTATATTACAATATATAGTGGTTATTTGGAAAGAAGTTGATAAACATTAGGAGATTCTTCATCATGCACACTTCGTCGCTCATTTCACTACCCCAATTCCTCGATGCGTTCGGGGTCTGCAAAAGCTTCATGCATCGCTAGGCCCAGGCGAAATATAATAGGTTAGATATCTACTCGCTCACCTTTACGATACTTGATGAATTCTAATAAATAACACATCTCTAAAGGATTACATAACGCAGTACTCCTTTCACGTTCTAGTATAGTTAAACAAATTCCGTTGGATTAATATTGATAACTAGTATATATTAAAGGATAAAGGATAAAGCTCTCGGCGTTGATCAATCCCTGAGAGATGTGCCGTGCATTCGACTTCGTTAAGTATCGTTGGAGGTGATTGAATGCATATCTGGCTTTTACAATGACTCGCCGTGGCCCACCGAAGTATCCAGCCAGTGCTGCTATCCTCCCAGATAAGCCTGGTACCGATTCGCCGACCCCGGTGGGATGGAAGGCTTGGTGGGTCATGTGCGCGAGGATCGATTCCACGTGTGTGCTCCAGTGGTGCCTCCTACCATTGCGCCACATGCGCCCTTAAGTATCACCTATAGTCTTGTTGATCGTCGAGTGACTCGAGCGGGCGCCAGTAAATCATCCATTTTTCCTTGTCGCGCTCAAGAGTAGTCCAGTGAGCTTGCTCGCTGTAGGGACTCGTCGAGCATCATATATTTCTTCTAAGCTCTTCGTGAAGAACCCTGACCATCGGATCGGTGGTCTTCCTGCAGTACGTTTGACATCCCGAGGAATCCAGTCACTAACAGCTCTTGTCCATCGGTTATCATTCATACGCATTACGTGTCCGGCCCACCTTATCTTCGACTGTTGTTTGGCGCATAGAATGACATCTTTGATTTTTGATCGTTGACGCAGGTCGGAGCTTCGGATCCCATCACTTACTTGTGTGAAGCGGGATACTCCTAGCATCGTCCTTTCGACTGCGCGTTCGATAATGCTGAGTGATCTTTCATCGTGCTTAGGTAGCGACCAGGTTACTGACGCATACGCTAGAGCAGCAAGAAAACCAATCCGTTTTTCACGAACATCGTTTTCGTGAGATTTAGTCGAAGACCAATCTTTCCACACGCTTTATCAAAGTCCGCGAGCACACGCTCCGCTTGGCTAATGTCTCCTATTATATGAACGATATCATCAGCAAAGCGAAGGTGATGTAACTCCTAAACATCGATTTTCACTCCCATATTATCCCATTCCAATGTTCGCATGACGTTTTGGAGGGCAGCGGTAAGCAATTTTAGTGAGGTGATAACGTCTTGCCTAACTCCTCCTTTGACGTTGACGTGAATATCGTTGCAGAATGGTGAAATTTTGGTTGCGAAATTTTTGCATAGATCACTAAGAATATTTACGTACTGAGTAGGACTCCTTTACTACTAAGGGCTTCCATGACTGCTTCTGTCGCAGTTTAATCAAAGGCCTTCTGTAAGCCGATGAAAGTGAGACTGAGCGGTCTTTTGTACTATCGCGATACTTCAACGAGTCTGGTTATCGTATGAATGTGGTCCATCCTACTAAATACTTTTCGAAGAACTGCTTGCTCGCATGGCCGTCTTTTGTCCAGTGTTCTGTCAATCCTGTTTAGGGATGACTCGAGTGAAAAGTCTGTAGACGACAGACAGCAAGCAAATTGGGCGATAGGTGACTACATCGTAAAGATCGCCCTTCTTGAACATCAACACGGTCTTGCTGGTCGTACACTGAGTAGGGAATTTGCATTAAGACAGGTAACGTGGGAGAAGCCGAGCCAGTGTGCTTACGAGGACTGGTGGAAGGTTCTTCAGGTATTCTGGTTTTGCCCTGTGCGGACCTGGTGCTATTAGATTTTTCACCGACAAATTGGCATGTCGGATTTCGGAGGGAAGAACAGGTGCTACAACATATCCATCCTCCTTTATTTTATGTGACGGAATGTGGACGTGGCCATCAAAGAGATCTGAGTAGTATTCGTGAATGATTTTCTCCATTGCCTCTCTGGATGCTGTTATTGTTCCGTCTGGGTGTCGCAGTGCAATAATCTTGGTTTTGTAATTGGCGGAGCATCGGTGGGCTTTGCGAATGTTCTTCCTTGCCTCTGCAGTTTTGACCATTAGTGGTGCTCTTCTCTCTTTAAGAGCTTCTTTCATCGCCTGTCTGCATTGTTTCGCAAGTTCGGACGTTAGTTCGTGGTTGCCTGCAGGGTTTTGCCTGTGCGATTCCACGCTGGCGTATTACCTCGAGAGTTTCTGGAGACAGAGGTCCTTTGGTGACTTTCGAACTCTCAGCTTTCATAGCACTAACGTAAAGATGTTGAATGAGCCGATCGTATTGTTCGTCGATGTTATCGACAACGGCATCTTCCCAACAGCCGACTAATGAATTGAATATGTTCCAGTTTGTGGTGGTTCTGGGACTTCGGTTTTTGAATTTACCCGCCTTTTTTCCTTTCCGCGAGAAGTAATTTCTAGCACGAAGGACACGGTGGTCTGATCCCGTGTAGAATTTTGGGACAACAGCGAGATCGGTTAGGCAATCCTTCTATTTACTATGATGTGGTCTATTTCGTTATGGTACTCTCCATTGGGAGATTCCCACGTCCAGCGTTGACGGTGAGGCTTCTGGAATTGCGAGTTACCATGGATGGTCTTGGTCGCCATGATGAACTCAGATCGCCGCTCACCCTGTTCGCTCCATTCTAATCCGTGAGTGCCTATGTGACGTTTTTCAGACGTTTTTTTAGGTTTATTCTTACCGTTAAAATCTCCAAAACCTTGAAAGCTGTGTGGTCTTCTCTGTAGAGCTTCTCAAAATCCATATAAAACGCCTTGAGTTCTTCGTTAGAGTTTGAGGTCTACGCGTAAGCGATGAACATTGTCAAACGACTGTCAATGGTTCTTCTTAAAGGATGAAGGATAAAGCTCCCGGCGTTCATCAATCCCTGAGGTATGCGCCATGCATTCGGCTTCATTAAGTATCGTTGGAGATAATTGAACGTATATCTGAGCTTTACAATGACTCGCAGTGGCCTGGCGATGTATCGAGCTAGTGCTGCTATCCTCCCAGACAAGTCTTTCACCAGTTTGCCGAACCCGGAAGGGTTGAAGGCTTGGTGGGCCGTGGACGAAGGAAGCGATTCCACGTCCGTGCAGCAGAAGCGTCTCCAACCACTGCGCCACACGCAGCCATGGTTCTTCTTATCATTATTTATTATCTGTCACCTGTGCTCTCATTGACAACGTGACTTCTATAGGAGCTCTACGATACCAAAACAATGACAACAATTTTCGACCAATTTTTACGGCTCATTGTGAGCCGTATTAGTTTGAGCAAAAACCAGTCGAATATACAGATCGTTGCCTACAAGATACGTTACCGAGATGAGACTTTGATCAGACTATGGAAACGTATTTTCGCATTTTTTTTGCCAAGGCCTGTTTTTGGATAGAAAAGAAATTGAACATTCATGACGCTAGTACTTCAAGCCAGACTCTAACCCGGGATCTTTCACGGGGAGTGGCGAGCTCACGTGTTACCCACTGCTCCAATGAGATCCTTGCTTTGCTTTTCTCTCAACCATTCTTTTACCTATGGGTGCCATCAGCAATCACTTGTCAACAGAAACTGAGGCACACAAATCGGCATTAAACCCAGTTAAGCTGGGGCTGTAGTCGAAGTCACAATTTCAACTTCCTATTTACAGTCTATTATTAGTCTTTCACGGCAGAACACGATGTTAAATGTAACCAATATGACGCTGAGAAGTTTGCAAAAATTAACACGTTAGTCCTTGGAAAGGGTCGTCACGGGTTCGACTCTGGACTTAGGTCGAGGTTTTGCAAATCTCATTGTGCGTTATAGTGGTTATATTTCACAACATACCTTGCAGTGAGAAAATAATAGCAGGCATTAAATCAAAAATTGACACTGGTTTGGGACTTCGTCCAGCAAATTCCCTTCTGCATCTTTGTTTTTTTATTTCGATTTCCACGCTTGCGTGAGAACTTTTAAAGCACTAAGTTTCGTCTCTAGTTTTAAGAAAATTTTATTCCAAACAAATTTAAGAGTAGAGGCCCATTTTAGATAAATTATATCTCCTTGTGATAGAGCAGAGTCTCTTATATAAGCCCGCAAATTTCTCAACTCTTCTATTGCACTACTAATGGCGAAGTCATCGTGAGTTAGCAAATGACGGCTTCGTCGCGCCGGCGTTTGTTGTGGAGTAGTTCGAGCAAGCACCAGTATTCTATTAGAAGACTACGGCACCCTACTGTGCACCACTGAAGCAAGGAAAAGAAGAACACAGCGGTTTTAACATAAAGAGTTTTTCTTTTTAATGAGAAGTAGGCCACCAATAGAGAGTTGAGTTTAGCCGTGGCGTGAACTTCCTCTTCTTAGCTGGGCCATCGTCTCACCTTGGTTGGTCTACTAAAGAAAAGCCTTCAACTTTCTACATTATATTTTGACATCTTCATGCAAACACGCTGACGCGACAGAACATTGGAAGGATACTCGTTGCTACATGGAACAATTCTATAACCAATATATGGCTGAGAAAATCTGGATTAACGCGACGGACGGTGTGTATTCTTCATAGTCGTCGTACGCAGCGTCCTGAGACGGTAACACGTTAAAACAGATGGCAATAGATGAGCAACCGTCCTGTATAAAAGAAAGCTGTTAAATTAATAAATTCGAGCGATGCTCCACTCTACAAGATTCGACTGGATACGACTATAAAGGCCCAAATCGCAAGACGACCGACTGCGGATCATCAAGTTGAATCAACAGGACTCTGGAAAAGAAGAAGACACCGATGCCTTAAGCGAATAAAGCTTGACACCAACCTCGTGTTGCTTTAATAACCTAAAAAATTTTTAACTTCTTTTTTCTTAACCTCGGCATTGATCAGTGATTCATTGTTTCTCTTTCATAGATCAATGCCGAGATTAAGACAATTTACCCTAGGATTTGCTATACTAATTGCTAGGAAAATCTTTCTGACTGCTGAAGAAACTAATTAAAAAGATTAAGAAGATTGTCTTAGCTAGACAAACGACTTTCTTTCTCCGCCGCTGCTAAAGAAACTGGGTTGTGCTGAACTCCATCAAAGGAAGACGACTACACGATGTATTCTTTCCATCAGAGGGCAATCACCGAGCCATGGGCATCAAAATGACAGAACTACGCGCCTCTCTTCGATGCAATCAGGAGAACATGCACACTCGACTGGAAAAGAGCGTTCGAAGGATTTCTACTGCGTTCAGTATTCGGAGGATCACCTTCAAAGGAGAATAATGGCTCTGAAGAAGATCAAACCGCTGAAACGTCAGCCGTTATGTACTAATGAGTACTGTGATAATAAATTTATGTTTATTTACTAGCCTAAAAAAACAGTGAAATAATAAATTACTTTTCAGCATTGACTTTAGTTTAATTTGGGCACCAATAATCTAATCAATATTTTGTTTCGTTGTTGAACTAGTATGACTTTTTGGTTGAATATTAATGAATATGGTTCAACTATTATTTCATCTTCTTTCGTAGCAGGCATTATGTGAAATCCAACGACAAGTACGCCGATATTCGATCAAAGCTGTAAACCTCAGTTGGAACTCGAACACGCGACTACTCTCATCGGGGCTCATGTTCTGTCCACCACGACACCTGAAACCGCTTGTTTTGTCTTTCTCTGAGTTACATTTTCCTCCAACGGTGATCTCACCGATTACCTGTCGACGGAGAAAAAAAAGTACACTGAAATCAAAAGTTAAGCAATGTGATTCCGACTACATCTTCAGCTCCTTGTGGCTGTATTTCACATAACACGAGGTTGTTAAAAAATCTATTTCTTGCCTACCTCAGAGAGCAGAAACGTGATGCTCACCACACCACTTATCAGTTCACAATTGCTGACGTATAGACGGCTTCGCTTTCTTCAGAGCATCGTTAGGTGAAATTGAGGAGCAATCCACTCAACTTAACACTTTCAAAATCCAGCAGTTAAAACTTAATGCATAAATTACCATTCGCGTTATAAACAGCTTCTTTTGAACACTCACCGTTTTGTTCTCTGTTAGTCCTTCAGCTATTTGGTGGACACCAGATGCAGAGAGTCCCCTAATTGGTCGAGAAATGCTCCTGATTCACGTTAAAGAATCAGCCTGAGGTATTGCACTAAGTCACGCATAACCACGAGGCATTCACTAGCTACAGTGATCCATCTTTTACTATTGTAATTTATCCATAACGAACGCAGTGGTGTTCGCTCATGGTTCACTGCCTCTCTTCTCATAAACAAATAAGGCGCTTGCAAGAAAGATGTTTTGAATAGCCACCAGCATGTACACAGGAAGAGCGCAAGAAGGAAGAATCCAGTAAATTGGCGCGGCAAATAGCGATTTCCAATGGCTAGGAAACTGTAGCCCCTCGGGGTAGATGTAAAGGAAAGGCAGAGTCCGAATGATAATTCTAGCGATAATAATGGCCCCGTAAGTGCTGTTCTTCGTTACCAACGAGCTTATTGCAGGTATAAAACGTTGTTTTTAGAACGGCCGGTCTAGAGAATTCGGTAACAGTGGTAGGATGGTAGGAATACTAACGAGCACTATGAGACGCCAGTTAGATCGCAACCGCCTGTATGACAGTCTATGTACAACGCAAAATTCCACAATACACCCTAACGGTAGAAACGGTGGCCAGTAAACAATAAAGTAATACATCCTGTTTCTCAGGGCGCGTTTGGCGCAGTGGTTGGAGGCGCCATTGCAACACTCTCGTGGAATCGATTCCTGCGCCCATGGCCCACCAAGCCTTCCATCCCTCTGGGATCGGCAAATTGGAACCAGCCTCGTCTGAGAGGATAGCAGCACTGGCTCGATACATCGGCAGGCCACCGCGAGTTATTGTAAAGGCCAGATATGCATTCAATCACCTCCAACGATACTTAATGAAGTCGAATGCATGGCGCATCCCACTGGGATTGATCAACGCCGAGAGCTTTATCCTTTATCCTTTATCCTGTTTCTCAAAAAGAATATAGCGGGCTATCCAAAACAATTCAAGAGTTCTACGCACTGGCATCTTCGACTCCTGTGCGAGGTTGGGAACTTTTACTTCAAATTCTTCCCGTTGTCTCTTTGTGTCCTCTGTGCGCCAGGTGGAGCATTTGGTTTAAGTTTATGGACTAGGTGTTCTTTTTACGGATGCAGAGTGAGCTACCCGTTTCGCCAATCTATGCGTTCCCGTTTGACAAGAGATGAACTGCACCCGAATTCATGCGATCACCGTCTCTGCCGTTAACATACATTATGCAATTCTGCGTTATACGTAGACGGTTGCGAACTAGCTGGCGTCTTAGAGTGCTCGCTAGCATTTCAGTTACTATTACCGAATTCTCTAGATCGGCCCTTCTAAAAACAATGTTTCATGGCTCCAATTAGTTCGTTGGAAATAAAGATCAGGATAGACGGAGCCTTATTTTTGCTAGGACTAACGCTTCGAGACGTGGTTTCTTCTCTACATCTCTCTCGAGTAGTTGCAGTTTCGTAACCATCGGAAATGGCTGGTTGTTTGCTGCGCCGTTTTCTGAGACGTCCTTCTGTGCTCTCTTACTATGAGAGCTAAGAGGAGAGGTAATGAGCCAGTATATTTGCGTTACGTGAGTTTCGCTACAATTCCATAATATAGCCCTTTTTGGATAGCTTAACCTGACGTTTAAAAATGTACATCAGTTTTCCTCCGGCTTCGCTAGAGTAGACTTAATGTGCTCTAACTATTCATTCAAGAACACAAAACATTTGTCCAACTTCTATTGCGTGGAGTTGATGACAAAACAAACATATAGTAATATAGCTACATAACTAACTAAAATCTAATCAGTTATGCTTCAGCTCCATCGCCCTCTTCATAGCCGAAATCTTTCGAGACGATTGTCAACACTCCAATAAATTTTCTTAACAACCTCGTGTTAGCCTATAGGTGGAATACAACATCAGTAAATTATTGCGAAAGAACAGATGGCTAATTTAATTAATAGCCGACCAAAGTGCAACGATTCGAAATAGCTTCGTCAGTCAGAGAAACTGATAAACTCAACTTTGCTTTCATTCCGAAGCAGAACGCGAATGGAAAATGCACGAACGGTGCAGCTCTTCCTTTCTGTATTTCTCACTGGTGCTTGTTCGACCTTTTCCCTGTCTTATACCAAATTACATAAAAATATTTATTGAATCGATTACAACTGAGCTTTTAATTCTCAAATCTCATTTCAGCAAAAAAGTAACATTAGCAGAAATCACCTGTATCACCTGTAGTCCCGTTGATCGTCGAGTGACTCGAGCGGGCGCCAGTAAATCCTCCATTTATCCCTATCGCGTGCAAGAGTAGCCCAGTGGGTTCTCCTCGCTTTAGGGACTCGTCGAGCATCATATCTTTTTTCTAGGCTTTTCGTGAAGAACTCTGACCATCGGGTCGGTGGTCTTCCTGCAGTACGTTTGACATCCCGAGGAATCCAGTCACTAACAGCCCTTGTCCATCGGTTATCATTCATACGCATTACGTGCCCGGCCCACCTTATCTTCGACTGTTTGGCGTAAAGAACGGCATCTTTGATTTTCGATCGTTGACGTAGATCGGAGCTTCGCATCCCATCCCTTACTTATGTAAAACGGGATACTTCTAGCATAGTCCTTTCGACTGCGCGTTCGATAACGCTGAGTGATCTTTCATCCTGCTTACGTAGCGACCAGGTTTCCGACGCATACGTTAGGGCAGGAAGAACCGTTGAGTCGAAAAGGTGGGCACGGAGTCGGGTGTTCTTTGTTCTCTTCACTACATCCTCGATGCTCTTGAAAGCTCGAGTGAAAAGTTTGTAGACGACAGACAGCAAGCAGATTGGGCGATAGGTGACTACATCGTAAAGATCGCCCTTCTTGAACATCAACACGGTCTTGCTGGTCGTCCACTGAGTAGGGACTTTGCATTAAGACAGGTAACGTGGGAGAAGCCGATTCTACACTTTGAGACTCACGGTGATCCACCCATTGTATTGAGACAGTGCTGCTATTCTCCCAGACAAGTCTAGTTCCAATTTTCCAACCCTGGAGGGATGGAGGGTTTGGTGGGCCTTGGGCATGGCGATCGATTTCATGTGTATTGCATTGCACTCCGACCACTGCGCCACACGCTCGAGTAAGAATACGTTTTGAATAATGGTATTGGACCATCACCGGGGCAAATTTTAATCACTTTCGTGAGAATGTGATGTGCAAACAATCTGACACCACAATGAAATTACATTTCAAGTAAATCGAAATTTATTATGTCAATGATTCATTCATTTCCCAATTTCACATTTTCCAGAAAGATAAGTAGCGCTTGACAAAGCAATCCTGCCATTTGTTTTATCTTGACAAAAAATTTGTATTCTTTCATCGATGAATTAACACGAGGTAGGTAAGGTGTTTAATCAGCTAGAGTTTCGTGACTTCAATTTGTTTTGGAAAAAAACTACTTCCACTATTTGTAATCTCGTTAGTCGTCAAGTAATTCGACCTTACATCAACAAAATTGCCCTTTCACGCACGCTATAGGTCCCGGATTCTCTGGCTGTCCCGAAGTAGCGAAGAGGCTCATCTGCTGAGGGCGACCTGGAACCACCTGCTGTATACATTCTAGTCGCTTAATTAAGATCTTTTTGCTGTATATGCAATTTTTAACACTTAAAGGTCCGTATTTACAAGAAGCCTTACTAGCCACGGCAAATTTCCACTTAACCATAATACTTTGTTGATTAGGCAGGATTCATTTCTGTGAAGTCCTGATATAACTGCACTCTAGTTCATGGTCATCTTCAAGTCGTTTTCAAAAGCACGCTCTTGTGGATCTGAAGCAGTTTCACTACTTTACCAAAGGTTTGTTGCAGTCAGTAAAGCGGGATAATCTCATGAATCCATCTTCATGCAAGTTCATATCTGCTGATATGTGGTTCACGTCTTAATCGCCAACACGACTAAGAGCGCTGAGATCACTCAAGTGATGGAGGTCTGTGGTCTTTGAAATTGAGACAGCATAGTGAGAGATTCAGGAAATTTTGTCAACCTAATAATATTTCTAAAAGCTGATGATATAATAGAGTCATGTGAATTTCTGAAATTAGCTTTTAAGATCCCAATACTTCCCTCCCCACCACGTCTTCACAAACGTAGAAGTAGTTCTTAATTTAAAAAAATTGCACTACGAAGAGAAGAACAGTGCTTTCGCTTGGTTCCATGTAAATAAGCTAAAATAAAAAGATAAACGGCGTTGGCGTTAATCAATCCCCGAGGGATGCCCCTTACATTCGGTTTCATTAAGAGGTGATTGGATGCATACCTGGCCTTTACAAGGATTCATGGTGATCTACACTTTGAGACTCACGGTGATCCACCCATTGTATTGAGACAGTGCTGCTATTCTCCCAGACAAGTCTAGTTCCAATTTTCCAACCCTGGAGGGATGGAGGGTTTGGTGGGCCTTGGGCATGGCGATCGATTTCATGTGTATTGCATTGCACTCCGACCACTGCGCCACACGCTCGAGTAAGAATACGTTTTGAATAATGGTATTGGACCATCACCGGGGCAAATTTTAATCACTTTCGTGAGAATGTGATGTGCAAACAATCTGACACCACAATGAAATTACATTTCAAGTAAATCGAAATTTATTATGTCAATGATTCATTCATTTCCCAATTTCACATTTTCCAGAAAGATAAGTAGCGCTTGACAAAGCAATCCTGCCATTTGTTTTATCTTGACAAAAAATTTGTATTCTTTCATCGATGAATTAACACGAGGTAGGTAAGGTGTTTAATCAGCTAGAGTTTCGTGACTTCAATTTGTTTTGGAAAAAAACTACTTCCACTATTTGTAATCTCGTTAGTCGTCAAGTAATTCGACCTTACATCAACAAAATTGCCCTTTCACGCACGCTATAGGTCCCGGATTCTCTGGCTGTCCCGAAGTAGCGAAGAGGCTCATCTGCTGAGGGCGACCTGGAACCACCTGCTGTATACATTCTAGTCGCTTAATTAAGATCTTTTTGCTGTATATGCAATTTTTAACACTTAAAGGTCCGTATTTACAAGAAGCCTTACTAGCCACGGCAAATTTCCACTTAACCATAATACTTTGTTGATTAGGCAGGATTCATTTCTGTGAAGTCCTGATATAACTGCACTCTAGTTCATGGTCATCTTCAAGTCGTTTTCAAAAGCACGCTCTTGTGGATCTGAAGCAGTTTCACTACTTTACCAAAGGTTTGTTGCAGTCAGTAAAGCGGGATAATCTCATGAATCCATCTTCATGCAAGTTCATATCTGCTGATATGTGGTTCACGTCTTAATCGCCAACACGACTAAGAGCGCTGAGATCACTCAAGTGATGGAGGTCTGTGGTCTTTGAAATTGAGACAGCATAGTGAGAGATTCAGGAAATTTTGTCAACCTAATAATATTTCTAAAAGCTGATGATATAATAGAGTCATGTGAATTTCTGAAATTAGCTTTTAAGATCCCAATACTTCCCTCCCCACCACGTCTTCACAAACGTAGAAGTAGTTCTTAATTTAAAAAAATTGCACTACGAAGAGAAGAACAGTGCTTTCGCTTGGTTCCATGATTTCTTTCTTGTCTCATATAGACAAAAGAAATTAATCAAGGACAATTCCTGTACGATTTGCTGCTGATAAAGCAACGTATAACTCCGTCCACAAAGTTTATCCTTGATGAAACTGAGTATAACGCCGTATAGTTTGACAACGTTGTTATCACCACTGACGCATTCTGTACCACCTTTGCATCTAGGCTGGTTGAACAACGTTGTGTTACTCATGGTACTGTATACGTCCTGCAACATATTCAATTGTTGTTGCAGGCAATTGTACAGGAAATATGTACTAGATTCTTATTCTCCTTGATATGAAACCAGAATTTTGTTTACATAACAGACCTACTGACAACACGTGCTCAAGAAACTACAGGCAGGCACAGCAGGCCAGTACTGTGATCAGGACGAAACTTTGTCATAGGTTTATATTCTCATAATGTATAAAAGGAAATGAATGAAGCGATCGCTGTTGCTCAATCCCCGAGGTATGCGCATTGCATTCGACATCACCAAGCACCGTTAGAGGTGGTTGAACGCACAGCTGTTATATAAAATGATTTAAGATGGCCTAACCATGTACTAAGTCAGTGCTGCTATGCTGCTATCCTCTCCTACAGGTCTAGTACTAATTTCACGAGCCCAGAAGGAATTAAGACTCGGTGAGCCCGGGTGTGGTCGAACCAACTAGCACGTGTGTACTGTAGGTCACGTCTAACCACTGTACTACACGATCGCATACCCCATAATGATATGTGGGAGGTGAAATCTCGCTAGCAATAAGGGTTTTAGTGAATGTGAGGACATTTTGAAAAGGCAGGCAGACATTCAAACCATTTAACAGAAAGGGTAATCGACGCCATTAATCACCCGTACCCCATTGTTCCTGTTAATAGGTAGTAAAGGAGAAAGAAAACACTGAAGGCTGGGAGTGTTTTGAAAAGCAATCGTATAAATAAGTTGTCCTAGATTACGGACATTTCCACGAAAGAGTTGTACAACAATGCCTGAATTCGATACGGTTACGGTCATTTGCAACAAATTATTGGGAAACCAAAACATAACTTGGAATTGTTTTCTCATTCGCTAGATACACACAGTGTAAGCACAAACTAGAAAGCCAAAGAACACTAAGCCAAGAATGATGGGAAGAACTATACTATAACTATATACTGAAACGACATACTATGCCAATTAGCCCATGTCATGGAGCGGATAGCACACTGGTACTGATGATGGTCATCACGAGTACAGTGCTGAATCGATCCTAACCCAGGCTTATTCTCTCGTCTATTCGCGGATGGGGAATTGGTACTGGATTTGTTCCGGAAAAAAATCACTCGCCGAAATTTAAGCGTGAACGCTCTAACTAGGCTCTCTCAGAACTCCAGTGGGGATCCACTCGGTCAGCATTCCACGGCATTTAAAATGATATGAAAATCCTCAAACAGAGCCGAAGCCAAACGTATAAGTTGGAAAACTTAGTGGATGATGGATGCGAGGAAAGGAAACGAATGTGAGAAGTGCTGGAGTCTGCACAGTAGACGTGAAGACGGGTCGCACCAAAAAATTCCACACCAATGTTTATAACTTCAGCAGTTTTAGTTTATTTTTGAGGTTCTAATTTTTCTTCAAAAAAAGATTGATGTTGACATTTCGGTTGCCGTCGTCCGACGATTGATACAAACCGAAATTTCTTCGTAGCATGCTTTCAATTATCTTATCGCTAAGTGTCGAGAACATTTATCGCTAAAATCACGTGCTACATTCATTTATGATAGCACAGGATACTATTCCTTTCGATCTCCAGAATGTTCTCTCTCATGAAAAAAAATGAAATCTAAAATCCAGGACGGTGTTTTCCATGAAAAAAAGGGATCTGCAGCCTAGAATTTTCTCTTTCATGAAAAAAAAAAGATAAAAGCCGCAAATAATCCCCTGACTTATGGTCGCTATGGGACGTTCACTCTTCCAGCTGTTGGAAATCATCCTAAGAATGAAATCACCTAAATAGGATGGACAAAATATATCTTGACATCCAATTTTTGGGGCGCGTATATAGCAATGGTTAGAGGTGGCCTGAAATACACAGCTGGTTTCATCTAAAGCCTTAATCAAACCAAGGCATTCATCCCTCCTAAGGTGCGAAATTGGTACCAGACTTCTCTGGCACAATATAGAGCACTGATTTATTCCATCCACAAGCCACCACATATGCATTCAATCACCTGTACGACGCTCAATGGAAGCGAATTCATAGGGCATCTCAAAAGACTGGATTCACGCAGAACGTTTCATCCGTTATCCGATTTTAAGCTGTCTTGCTCTGGTCTTTTCTTCCCAGGTAAATCTATACAAAAACTGCCTAGCAAGTAGTTTGACCGTCTCCCTGTAGTAGTTCCTGACTGTACCCGTTAAGTGACGAAGATCGCCTCCACAATGCGATCCGAGTTGTTCGCAGCTCCCGCGCATCGATTTTCGGACAGAATCCGACCAGGTCACGCGACCTGCCGCCTCCTCCGAAACACTGCCGAAAGATCAACAGATAAGAACGGAGTCGGCATCGGGACATTATCTATGACAAGATGAAATTATTCTGCTAAATCACTTCATTAGTCAGTTCCTAGTTTACGAAACCTCTTATTGTAAACATCAGATTACGTTTTTCTAGTCGAAGAAAACCGCTAGCGATTTTTCGATTTAGTACTCTGTCCTGTGGTCACAACAACGTCTTTTACTCACAGTGGATCCGTCAGCAGTTTGGAATGAGAACGACGAGAGATGCAAGGTAAAGCAGACGAAGTGAGCCGAACCAAAGACCATTAACATTAGTCCCCCGCCGAGAAATACGAGTCTGTGTGCTATCGACGGAGGGGACAGCCGGGCGAGGGAGTGCTTGCCATATGACCCCTGTCGCCCGTGATGGCCTTAGAATGCTCATTTGCTATACCTCCGTGGAAACCAACAAACCAGCGACATCCGTTAGCCTAGGTCTAGAAGGTTCTGTGGAAAAAAAAGCATCGAGTCGAACATGACGGCATTATGATTGGAACGCAGCTGTATGATTGGTCATGTTACTATCTTATCTGAGTCTTATAACTGTTTTAATAACATTGATTATGGTAAAAGAGGAATTCATTTAACATTACGTAGTACAGACTCTGGAAAGGACCGTTTAAATGTCAATTAGTTCTAAAGTTGATGAAAAAAAAGTGATAATCTCCTGGACTTGCATGGTAGTTTGACACTACTAAGACTTTACGCACAACAAGAAAATTCTGACGCTACATATTCAGAGTCTTTACAAAGTTTTACAACATCTGATACTAAAAAAATCTGAAGATCAAATGTCAGCGAGTATGGTATTTCTGCCCATGTTTGACTGACGGGAAGTGTTCAGTTGAGTGCACATTAGCAGCAGCAGCGGGACGGACTGTGTGACCTGGTTCCCGGCGGTACTTCACAAAAAAGTACTTTCCGTCATGAAAGCGCCCAGTAGTTGATTTCTATGTCGATAAACCTGTACTACCGCGAAAATACTGGTCGCTTAGCTGAACAATACATGGTCCGCCATCGAGTGACCGCCGACCAGCCGGCTCACTCGCTGCAGCTGCCCCTTATTGATTCTATTCCCCGGGCTGCTGCAGCTCATAGCCTGGCGCCGTTGAAATACGGTTGGAATCCTGGAGCTCTTTTCATTCTGATTCTTTTCTTTTGGAATGTCTTCTTATCTGCTTGATACAATGCGTTGTGTCGAGATCACTTCCTCTCAGCTGAGAGAATTTCCACGTTTTTTTCGACACCAGAACAAATTATTCCCGCGATAGTCATGTTTAGTTACTCCGGAAACTGGTACTAACTTTGAGTAGCGCCATAGTTCCCCTACAAAAATCGTATATTTTCTAATTTCACTATTTTTCTTTTCCTAATTTCCTCTCTTGCGGACCTCATGTTGTATACTTTACTGATCTTTTGGACTCTTATTTACCATTTCTCTTGCAGAATTTAGTCTGATAGCCTCAAATTACAATTATGGTGAAGGTAAACATTCCTTTGTGAACTACGAACGCAAAATCCTGGGATTTTAAACCACTGTTATGTAATCCGTAGGTTCGTTGATTTCCTCGCAGAGCCCTTCTACACTGGCGAAATACTCGGTGATGTTCAGGAAATTCAGTGTAGGTCGTCGTAAACCAGTGGTTACCGCTGCTGATCAATTCGTACAATGATCTCGACATGAATGTACAATTACTTTATCTATCGGGTCTTCTGTTTCTGTCGATGACGGCTCTAAAATTCGTTTAATGTCAAAAAAAGCTTCGAGAAAGTTCTCGAACAGCGCCAAGAAACGACTGTAGACGTCAAGGCGCCCGTCGATAGCCGCCGCCACCACTCCTCTCTCGACCCCATTTGAACCAACCGCTCCGTGCAAATATTACCATTAGAATTGACATTTGTCCTTATCGCCTTATTCTTTTTCAGATGAGACAGTGGTGATCCTAAAACTTTGTTATTCGAATATGCAGAACTTGAGACACGAAATTTCCACTGAAGAGCAAATCCAAATGTTTAATTCGTCTTCTACGATTTGTTTCTTCATAATTTAGCGTCAGCCTCATTGTCGTAGTTGTCTAGTCAGAGTTTCTTTTTTCTTAAGTACCCCAGTTTTCTGATTTCATCTATCGAAATGTGACTGTACTATGGAAATGTGCTTCTCTCCTTCCTTTTTTTCTGCAAATCGATAGTGCAGCTCGGACGGCTATCGTCTAGTTTTGAAATCAAATGAATATTCTGAAACGAAAGAAAACATCCATGAAATGAACCCTTTTCATCCGTCCCACTCCTGTTACTCAGGTTTTCGGGCTAATTTGTATTGATCGTCGGAGTTTTCTTGTCTTTACTACGCTTTTTTTTCCCGACATTTTCGTTATGATTGCACATTATTCAGTGAAGATTTCGCTAACCTACGCCTTCTTTACCAACAAGTTTTAGGTTGAATCAAGAAAATAAACCCTCTTCATGTCGGTTCTAAAGCGAAACGGTCATAGTAGTAAAGTTAGTATTGTAGTAATATGGGTGCGGCATTTATATCCTCTCTTTTAACTCCTTAAGGTTTCTTGAACATTAATTCTTACTAGAATCACTACAGGTTTCTATATACCGTAACTTCTTTTGTCGTATGCTTCTCCAGCTATTTCTTCAGTTATTAATCTTTACACGATTAGCCGCATATTTCGAGATACGGTGATTCCTTTGTCTCAGGTCCACCGCACCAACACGGGCGCTTAAAGAGAGCCTTTATGTCAACTGAAATTCATTTTTAGCGTTCCTGACTGCTAGCTCTCTGAATTTCTAAATATTGATGATCTACAGTAGAAGCCATTTATATCAGTCCCATCAGTGTTTCTTATTTTCCAGCCTCTTAAGTTGCAAGTTCATTTCGCCCTGTTTATTTGTTTCTCAAGGGTTTCTTGGAATTCTGCAATGATCAAAATTGGCATTGCTCTCTGACTTTGCTCCCTTTTAAATTTTAGAGCTACGAATTCAAGAGCTTCATGGGTGGCTGAAATTTTTGCGATTTTTCGAGTGGGATTATTAATATGGCTGCTTTATTAAGTTAGCGCCTCATAGCGGCGAAGAAGAGTGGGAGTTTGTTGCACTGTGAGGCTAAGTGGCCCTGACGTGATTACCCTCAAAAATAGTAGACTAGTTGGGTAAGTTAAAAATCCACTTGAGGATGCAGTAATGATGAAAATCCCTAATTGACAACGGCAACAATTGCCTGCCACGATGACCTGGGGATGTCCTAGCTCCACACAATGTCAGAATCACAAAGGAAAGGTGTGGTTAACCAGTGGTGATGTACTAGTATCACAGGGCACATCAGGACGAAATATCCAGTTGTTTAGGCTCATTCTCAAAATTTCTATCCAGTATAAGTACTCTTATTGATTCTTCGTTACTAGCTTGATCTCTTTGCATCTTGCCAGTATTGATTATCCGAAAAAATTAAACCTTCACTGAGAAGGTATTAGGTTACTAATAACAACTGTATTGATCGTATTTCCATTCGTTCAGTGAGAGTATGTGACTCTAACTTTGCCACTTAAGTTGGTTTTACAATCATAATATATAATTTTTTATTTGATGCCCATCATTTTTCATGGCGGGGGAGAGAGCGTGTAGCACAATGGTAGTGATGCCCGTCATCACGAGTGGTGCTAGTTCGATTCCACCCCGGGCCAACCAAGCCTGTCATCCCTCTGAGGTCCGGAAATTGCTACCGGACTTCTCTAGGAAAAAGCCACGCTCTGAAATCCAACTGGAACGCTCCAGCCCGGTTATTTCATTGCTCCAGGGAGAATTGCTTGACTAGCATTCTGCGGTATTTAAGATGAAATTAAAATCCTCAAGCAGCAACCGAAGTCACGCATAAAGTTGGAAGGTCTTCGTAGATAATGGATGCGAGGAAACGAATAGAATGTGAGAAGTGCTGGGATCCGCACGATAGACGTGAATTCGCGTCAAGTAATACCAAATAAAAAAATGAAAAAAGTTTTCATGGCAGGGTTTTATGAGAAATACAACCACAGTGATGCTGAGGTATGTATAAAGCTTGGACCGCAGGAACGATTCGAACCTGTGATTAGCCTTTCCGAGGGGTTTACATGTTGCCCACCGCTTCACTGATGCCTGTGCTTTGCTTTTCTCTCACCCGGTTTTTAACCTAACGGTGTCATCAGCAATCATCTGTTAACGGGAATGGTCTGGAGAGCACAAATCGGCATTGAACCCAGTTAAGTTGAGGTTGAAGTGGAAGCCACAGCGGCTGGTGCAAAGCAAGGGCCCCAGTGGTGGAGTGGATAACACGTGCGCTTCCAGAAAGGGTAATCGCGAGTTCGAATCTGGCCTAGAGTGTGAGTTTTGCTAATATCTTTATCAACATTGTCATTCTATATTCATTGACTAATCTCATTATCAGTCTAGGACTTCTTGTTCTCGTGATACTTTTCATATCTAATATCCACCTTTAGATTGTAATATCCACCTCATGCTTGCGTTTTTCATTATGCTGTGTGAAAATTTCGTTTCATAAACTTTGAAGGCAGTCACAACTTTCGTTTACGGCCAACCGAAATGCATTCCGGTGATGTTCTCGAAAAAGGCACTGTAATCCTGCAACTACATCATCGGTAAGTTGTACCATTTGTTCCACGAATTCAGTTTATACGTTAGATTTTCGCTGTTTTAGGTTTTTTAACAAATCTGTAGGTGATGTTCACGGTAGTCATTTACCAATTTTTTGTGAGGGACAATAGTGTCTTCCACAGTTTCTGAACATTCGTTGTTGCACAGACATTGCTTAAAATATGAGTCAAGAAGTGCAGAGGTTTTCACGTAAGTTTGGTGTTTTCTTCGGGCTAAGAATTATGGCTCTATTTTTCTCATATCGTAATTCTAACCTATATCAAGCTATAGTTTGAACGCTGGGGATATTCGAAACTCTCCTCAATATTTCCGACTAATTTCAAGTTTTCTATTGCTTTCACTTTGCTATGAGGGCTTATTACTAGCAGAAGTAGTTGATGTTAATTTTTGAATGACAATGCTTTGTTACAGTATGAAAGTATTCATATTAGCAGGAATCCCGAGACCGACTTTCTGTTATCCTTGGCACTGATCTAATTATTCACTATGTTCCTGGTGAGCCAACACTACGTTCTTTATTTCCTAATTGTTGGCGGGAAACCTAACATTTCGGCGGTATGCTTTCCACGGAGTCTATAAGGGTCAATTTGACTACAATGTACCCAGCAAAACATCTCAATAACTAAAACGGAAAAATCGCAAAACGCAAAACCAAGATTTCAAACGGACTGAAAACAAGATGACTTCGCACACTCACTGCTTTTTATAAGTTTTCCACAAAATATGCCACGTGGAGACCAACCGCACAGAGTTCACGTGGAAGCATAATGTGACTCTCACATAAAAATGTCAGTCTTAAATATTGTGTGGGATCGCGCGTGATTGTGAGGCATTTCTCCTTGCGTTTCATCTTCTGACTCACTGCTTTTCTTCGATGTGCAAACACGAGCTTGGTATTATAGCTTTTATTAGCTCACAAGAACTTACGTCTCAGCGGTTTCACCTTCCTAAGAGACTGAAAAGGTCAAATTGACATACATTCTACTAGGCCAAACACTTTCATAACCTTAGCAGATAAGAGTTAATACACAAATTTTTATTCCGGTTCTAAACAGCTTCTTTTGAACACCACCGTTTTGTTTGTTGTTAGTCTTCCAGTTAGTTAGTGGAGATCAGCCACATGGAGTATAACACGAGAGAGGAATGTGCTTGGGTCAGGTCAGAGAATCAGCCTGAGGTATGGCGCTAATTCACGCGTGAGCACAAGGCACTTCTCCTTGCTGTTCAATTTTAGGTTTTCCTTCTGACTAGGAGCGCATAGAACATGGAAAAATAACGGGGAAGGTTTTGAAGTAAAGGTAACTACCTTCTTTAACGAATTTAAAACATCGGCGCGTAAAACTCTTGAAGCGTTTTGGATTAATTCCAAATATACAAAATGAACTGCGAGGATAAGTGTTTTGTGATCGAGGAGAGTGGCGAAACTAAGAAGGCGAAACCTCCGAAATGTTAGCTATAGTGTGCAAATAAATGCTGTTATACCAACCTCGTGTTTGCTTTTTGAAGAAAAGCAGTGATTTATTGATCAATGCCGAGGTTAATAGAAAGTGAGTATTGACATTTTTGAATTCTCGGGATTTGTGCGGAATGTCTCGAGGATTTTGTGGGCCAATGTTTTCGTTTCCTGCGCGAAGATGGTAACTTCTGCCTCGAAATCTTCCCCGCTATTTCTGTTTCGTCCACACTTATAACGAGAAGCTGTTGTTTCGCACCCATTGAAAATGACTATTTGCCGCGCCATTTTTAAGGATTATTAGCTTCGGCATAGTGAAACCCCTTCAAAAGTTGTTTTGTCAAAACATGTTTTTTTTTAATCTCCCTCAGTGCCTCGCTCTTGTACAGTTGTTCGGAATACAATAGGGAGCTACGCGTTTCTACTTAAGATCACGTAATCAAAACCACCTAGATGTTATTGTTTACCTTGTTAATAGATCCATTGAAAAGAGACCTGGCTTTTCGAAGACTTAGGAGTCACGATTTTCCTCTCTATAGTGCTCCAGTTGCTCTTCCGAGCTTAATTCATACCATAGTCCAACTATTCCCTCGGATAATGTCACTCTAAAGGACAGCGAGTGATGTTTTGGAATAAATCGACCATTGCAGTGATTTTTCCAATGCTTTCTTCACCACTGAACATATTTCGTTACGATTCTCATTCTATCCTTCGCGTGCCCCCACTAGTCGTTTGCTTCTCTCTCGCTTTCTCTCTCTCTCTCTCTGACTCCTTCTCTGTCCCTGTCTCGCTCACTAGATGCCATGGACTTAGTAATTTCTTTAATACATGCAAACAAACTTGAACTGAAATTATCATTAGAGAACAGATCTATAGTGAATTTCCCATAAAACTGTATACTTGATTTCTAGGAAAATTCGTAACCGTGTTTTGCCGGTTGCTGTGGACTTCGATCGTCAGATCGGAGAACCTCGCTGTATTCCAGACAAAGGTTGGGCTGTTCCATGTGATGTCGTTGGACTTGGAAGTAAGAAAGCCAAAATGGTGAAGGTATGTCCTTCCTATCTACCCTCATTTCTATACTGGGCAAAGTTTGTTTAAGGCATTTTAGAACGGACAGTGGCTATAAAGTTTAATAAAATCTATAACGTACATTGAAATGGCAGGGACGGTGACTGCATGAGTTCAAATACGATATACCTGATTTCTTGTGGTACACTCGTACAGTTACTCGTTAGTTCTAGAATCTGACGTGAAAAGTAGTGAGTTTATTCGCCACTGTAATGAGACATGAAAATTAGTTGGCGATAGTGTTAAATTCGACGTTTTTCGTCAATAAGCAGACACGAGGTTGTTATTATAGAATTTATTAGGATACAATAGCTGACGCTTCGGTGGTTTCGCCTTCTTCAGAGCCTGGAGAGGTCAAATTGAGATGCGATCTACTCAGTCAAATACCTTCATAACCCTAGCAGATCAAAATTAGCAAATAAATTTTTGTTCGCATAAGAAACAGCTTCTGTTAAACACCTACCGTTTATTTGTTGCAAGTATCGATGCTAGTTGGTGGATAGCAGCCGCATAGAGTACTACATGAGCGAGGACTGTGCCTTTGTCAGGTCATTGGATTAGCCTGAGGTATGGCGCCAGGTCACGCGTGATGACAAGACACTCCTCCTTGCTGTTCATTTTTGAGTTTTTGAAATTGATTGTGGATTATGTTAAATTTCGTTGTTAAAAAATTTACCTGAAGTAGGACAAAAAGCCACTGAAAAATGATTCAGTATAGAGTAAGTACTGAAGCAGTACTAGGGTTGATTTCGCCAATAGTGTACGGTTTCTCGGCAATAGGGAATCTCCGCGTTCTGATCTTCTCGCAGTGGCGATTGGTTTCCTAGAAAAAAAAAGACGGATCGTCCTTCGATGTGTCGATTTCGCAATGCTGCTGTGTTGATATGGGCGATATATACATTGAAATACATTTTTTTTTTTTGTTTGAAGCAAAGGAACTGCATGGTGTGGTGGTGAACGCGTTAGCCCTCGATGAGGTTAATAGCGGATTCGAACCCATTGGAGTTTTGCAGGCATCTCAGCATTGTTGTGGTGATATACAAATTGTTTTAATATTTTTATCAGTCGTTAAGGTGCGTTTCCATCCTTCACTTGCGAACCAGGAGTGTTCGGATAGTTCGATCGCAAGTGCTGCGATTGCAGATGCCCTGAAGGTGGCTGTACCATCTTGTTCATCTTCAGAAGTAGTTTACCGTTATTTGCCTATTATTCGCTAACTAAATATATTTTTATTCAATTGTCTCTAAAGAATTTAAAATCACTTTAGTACCTCGATGCTTTGTTGGAGCACAGCGAGTGGACGCGCAATGAAATGAAGACCTGTGATCCTCGCGTATTTCATCTCGATAGGATTGCACACTTCTTGTCCTTGCGAAGACCTGTGCTTTCATTAACTTTCCGAAGGTTTTATCCTGTCTTCTGGTTTTCGTTTCACTACGAAATTATCTTAATAAGCTTTAATTAACCACAGTCTGGACGTCAGTTGGTCGTTGCATTCTGGACCTGAGAATTCGGAGAAATACACTTCGGAAGCTCTTTGTTCCTTACGTATCCGTTCGATATCCATCGGTATCGTCGCTAAAGTGCAAAAAATGAGTGGTTGGTTCAAACGATAACCTTTGTATCTGCACAGCACACTTATATTGTTCCCTCTCACGATGTAGGAATCTTGATAAGAAACCAGTAAATGCTTCCAAATAAATTAGCTAACAAGAGAAGCTATAGAGAATCAAAATCATATTGTAATGGAACTATTTCTTCATTACATATATGAAAATTTAGACTGTGATGGTCAGGAAGTCGAAATAGTGTTCGAGAAACCTGAGATGATTAGACCTCTTCTGCGAATATTTCTTCCACTGGATAATTCTTACTTGCGAAACGGTACAATAAAAGGATGTTGGGAGGTAATTTTTCTGTCATTGTCCTTTCATTGTTATTTACACTACACATCATCCTTTTATTTTATGATCATATGAGGTTTCACGTGATGTCCTGTTTCAGCTAACAGAGAATAACAATAGCCTCCTGTTGAGCCTTCCACGTGCCAAAGTTGAATCAGAGGTTCTTCCTGTCAGCGTACCAGCTGCTGTTAATGTTTTCGCTTTGAACCATGAAAAAGAGGTCCCATTGGTGAGTACAAACCTGCGGTAGTTACTAGGTCTCATCATTGTTGTTACATCGGGTTCTTATTATGTTCAGTATGAACACCATTATTTCGATGGACAGATGACAGGATCACAACTGGTTCAATGTTTTAGTATTAATTGTTTAGTTTAAATGGCGTTAATTTCCAGTTTTAGTGGGTTATTTTCTAATATCATAGGGATTAATTTGGCTTTAAAGTTTACTTCTACTGCATCGCCATATCGACTGTAATTTCTGTCGTGCTCATTGGTATTACGATATTTATGCGTTTTCATCCCGTTCGGAGGGAGTTATGAACTTCAGAATCCATATCTGCTCTGTTAAATCGTCCTTAGCTTTAAAAATTCGATATCTATTCGATTAGGGATGAGTGCTAAAGGTGATTTGTCTGCAATCTTTTACAATTATGGAAACTTGTGTCATAATCGTTAGCTTTATCACATTCAGTTTCCTCACGACTTTGCAAGAGAACACATGAGATTTGCTGAAGTGTAATAACTGGAGACTTCCGTGATATCCCACACTTTTCATTGTTTCCTTTGTGTCTGTATTCCAGAGATTACTAGTCTCTAATCCTGTACTCAACTGTCGATGTTAGCTTTATCGAATGTTAAGAAGGCCATTTTAAACAATGATATGGATGTGTCTTCATTTTGATGGTTTGGGATTTTCCAAAAAAAAAAATTTTTTTCTTTCCACATGATTCGTTATCAAACTCTACTGTGCGAATCCTGGCACGTCTTCTATTCGACTTGTTTTCTTTCGCATTTGTTGCCCACAAAGCTCTTCGAGCATTTCGCCTTTTGTTTTGACCACTGTTTGAGGATTTCATCTTCTTTATGGATAGCATGGAATGCTGGTCGATTTGATTCTCCAGGTTATCTTGGTGATAGCCAATAGCCAAGCTAAGACGTTCCCCCATGAATTGCAGGAAACGTTAGGGACGGGGTCGAGCCAGCACATTGCTTTCTGATGAACTGCGTTAGTAACCACCTTTCTAGCCGCATCCTTCTTAAAAATTAGTGCTTAGCAACTGTCTTCTAGCTGATTTTAAATCACGAACTGATGTCTATCGGGCTCACATCTGTTCTTTTTGCGACTTATCACCTATCGTTTTAAACGTATTAGTCAGTTTAAGAATTCTTACAACTAAATTTTGAGCACCTTCATCTTCTAAAATCCTTATTACAGTATTACTAGAACTCCAGTTCAAGCTGCCGTTTGTTTAGAAGGAATTCTAAGTTTTGATCGTGGTTATCACCTTCCGTATAGTGCTGGAATCCAGTATTTTTAACAGATGAGAATCTTTTGACAATGATTTATTCGTCTTCGATCTGGAGTTATTCTGAGGATCCATTAAAGTTTAATTTAAGGCGCTAAAATATTTTCGAATGTTGCATTTCTTATTTAATAAAACTTAGGAACATATATAATAACCATAACGATGCTGAGATATTTGCAAAACTCTGGACCGCAGGTGTCTATGGTGGGGAACGAACGCGCTTTTGTCTTTTCTGGGGAGTAACGCCTTCACCACCACACCATGCGGGTCCTTCGTTTCACCTGTCTCTCAGCTAGTTCGCATTACAACCTGCCATTAAAAATAGTAGGCAGTAAATAAAACGGTTAAGATTGTGATGATAACATATATAATACTTATTATGAAATTTCAAGCCGATAGCATAGGACAAATGTTAACCCTATTTTTGTACCTTTTCAATCGTTATGGTTTTTGAGATTGACTAGAATTAGGAGGTACGTAATAAATTTTCGTGCGCTCCGTGTTTCTGCTATAGACCGTATCGATTCTGAGAGGCAAACCCCGCCCTGACGGCCTTCAGCTCAGCCCATGGTCAGAACAACGTCTGTCATAGCCACTCGTGGTCTGTGTTACGTTCCTTAAAATTTCCGTTTAGATCCATTGTATTGTATTACTTAGTAATGCAACTATGCATTCACCTGCATCTATACATATAGACTATATATGTGTATGTATGTATACAAATATAAGTATGAAATCCATCTATATATCTGAAAGAAGAAAACTGTCGCCGTTGATCAATTCCTGAGGAATTCCCCATGCATTCGACTTTGGTCTGAGGTGATTAGGTGATTGAATGCATATTTGGCTTATACTTTGACTCGCGGTGGTCCACCGATGTATCGAGTCAGTGCTGCTATCTTCACTGACAAGTCTGTGTTTTTCAATTTTCTGACTATAGAGCGGTTGGAGGTTTTGTGATCCTGGTGCTCGGGGATCGATCACATGTGTATTGCGGGGCGGCTCCAACTACTGCGCTACACCCAGCGCATTGATTTTGTTACGAACTAGTACAATTATCCTAACTTACGAGAGCTGACAATTTTCTATAATGAATATCTAGCAGTGTGAAAATCTTGGCAACGATAACTCTTCGCAGTGTATGAACTAAGTCCTTCACATTTTTCTTGGCTCGTCAGTTCAACCATTGCTTTAGCATCGAAATAAATTCATACTGTCGCGAATTTAATAAAAATATGATGAAATGGCACCCAGATCTCACCATATGGGATGATGTGATGTTTCTATTGCGTTTAGTCACAGCATGAACTATTTCTATTCAGGGTTAACAAAATTATTTTTGTCCATTGTCTCGTCAGAACTTCTATTCAGCATTCATTCGCTGATAGATTTACTTGTCCTTTAAGAGGTTACTAGTCATGAAATCATATTTGGATAATCAAGGAAGTTTCAAAAATTGCCAATTCACCGTTTTAGTGGGATATCGTTTAAGTTTTGGACACCGTTGTAACACCAGAGAACATCCACCTGAGCTTGTATCTGGAAGTTTACACCTCTCATTAAACTAAGTATCGTAATATTACAAATGTGAACGTTTCTGGTGCGACTTCGTTAGCATATGGTGACTTTTTTTTTTCGTCGGTGGCATTCTTTGGTCACTCTATGCGAACATTTGCACCGGTGAAGAGATCTTGTTAAGCATCCAGCCATCATGAGTCTTCGAAGGAAGTTATTTTCGTCATTCTTTTCGTTCGCATCACTTTTAATCAGCAACCATCATACGCTTGACCAGTTTCTCATACTGTCGCTGACCCACACCTATTGATATTTGTAATCCGCACAAACGGTCATATGTGGCGCAGTGGTCGGAGCCACCCTGCAATATACATGGGACCGATTCGCGCGCCCATGACCCAGCAAGTCTTTCATACCACCGGGGTCGGCAAATTGGTACCAGACATCTCTGGGGGGATAGCAGCACTGGCCTGATACATCAGAAGGCCACCGCGAGTCATTGTAAAATCAAAATATGCGCTCAGTCACTCCAAACGATGCTTAATGAAGTCGAATGCATGGCACACCGTCAAGTATTGATCAACGCCGAGAGCTTTATTCTTTTTATCCTTTAATCCTCACAGTAGATGTCATGACGAGTCATGTCAAATGTAACAAATTATACACACATATATACATATTCTTGGAAACAGTCGTGAGAGAATCTTTGAATGTGCAACTGACAACGACTATTCTTCGGGGCTATGTGACTATGTTTTGTTCATTCTGACCAAGTACGTAGGTATAATTAACGTTTGAAAATCCTGACCTTATGGTAACACTACTGTTTGGCGCAACGATCGGTTACGTTACAGTTAGCGTTTTTTCTCTGTATGACCTGGCATCACTATTCGAATTCAAATACTTCTTCATTTCGATCGGTTTCTGGCATCCGTAGTCCACGAAGTTTTTCAGATTTACGTGTTTGCTTAGCTTCTTCAACACTTTAATCTTCTTCATGAATTACTTTGGATGCTGATGTGAAAAACTGTTCCTATAATCCCGAGATGGGAGTGTGTGGCGCAGTGGTTGGAGGCGCCACTGCGGCGCGCACGTGAAATGCGCCCATGGCCCACCAAGCCTTCCATCCCTCCGGGATGGTCGGCAAATTGGTACCAGACTTATCTGGGAGGATAGCAGCCCTGGCTCGATACATCGGGTGGCCACCGCGAGTCATTGTAAAGGCCAAATATGCATTCAATCACTTCCAACGATACGTAATGAAGTGGAATGCATGGCGCACCCCTCAGGGATTGATGAACGCCGAGAGCTTTATCCGTTATCTTTTATAATCCCGAGATGGCCGTTCTAGTTTATCCTAGGTGTCCATCATGTTTGGTATTAACTTTCTGGCATCGTACGAATGGGTAATTTGCGTGGCCTGGGTCTAAGTGAAACTAACGCCTTACACATCTTATTGAACCCCGATCTGTGCCAATGTGTTTCCAGCTTGTCGTATTAGGCGATGCAATGGCCAGCTTATTCTAGAGTTCTTACCTATCGAATAATATTACTGACCATTGTGTTAACATTTACATCTGTAATGGTTTCTAGACTAAATAATTCCATGCGTTGTCGTCTCTTATCTTCGAAAATCGGTCATTGCCCTTTCATTGTTATTTACACTACACATCATCCTTTTATTTTATGATCATATGAGGTTTCACGTGATGTCCTGTTTCAGCTAACAGAGAATAACAATAGCCTCCTGTTGAGCCTTCCACGTGCCAAAGTTGAATCAGAGGTTCTTCCTGTCAGCGTACCAGCTGCTGTTAATGTTTTCGCTTTGAACCATGAAAAAGAGGTCCCATTGGTGAGTACAAACCTGCGGTAGTTACTAGGTCTCATCATTGTTGTTACATCGGGTTCTTATTATGTTCAGTATGAACACCATTATTTCGATGGACAGATGACAGGATCACAACTGGTTCAATGTTTTAGTATTAATTGTTTAGTTTAAATGGCGTTAATTTCCAGTTTTAGTGGGTTATTTTCTAATATCATAGGGATTAATTTGGCTTTAAAGTTTACTTCTACTGCATCGCCATATCGACTGTAATTTCTGTCGTGCTCATTGGTATTACGATATTTATGCGTTTTCATCCCGTTCGGAGGGAGTTATGAACTTCAGAATCCATATCTGCTCTGTTAAATCGTCCTTAGCTTTAAAAATTCGATATCTATTCGATTAGGGATGAGTGCTAAAGGTGATTTGTCTGCAATCTTTTACAATTATGGAAACTTGTGTCATAATCGTTAGCTTTATCACATTCAGTTTCCTCACGACTTTGCAAGAGAACACATGAGATTTGCTGAAGTGTAATAACTGGAGACTTCCGTGATATCCCACACTTTTCATTGTTTCCTTTGTGTCTGTATTCCAGAGATTACTAGTCTCTAATCCTGTACTCAACTGTCGATGTTAGCTTTATCGAATGTTAAGAAGGCCATTTTAAACAATGATATGGATGTGTCTTCATTTTGATGGTTTGGGATTTTCCAAAAAAAAAAATTTTTTTCTTTCCACATGATTCGTTATCAAACTCTACTGTGCGAATCCTGGCACGTCTTCTATTCGACTTGTTTTCTTTCGCATTTGTTGCCCACAAAGCTCTTCGAGCATTTCGCCTTTTGTTTTGACCACTGTTTGAGGATTTCATCTTCTTTATGGATAGCATGGAATGCTGGTCGATTTGATTCTCCAGGTTATCTTGGTGATAGCCAATAGCCAAGCTAAGACGTTCCCCCATAGATTGCAGGAAACGTTAGGGACGGGGTCGAGCCAGCACATTGCTTTCTGATGAACTGCGTTAGTAACCACCTTTCTAGCCGCATCCTTCTTAAAAATTAGTGCTTAGCAACTGTCTTCTAGCTGATTTTAAATCACGAACTGATGTCTATCGGGCTCACATCTGTTCTTTTTGCGACTTATCACCTATCGTTTTAAACGTATTAGTCAGTTTAAGAATTCTTACAACTAAATTTTGAGCACCTTCATCTTCTAAAATCCTTATTACAGTATTACTAGAACTCCAGTTCAAGCTGCCGTTTGTTTAGAAGGAATTCTAAGTTTTGATCGTGGTTATCACCTTCCGTATAGTGCTGGAATCCAGTATTTTTAACAGATGAGAATCTTTTGACAATGATTTATTCGTCTTCGATCTGGAGTTATTCTGAGGATCCATTAAAGTTTAATTTAAGGCGCTAAAATATTTTCGAATGTTGCATTTCTTATTTAATAAAACTTAGGAACATATATAATAACCATAACGATGCTGAGATATTTGCAAAACTCTGGACCGCAGGTGTCTATGGTGGGGAACGAACGCGCTTTTGTCTTTTCTGGGGAGTAACGCCTTCACCACCACACCATGCGGGTCCTTCGTTTCACCTGTCTCTCAGCTAGTTCGCATTACAACCTGCCATTAAAAATAGTAGGCAGTAAATAAAACGGTTAAGATTGTGATGATAACATATATAATACTTATTATGAAATTTCAAGCCGATAGCATAGGACAAATGTTAACCCTATTTTTGTACCTTTTCAATCGTTATGGTTTTTGAGATTGACTAGAATTAGGAGGTACGTAATAAATTTTCGTGCGCTCCGTGTTTCTGCTATAGACCGTATCGATTCTGAGAGGCAAACCCCGCCCTGACGGCCTTCAGCTCAGCCCATGGTCAGAACAACGTCTGTCATAGCCACTCGTGGTCTGTGTTACGTTCCTTAAAATTTCCGTTTAGATCCATTGTATTGTATTACTTAGTAATGCAACTATGCATTCACCTGCATCTATACATATAGACTATATATGTGTATGTATGTATACAAATATAAGTATGAAATCCATCTATATATCTGAAAGAAGAAAACTGTCGCCGTTGATCAATTCCTGAGGAATTCCCCATGCATTCGACTTTGGTCTGAGGTGATTAGGTGATTGAATGCATATTTGGCTTATACTTTGACTCGCGGTGGTCCACCGATGTATCGAGTCAGTGCTGCTATCTTCACTGACAAGTCTGTGTTTTTCAATTTTCTGACTATAGAGCGGTTGGAGGTTTTGTGATCCTGGTGCTCGGGGATCGATCACATGTGTATTGCGGGGCGGCTCCAACTACTGCGCTACACCCAGCGCATTGATTTTGTTACGAACTAGTACAATTATCCTAACTTACGAGAGCTGACAATTTTCTATAATGAATATCTAGCAGTGTGAAAATCTTGGCAACGATAACTCTTCGCAGTGTATGAACTAAGTCCTTCACATTTTTCTTGGCTCGTCAGTTCAACCATTGCTTTAGCATCGAAATAAATTCATACTGTCGCGAATTTAATAAAAATATGATGAAATGGCACCCAGATCTCACCATATGGGATGATGTGATGTTTCTATTGCGTTTAGTCACAGCATGAACTATTTCTATTCAGGGTTAACAAAATTATTTTTGTCCATTGTCTCGTCAGAACTTCTATTCAGCATTCATTCGCTGATAGATTTACTTGTCCTTTAAGAGGTTACTAGTCATGAAATCATATTTGGATAATCAAGGAAGTTTCAAAAATTGCCAATTCACCGTTTTAGTGGGATATCGTTTAAGTTTTGGACACCGTTGTAACACCAGAGAACATCCACCTGAGCTTGTATCTGGAAGTTTACACCTCTCATTAAACTAAGTATCGTAATATTACAAATGTGAACGTTTCTGGTGCGACTTCGTTAGCATATGGTGACTTTTTTTTTTCGTCGGTGGCATTCTTTGGTCACTCTATGCGAACATTTGCACCGGTGAAGAGATCTTGTTAAGCATCCAGCCATCATGAGTCTTCGAAGGAAGTTATTTTCGTCATTCTTTTCGTTCGCATCACTTTTAATCAGCAACCATCATACGCTTGACCAGTTTCTCATACTGTCGCTGACCCACACCTATTGATATTTGTAATCCGCACAAACGGTCATATGTGGCGCAGTGGTCGGAGCCACCCTGCAATATACATGGGACCGATTCGCGCGCCCATGACCCAGCAAGTCTTTCATACCACCGGGGTCGGCAAATTGGTACCAGACATCTCTGGGGGGATAGCAGCACTGGCCTGATACATCAGAAGGCCACCGCGAGTCATTGTAAAATCAAAATATGCGCTCAGTCACTCCAAACGATGCTTAATGAAGTCGAATGCATGGCACACCGTCAAGTATTGATCAACGCCGAGAGCTTTATTCTTTTTATCCTTTAATCCTCACAGTAGATGTCATGACGAGTCATGTCAAATGTAACAAATTATACACACATATATACATATTCTTGGAAACAGTCGTGAGAGAATCTTTGAATGTGCAACTGACAACGACTATTCTTCGGGGCTATGTGACTATGTTTTGTTCATTCTGACCAAGTACGTAGGTATAATTAACGTTTGAAAATCCTGACCTTATGGTAACACTACTGTTTGGCGCAACGATCGGTTACGTTACAGTTAGCGTTTTTTCTCTGTATGACCTGGCATCACTATTCGAATTCAAATACTTCTTCATTTCGATCGGTTTCTGGCATCCGTAGTCCACGAAGTTTTTCAGATTTACGTGTTTGCTTAGCTTCTTCAACACTTTAATCTTCTTCATGAATTACTTTGGATGCTGATGTGAAAAACTGTTCCTATAATCCCGAGATGGGAGTGTGTGGCGCAGTGGTTGGAGGCGCCACTGCGGCGCGCACGTGAAATGCGCCCATGGCCCACCAAGCCTTCCATCCCTCCGGGAAGGTCGGCACATTGGTACCAGACTTATCTGGGAGGCTAGCAGCCCTGGCTCGATACATCGGGTGGCCACCGCGAGTCATTGTAAAGGCCAAATATGCATTCAATCACTTCCAACGATACGTAATGAAGTGGAATGCATGGCGCACCCCTCAGGGATTGATGAACGCCGAGAGCTTTATCCGTTATCTTTTATAATCCCGAGATGGCCGTTCTAGTTTATCCTAGGTGTCCATCATGTTTGGTATTAACTTTCTGGCATCGTACGAATGGGTAATTTGCGTGGCCTGGGTCTAAGTGAAACTAACGCCTTACACATCTTATTGAACCCCGATCTGTGCCAATGTGTTTCCAGCTTGTCGTATTAGGCGATGCAATGGCCAGCTTATTCTAGAGTTCTTACCTATCGAATAATATTACTGACCATTGTGTTAACATTTACATCTGTAATGGTTTCTAGACTAAATAATTCCATGCGTTGTCGTCTCTTATCTTCGAAAATCGCGCAGTCAGGCGCTATGCACTGCAGATAGGTCACGTTGGTCGTGAAACATTAAGTGCTAGATATGAGAAGAGAACAATAAACTTGGTGACAGAAATTTGTTTCGATGCTAATACGTTGGTGACGACCATGGTTTTTCTATGACTTTCGATAGTTTGGTAACTTCTTTGTTGCGTGAGATATAAGCGTCGACGACAAGAAGCAGAAAAAAACTGTACCTTCCAGAAGGTGAGACTGTCACTGTGATAGGAGACATAAACCCCGGTCTTCTCGTTTTGAATCTGTAGATCTACACATATTTCAGCTAGTATCGCTACGAGTGTGATATGTTTGTTCAAGTGTTACCGGGTTGGCTTGTTTTTCGGTCGCAGGTATTCGTAATCAAGCAAATGGTCTTCTAGATCTCTAAGCTTGTTCTCTTTGAGTTTTTGATGTGAATGAGTCTAATTGTACGAATCCTTTCGACTGGTGTATGTTTTTCTTTCGGCATCATTTTTTAACGTGTCAGTTCTTGAATGTAGCTCTGGTGGAGCTATTTTTGGTATGTTCGTCCATGTTTTAAGTTTCTCTTTTCCTCCTCTTCTTTTCTCTTCTTAGTCTTTATAGTTTCGTTTTAGTTTGTACCAGCGAGTTCCATCTCAGTTGTGAAAAATTTTACATTCAATCCTCTCGAATCGTTTTTAGTTGTTGGAAGCTTGTTGATGTCTGCGACATCATTTATCTGCAGCAGTCATTGGTTTTGAAGAAATTTTAGTAAATAATTCCACCTATTTAGCATGGAAAATTCATAATCGTATGCAAATCTGGCTTTTGGAATAAATAAAGTGCACAAGAGATTGCGTAATGATAATCCCTTTGCATTTCGTGCAGTCCATGCGGAAAGTATTCGTGGGAGCTTTTTTAAAAGTTTTCATTAGAAAGTGCTGCTTTGTTTGCAAATAGTTCTTCCATAGACTACGGAGTCACTGCTCGTGGATTCGCTTCAGTTAACATCTTTAGATCGTGGTCGTTGATGACAGTAGCTTTTCCTTTTCTGTTCTAAGCTCCTGAGCTCCCATCTCGTTCATGAGTTTTCCTAAATCTGGTGCCGTGTATTCGATTGAGCGTTCTGTGGACAAATGTAGCTTTGGTATGGTATTTTTCATAACTCTTGGGCCAAATTGTATTTTATTGCTTTATTTATGCTACTTATCTACTTATAAATTGCACACAAATTATCATATAAGCAAAACCGCTAGTGTACACAACGCTTTAAAACAATGAATCTGACTTTAACGCTAGCAGTCATCGCATTATAACCATTCAGCAAGGATGACACCAATTTTTCGTAGTGATTACTATTTACTAAACCGATTTCTGCTCTTTCAAGTTCAGATGTGAATTTGGACTGGTGCTGCATAATAGTTACATGCAATACACGCGTGGCCATTGGTTCTGCCATTGGTTCTATCTCTAGTCCTGGGCTCGCTGTGTCCTTCTTATCTCCGGAGTCGCCAAGTTGCTACTAGACAAGTCTGTTAGGATTTTACCACTGACTTTAAACTTTGGTAGGCCACTGCAAGTCATCGTATAGGCCAGATGTGCACTCTGTAATCTCCACCGATGTTTGATGAAGTAAAACCATGTCGCATCCTTTAGATATTTCCCAACGCCGAGTGCTTTATCCTTTATCCCTTTATGTTGAAAATTTGAAGTCCAAATAACTTGTTTCAGTAGGGGTATGTCTGTGTTCGTGATAAGTGTATGTGTTGTGTATGACAGTCAGTGGCTTAGTATCCGAAATGAAGAACGGATATTTACGGAAGTGATTAACCACCAAGACTACTTTTCAAAGCAGCAGAGCTCTGTGAAAGGTAGAAAATGAGCATACACCTTGTTCATTCAAAAAAATATTTACTGCTCTTATTTCTTTTAAATTCTTCTTCTTCTATTAGGTGAGTACTTTAATCAGATAGCTCGTGATATTTGACGATTATTATCGTAAAGTGGGAATGAATTGTCGCATTCCACTCGATTACGATCTCTGCGGGGTGCGCTTTGTGCCAGGTTGCTGTCGATAGCTGGACAACAGGATTTGTAATAGCAAGTGGACAGCCCACTGCTATTCACTTATCACAGCCATACGATCATGTACAAGTGCTTCAATCTCCGACTTATTTTCTTTTTCTCACTAACATATAGCATATAGCCAAACTAAGTCTATTATGGCCACGTCAGCTGTTGAAGACATGCTGGAGCGTTTTCGTGGAAAAATGTTACAGACCTATTTTGGTCATCTGTGGATAGAAACGCTGCAGTTTTTTCTATTAACTCATCGATTTTATGATACAATTCCTACAATGTGGATATTTCGTTAAGGCGTAATATTATGATTCACTTAACCGAAAAGGAAATAGTCATTGTAACTACATTAAATCCTCTAGAAGAGTAGCTTATTTTATGCCTTAGTAAATACTTAGAAACTCCATCTCCGTTCGTTGAATAAACTGAACGTCGCCAGTCGAATAGGGAACCCCCTTTCCATCCCATTTGGGACCCACTTTTCGTCCCATTCGCAGCAGTTTATTCGATAAATGCTTCCATTTTTGCGTAGAAGAAGCGAATAGCAGACTTCATAACGGTTTTTCATTTATGCAGAACGCTTTTGTCGGACATTTTCACCTTTTCCATATCGTTTAAGTGGCAAACACTCGTTGACTTTTTGTAGGAATGTTGAGTCTTTCTGCAACCTCTCAACTGGCTTATTAAAGGGCATATTCGGCTACCGGCTTCAGATGGCAGTCACGATCTGCGCTGAGTGGCGTCGACGACCTATTTCATCATCAAGAGAAACCATGTCACCTTTGCGAAAGCATCTGCATAGAAGGATAAAGTGTAAAGCTCTCGGCGTTGATCAATCCCTGAGGGATGCGCCATGCATTCGACTTCATTAAGTATCGTTGGAGGTTATTGTATGCATATGTATGCAATGGTCTTCACAATGACACATGGTGGCCTACCGATGTATCGATCCAGTGCTGCTATCCTCCCAGACAAGTGTGGTAGCAATTTGCTGACTTCGGAGGGATGGAATGCTTGTTGGGCCATGGGCGCAGGGATCGATTCCACGTACGTGTCGCAGTGGCGCCTACAACCACTACACCACACTCGCCTCATTGTTTGAAAGTGTCACCTTTGCGAAAGCATCTGCATAGAAGGATAAAGTGTAAAGCTCTCGGCGTTGATCAATCCCTGAGGGATGCGCCATGCATTCGACTTCATTAAGTATCGTTGGAGGTGATTGGATGCATATGTATGCAATGGTCTTTACAATGACACATGGTGGCCTACCGATGTATCGATCCAGTGCTGCTATCCTCCCAGACAAGTGTGGTAGCAATTTGCTGACTTCGGAGGGATGGAATGCTTGTTGGGCCATGGGCGCAGGGATCGATTCCACGTACGTGTCGCAGTGGCGCCTACAACCACTACACCACACTCGCCTCATTGTTCGAAAATGATCCCCTTTTTGACATTTCGAATTGCTTCGGTTAGCTTCGGTATATCTAGCCTTTAGCGCTCCAGCACTTTTACCTTGAAAGCGTCACCTCAACCAACCTAAACTAGTTTCATATTAAATATGACGAAATGTATTGCACGAAAAATAGTGGTTAGATAGCAGATAAGCTTTGGGTACACTGAAACAACATAAACAAGAAATAATTTTTTTTCAATCTCCGTGAAAATTTTGTGGTGACAAGGTCTGCTATCGTTTTTCGCCCCTTCCAACATAGTAGCATTTTTTCTTGACTGAAGTCAAAGATTGGTCCGACGAGAGCTATCTCACCGGCTGTTTTGCTCGGGTTTTATTATTCGTTCCTACTGTGCACTTTTCCACTCATTCCTTACCATCATATAGAAGAACAAAGCATTCGAATTTGTAGCAAATCCTACGGTTAACCTTCTCCTAACCTCGGCACTGATCACTAATCCATTGTTTTCCTTGATGAGCAAATATGCAGTTGCTATTACAGCATTTATCAATACACAATAGCTTATGCTTCGGCGTTTTGCCTTCTTCAGACCCTAAAAGAGACAAATTGGCACGCAATCCGCTCAGTCAAACACCTCCATAACTTTAGCAGATGAAACATAGTACATATATGCATGTTCTCGTAGTGAACAGCTTCTCATAAACATCGTTTTGTTGTTCTTAAGTCCATCAACTAATACTGAAGATCAAACGCACAAAGTACTACATGGGTGAGAAACGTTCCTGGTTCGAATCAAAAAATCAATATGAGGTATGGTGCGACATCGATCACACGTGACTACAAGGCACCCCTTCTTGCAGCTCATTTTTGGATTTCTGGAATTTAGCCAAAACACTTCAAGACTTTTACGCTTTGAAATTTTAGAATCCTGTGCGAGGATTATTGTTTGATCTGAGCCATAAATATTTCTTACCTGTGTAGGAATCTGTGTGGCTGGTCTTCACTATTAACTGGAGGACTTAAGAATAGCTAAACGACAATTGTTTAAGAGGAGCTGTTCACTATACGGATAGTCATTTGTGTTCTTTTGTTGGTTGAGGTTACGATAGCGTTTGTCTGAGTGGATTGCGTGTCAATTTGACTCTTCGTGGCTCTGAAGAAGGCGAAACCGCGGAAATGCCAGTTGTTGGGTACTAGTAAACGCTGTAATAACAACCTGGTGTTTGTCCATGAAGGGAAACAGAGAAGAATTCAGAGTTGATCAATCATTGTAGTGATGATCGAACACATGTGGGTATATGCAGTGACTTGAGCGGCCTGTGGAGAAGAGAACTTCATAGATTTGTGTAAAATGCTTTCACCTATCACGGTTGTTTATGGAATTTTTATGCGGCTTTCTTTCAGGCTTAAATATATTTACCGTTACAACTGTAAAAAAGTTGACAACGATGTTTATGTTTTTAAAATTTCAAACGATTGAGCGGCAGCCACAAACACTGACACTGGGTTTGAGTAGGTCATCGTTTCATGTTCTAAGAAGTCCTTCTTGTTCGGTTGCTTTTGGGCTCGAAATGTGAGAGTCGAAGAGGTGGAAGAAGTTGATGCCATAGGCTCCAGGAAGTTACGATTTCGTCGTAATAAAATTGGAGAACTTTTGCCTGTAGACGAAGATAGGGTAGATTGTAACAATTTTGTTGTAATGAACAAAAAGCTATGTGCTGAAATATATTGGTTTAGTGCGGCCATTATTTTCGCGTTGTATTACTCATATAGAGGTCACGTCGTCGCTTCGATGTTAGGGACTGCGATGCAAGCGCTTTAAATGTTCTTACAAATAAATCAATAGCTATAGCACACACTGACTTTCATAGTTGAACCTATACTTACTTCCAGTCATACAGGTCCTGCACAACACCTTTTCTCCAAAATTGGTAATTTTTATGGTTGCATCGTTTTGAAATACAATATCGATCATCATCCTCCACTAGACTTATTGACAAGAGCAAACAGTTTGTCCGCTTCACTATTCAATTATAGCAGAGTGGAAAGTCTGACAGACCGTATGCTTTGTAGGCAATTTCATCATCGACATATTTGCAAATGTCGTTTTCGTTTCGCAGTTGAATCATTGCTATCTATGGCGAAAAATCGTCATTTTTAATGCCTGCTTGCTTGCAGATGATGGAAGCTTGTCAGCTGCGTGTCGAAGAACTTCGTCGTCGCCTGGATGAATCGCTGACGGCTTTTCAACGCTCGGCATCGTCTGAATATGCTAAACATCGAGCTCTTCACATAGTGCGACAAAACAGCACCGAGACATTCATCGAAATCAACATCGTAAGTCGTATTCAGTACAGAAAAACGACATTACTTTTATATTAATAGAATGTGACATTTTACAAAGTGGCACAGTGGTTAGAAGTGCCTTGTAATACACATGAGATCGATCCTGAGCTGTAGGCTCTTCTATCTCTTCGGGATAGGCAAATTGTTGCCAGACCTGTCCTATAGGATACCAGCACTGATTCGATGCATCGGTACGCCACCAGAAGTCAGTGTAGGGGGCCAGAAATGCGTTCAGTCACCTCTAATGACGTTCGATGAAGTCGAATACATGGCATATCCCTCAGAGATTGATCAAAGCCGAGAGCTTTGTTTATTTTAGCTTTAACCTCTCACCTGTTCAGTTTGTCTATTTAGTTAACGCTTGAAAAAGTGCATCCGTGTATCTGATGAATATGTGAACGCTGTTTTTTCCTTAGAAAGGTTTTTAAATGATAGATGACGTAATGCATAAGAGCCTCGGCTAATGGATTATGAAAAGGTAGATTTTTAAACGACTTTTCAACTTTTTGATTGTTTGTTTAGACCACACTTTGCTCTGTTAGAGATGCAGTGGTTCTTCTGATTGCAGCGCTGAAAAAAAGGGTTATAGTTTCATGGTTACAGCTGGATGTTCTAGGTGTTCACTCCACCTTGTTGCTTACAGCCGGGAGCGCCTTCACGTTTTGATCGTCTTCTGGCTGCATCGCCTTTGAACGTGATCTGTGGCGGTGATGGTATTACAGATGTTGCTGCAAGTCCTGCGGATTCTACGGATTCTGGAATTGTTGTCTCACCTCCATCTTCACCGTATATTAATGACAATCAGCAGCCTCCATTCCACCCTTATTCAGGTATCATGGACTATGGAGAATTAAAGTGGTTACCTTATTACTTATTGCAGTATTCTTTGAAACTACAGTGCTTGTAGTATTAACGTTACAGTGATGTGCCAAGAAAAGGCTTTGTAGATATCAAGGTCCTTATTTTATTTCTTAACTTTACCATAATCTTAGTTAATGTTAAACTGATGTTATGTAGTACAGACTTCATTGGTTTTTTCATTCTGAGGAACTGGACAGTTTCGTCGAAAAATCTCTATTAAGTGAACGAACCGAACCGAACATTTGAGAGTCTTAATACACTGTCAAACTAGTGGGCGCGTGCCGCGCAGTGGTTGGAGGCGCCACTGCGGCGCGCACGTGAAGTGCGCCCATGGCCCACCAAGCCTTCCATCCCTCCGGGGTCGGCAAATTGGTACCAGACTTGTCTGGGAGGATAGTAGCACTGGCTCGATACATCGGCTGACCACCGCGAGTCATTGTAAAGGCCAGATATGCATTCAATCACCTCCAACGATACTTAATGAAGTCGAATGCATGGCGCATCTCTCAGGGATTGATTAACGCCGAGAGCTTTATCCTTTATCCTTTAATACACTGTCATCGACGTAAGTCTTATGTGGCCCATACATTGGATACTTCGACAGTCCGTCTTCACGAGTTGTGCGGACCACACCACACTTCCCACTTGTTGCTTTCCCTTGCAATCTTCGTTCATGGTGATGATTTCATTCGACCATGGTGGCTCGTAAGCATTCCAGCTTGATATTGTGTGTGCCAGGTATATTTTAGAAGACATCGCTAAGCTCTAAGAGAGTACTGCCCAGAAACACTCTTCAAGCACTCTGTGAGTAGTGCGGAGTATTCTTGACGTGATTGAGTTATCAGCTCACGTCTCTGCAGCATAAGAGAGCGCTAAGAGGACCGTTGAATCGAAAATATGGGCGTGGATTTTTGGGTCTTTCAGTTGGTAGCTGGCTTATTTGCGTGGGGCGAATGTGGCCAAGCTGCTCCCCTTCTTTTGTCTAATTCCTCCTTCATGTTGTTTCTCACATTCATTGATTAATCCAATGTATATGTACTAGGTGCTCTCTGCAATCAGGGAGCCATCCAATTCAATTTTTTCGCGTTCGCACCACGGGTTTTTCATGAACTGGATCTTCTACCAATTTATGCATAGTTTGCTCTTCTTTCTGCTTCATTGAGCTCATTGTTCGTCGTCTCTGCTTCATTCATTCATTATCCATTATGTACACTGTTTGGCGATGGGACTGGGTCACTACTATAAATCTGCAAAGTACTCATGTTCTCAAGTACTTCAGTTAGATCGTAATTGCCACGTTAGAAGGAGTGTAGGATAGAGTTCTTTTTCGTTGATGGTGCGATCACTAGCACAACTTGATGAATTATGAAAGTTGAAGGCAGTGTAATTTTGGAAGAAAACGTTAAGCTCGTGGATGTCTAACAAAAGCCACACTCACTTGGAAGGAAAAGAAGACGTGAATTCTTGCACTTAAACACCTGATTATACAAACTTCCGAGCGACGTAGAAGACATTTAGAACCGTAGCGGAATGACTATGAAGTGAAGCATCATAACAACTCTCACAGAAAAGGAGCGCTTCTATGAAACATGTTTCGCACAGCCATCAGTGTGTAGGAAGAGAACACTAGGAAGAGTACCTAAAATTGGCGTGAGAGCTAGCCATTTACAATGGTTACGAAGCCGTAGCTCATCGAGTTAGCCTTGAAGGAAATGCTACACTCCTACACAGTATTTATTAGCAAGAATAAGCTTCCGTTTATCCTGCCTTTTAATTCGAATGAAATAAAGCAGCTATAAAAGGATAAAAAAGGGCCGGTCTTGAGAATTTGGTAACAGTAATTGAAATGCCACCAAGCAACCGCTTTCTATGTCCTCTACTGTGTATGTTACGTGATGACCAACCGCACAGAGTTCACATGGAAGTGTAATGTGCCTCTCACATTAAAATATCGGTATAATCGTAACATATCGCAAAATTAACTGCAGAGAGGAATACCTTGTGATCACGGGTGATCTCACAGAGTATTTAAGACCGACATTTCAATGTCAGAAAGGTGCTTTACCCTTCTACGTGAACTCCGTGCGGTTGCTCTCCACGTGAAATACTTAGCGGGAGACTCAAAGAAAGCGGTGAGTGCGCGAAGAGGTTGTTTTGTAGTTTTCAGTGCGATTGAGATTTCGGTTTTCGATTGGGATCATGGGTTTTTTTCTGGTTTAATTATGAAGATATTTGCCTGAGTAGATCGCAGTTAGCATGACCTTCCCAAAAGAAATTGCAATAACCACCAACACCTCATTTCTTCTCCATCAGAACCTTATGGTTGCATTTTGTTTCGTTTCTTGCGTTGACAACCTGCGATCGTTCATGCGATCGTTTGAAAATTTCGACGTGCATTCCATGCGAGATGGTCTTCGTAATAAAAGACGGATTAGGTTGAATTCAAAAAAATCCAACACAATCTACATTAACTTCCGAAAGCCTTTTTGTCGTAGTGTTTTGTATTTGATACGTGGACAAATAGTAGTGAAACTGAGCATGCTGTCCGTAGAATTGGAGTTAGGCCGTGTAATCTATGAAGTAGACCAAAGGCTTTTTGTTATTTCCTAATCGTTTCTGGTATGAAATTGTTCACATGAACATTTAAAAACGACGTCGCCATGTTATAATCTGTCGAGATCACTTTTTAAAGAATGCTATTGGTATCTGAATGCTTCGAATACTCTGAAAGGGCAAGAATACCGAAGAGGTTGGAGGTGCCCTTCAATAATACGCACTTGGTCATTGGTTCGATCCCGCGCCCATTATCCATCCGGAGTTGGCGGATTGGCTCCAATGATGCTTGATGTGGTCACATGCACAGCAAATCCCTCACGCAGTGATCAACGTTGACGAGCGCTATATCGTTATCGTTCATGAATGCTATGAGTCCTTCTGCTCGATTTAATTAGTGCCTGAGTGGAAGCTCCGAGTGTAAATTTTTCAGAGCAAAGCTGTTTAGGAATGCGGCAGCGTTCTGCAAGCGAAAGCGTTGGTTGTAACGGGTTCGTACTGAAGGGCATTCTAAAAAAGCCCTATCGTGCTGACAGGTTATCGAGGTTGGATGATTTTTCTTCCTGTTGAAATGGTACCCAAGCGGCACATCGTTCTTGCAGATCAATCTCGGAGTCTCAGAATTGCCACGCGGAATTTCCTCATATGTCGCTTTTAGTAGAATCGACTGCAGAACTCGAAGAGGGTGACAACAACACTGATCATGGTAAATCTTTACCCTCTACTGAATCATCTGCCCAAATTTCAACCGGTACTTTTCAGAGAGTCCAAACGTTAGACAACGAGAGAAGCATGTTTCCTTCAGCGAAAAAGTACAGGAGCGTCGTTTCCGAAGTGGGCAGTGCATTCTTGCCGCAGCTAAAAAAAACGAGAGAAAAAGGGCTTGTAAAAAGAGAAAGGAGGAGAGGCGGCGTAGTCTTAGTGGGGCCAGTGATGTGAGTGTGAGTATAAGGTTTTCTGTTTTCTCGATGAACCTAAAAATTTCATTTCGTTTGCATATTTGTATGCAAATCTTTTTAGAATTCCGCTCTTGAAGAGAATTCAGAAGGGGCCAGATTTGACGTGCAAGGTACTATTACTTTAGTTTTTGGGCTAATGGACTAATTGTATCCTTAATTTCAGTTTTTTACTCGTTTTTTCTCGACAGGGATTATAGAGTGATTTCATTTACCTCTCCAGGAAAGCCAGGTCCTCGTACACAACGTGAAGATAGTGGTTTTGTTGATGGCGACGAAAATGACTGTAGAGATGATAGTAAGGAATCGTCAGTATCCACGAATGAAAGAAATGTGATTAATTCTGAAGATCACTGGAAAAAAGATCATGAGCCGTCAGAAGGAAGTAAGCATCAAGTTTACCTACAGTTGGTTCCTTCGGTTTTTTTTTAAAAATTTCCTTTACATCTTTCATATCGTCTTTTTCTTCAGGTCTTGACTCATTGAATTGCTTTATATAGAAAACGTCAACCGTAATCCGTGATCGGTAATCGGTGTGCTTGGACATGACAGAGTTTTTATAGTTTTGCTGTACAAAGCTTCATTTTCTTTCGTCCATTTATTCCTGGATGAGGTTGCTCATTCATTTTCCATGTTGTATTTATTTTGTACATTTGTGTGAGTTGTGTACATTCTTTGGGATGTTGAAGCCTTTTGGTAACGAGATTTTTTAGCGGGTTCAGTATAGTTTAGCGTTATTTTCGTGCTGTTCAAATATGCATGGCTGAGTCCTTAGCAGGTCGTTATTTTTCCTTTGTAGTGAATTAGTTCTTTGTCCATCGTGAAGTTGAAACGACGCGTTCGAGGATTGATCCATCAACTCATTAGTTCGTTTTCTGCTTCTGATATGGCTGAAGTTATTTTGTATATAAGTACTTTCACCTGCCATGTATTTATTATTTCATCTACCTTCAATACCATCTCAAAATCCAGAATTCATGTTTTGTCCTGTGTCATGAAACCTTCGTTTGTCGCGTTCGTCAGATATCGTCATGTATCGTCATGTATCTGTGTTGTTTATTATCGTTATTTGTCCACATGTGTCTGTGTCGTTTTTAAAAATCCGAAAATCCACAAAAAATTACGGGGACGATTGGGTTTACGGTTTATGTATATAGTTTTACTTTTACTATTTGTGGTGCTGAGTATATAGCGTTGTCTACCTTAACACCCGTTTTCAACTTTTTCATTTTAGCAGACAAAGTTCTTCTACATTTGAATTTATTTTTTAATGTGTAAATGTATAAGTACGTGCATTTTATTATATGAACTGATAATCGGTTTATTCCAAGCTGTGTGTAAGTAAGAGCTTTAGCTATGTGCCCAGACTTTCAACCACTTCTGGATTTACGATAAAACCAAATGCGATACCCCTGGTTTTTGCGGTATTTGAAAAAGTGTCACTCGTGCCATACAGAGATTCTTAGGAGTTGAGGCGCTCTTCATTAAACCACCATTAGCTTTTTAGTTTGCAAAAGAAATCGTAGTACCTGACACCATCTTTCACACGCAGCGCTCGGTTTTTAGATAATCGCGGATTTGAAGTGAACAAGGGATCGTGGGAGTTAGGTAGTGATGCGTTCTCCAATCAACTTTTGTTTCCATACGAATTACAGCTATCAACTTAGACCTTATTTATCCCAGTAAATGTCTTGTTAGGAAGTTTCGTGCTCCCCACTCTCAGTTTTTTCTTTCGTTTTTCTCTTCTTTGTAAACGTCATATTTTGTCGTTGTACAGTCTAGGAGGTGACGAACAAGGAGTTTCCATAAAGTTCGTCTTCGTCCAAAGACTTGGTGGTTTTTGATACCATCTGTTTTCGGTTCTCCCCGTTTTAGCGGCGTTGAAACATCTCCAATTGATGTATTGTGCTTATCAATGACTGATCATATCATTGCAATGGTCTTGAGATCTATTGAGGATATTTATTCTTCGTAGGTGGTCGTCTTGATATGTTGAGCGTGTTGTTTTGAGTTTTTTTTTTTTCGATTTTGAATAAAGATACTGCCTAGTTTCTGCAGCCGTTAACTGCTTAACAGTGATTAGTCACTGTCAGCAATCTATCCAAGAAAGTGGTGGAAGACACAACCATATTTATTTTTTCCTTGATGAGCTTACACGAGGTTAATAATAATATTTATTATCGGCTAGCGTTTCGACGTCTTCGTCTTCATCAGAGCCGATGATCCGAGTCGATGGTCCACGCTTTTCTTTCGTCTCGATGTGGCGGCTTCGCCTTCGTGTCGAGTCAGGTCTTCTTCAGCGTTCCGTCTCCTCGAATGAGGCACACTCATTCAGTGGTGCCCTTTTATACACGATGCTGATGGTGAATATAATGATAATGTCCGTTGATAACTATTTGTTTTTCTTCCGGACATATATCATCGCGCACATCGTTGCAGAAGTCGGTGTTATCATTAGCTAGCACAAAGCGCATCAATGCTCCGAAACCGACTTTCCTTGAACTTCGGTGTGCTTAATCAATACGTATTTTTTCCTTTATGAGCTTACACGAGGTTAATAATAATATTTATTATCGGCTAACGTTTCGACGTCTTCGTCTTCATCAGAGCCGATGATATATGATAAAAAAATCTTTCTGAAAATCTTGAAATCTTGAAAAAAAAATTGAAATTGAAATCTTGGTTTAGCGTTTTCTTTGTTTGGTTATGGAGGCGTTTGACCGATTAGATTGCTGTCAACATGACCTTTCCAGGCTCTGAAGAAGGCGAAGTTCGCCGAAACGTCAGCTTATTTGTGAATAAAAAATAATAATAACACCTCGCGTTTGCTCAACAAGAATACAAAGAATTATCATTATATTCACCATCAGCATCGTGTATAAAAGGGCACCACTGAATGAGTGTGCCTCATTCGAGGAGACGGACAGCTGAAGAAGACCTGACTCGGCACGAAGGCGAAGTCGCCACATCGAGACGAAAGAAAAGCGTGGACCATCGACTCGGATCATCGGCTCTGATGAAGACGAAGACGTCGAAACGTTAGCCGATAATAAATATTATTATTAACCTCGTGTAAGCTCATCAAGGAAAAAATACGTATTGATTAAGCACACCGAGGTTCAAGGAAAGTCGGTTTCGAAACACAACCATATTATTTCTAGCTTTTCAAAAGCATTTTTCCACCCTCATGTTAGCTTGGTAATCCAAGACACTGCCACTAAATCTTTTATGTGAGATATCGCTTACAGTCGTCTTTATGTTACTGTGTTGTCTAACAAGTGGGCATCGTGAATACGATATTCAGGACGAACTTTTTTCCTGATTTTAAGTCATTTTCCCTTCATCTCTTGTGTACAACCATATATACGTTCAGCAGTGCTGATGCTGATACTTCTAAATCACCCTATCACTTCTTCCACTATCACGCAAATAAGTTTTATGCCCTTCAGACGGTTTACCGCCTCATCGTGGCTTGGGAGGTGTTCCTAGGTCCCAGACTGCGATATGCGGTGGAGAAATTCATCCCTCTGGCAAGTCCACCCAAGCTGAGCAGAAGTCAGGCGTTTCCACCAGGAATCTCAGCAAAGAGTAAACCTACATCAGGATCCACCACCGTCCTGGTATAAAGCTAGTCGCATGGTAGCAAATCTCCCTCTGATCCGCAAGGGCGACGACTGCCTTGACTTCACGGAGCCGTAATAGCTTAACCAGCAAGTCTCCGAAAATGGAGATTATGCCGGGACCCGCACAGCCAGTGAGGAACGGCTATTTAAGTATGAAGTATCAAGTAGGTTTCATGCAAATGCGATCGATATTTTGATAAGAGATTTTGTTCACATTAAAACAGAACCGCCACCCGACTCAGTGTACAATGACAATTTTTAGTTATTCATCACTTGCTGTGTTAGAATTCTCACAAATTTAACGGTAATGTCGGTAGATCGGTCACGAAATTCACATGAAATCATAACGTTCACTCCTCCAAAAGGCACCTTTCTGTCTGTAAAACAATGAAATAAATAACGAATAAAAGAAAGCTCTTGACGTTGACGATGCCCTGGGGGATGCGCCATGCATTCGATTTCATTAAGCATCCTTGTAAGCCAACTAGTGAAACATGTAGGAAGTGGTTGTAAACAAACTGTACACAGCCATAGTAGCATTTAAAATTAGAACGAGCTTGTTTAAGAGCTGCCGAACTAGACGACCTTATGGTACATAAGGTTCATTGAGTTGTTTGTGTCCTAGCCTTGTGTCTGATGCTAAAATTTTATTCACTAATATATACTTAAGGGCACATGTGGCGCAGTAGTTGGAGGCCCCACTGAGGCACACGCGTGGAATCGATCCCCGTGCACATGGCCCACCAAGCCTTCCATCCTACCGGGTTCGACGAATTGGTACCAGGCTTATCTGGGAGGATAGCAGCACTGGCTGGATACTTCGGTAGGCCACCGCGAGTCATTGTAAAAGCCAGATATGCATTCAATCACCTCCAACGATACTTAACGAAGTCGAATGCACGGCACATCTCTCAGGGATTGATCAACGCCGAGAGCTTTATCCTTTATCCTTTAATATATACTAGTTATCAATATTAATCCAACGGAATTTGTTTAACTATACTAGAACGTGAAAGGAGTACTGCGTTATGTAATCCTTTAGAGATGTGTTATTTATTAGAATTCATCAAGTATCGTAAAGGTGACCGAGTACACATCTAACCTATTATATTTCGCCTGGGCCTAGCGATGCATGAAGCTTTTGCGGACCCCGAACGCATCGAGGAATTGGGGTAGTGAAATGAGCGACGAAGTGTGCATGATGAAGAATCTCCTAATGTTTATCAACTTCTTTCCAAATAACCACTATATATTGTAATATACACCATTCTGAAGGTGAAAATGGATCAAACTGACTTACAGTATTAGTGTGATAAGCATAATCAAATCGATTGTAGTCAATCATGAGTGAGTCTCATTTCTTACTTCTTTACAATCCCGTATAGCATGCCATGGACATTCCGTATAATCTCGCTTCTTATCTATTCGTCATCTGTCTTTGGGTAAGAAAAAGTCCTTCTTAAAAGTTACGTTACTTTTATTTTGTAACAACGGTTTTCTTTCCAACTTTACGCAACTGCTGAAGCATTTTCGACTCTAGTATTAGAGGAAATCCGCTCAACTTTGAACACATGCGTCAATGTGTTGCATTGTTGGAGTACGGTTTTTTCCACAAATTTCTCTCACCAAGTTGTTGCACTTAGGCTTCGTTTTCACTTTAGCCAGAAATGAGACTGTGAGTCCCAACACCAACATACGACATTACTTAAAAAAATAATCCATCTAGAAGGAAATCTGGTTCAAAGACGGAACAGGAGGAATCATTCAGTGTTGAACAATCCTTTCACCCATTGGTGACACCACCTAATTTCATGTATCGTGAAAATGAGACGAAGTAAATTCCATGTTTCTGCGGACTTGATGTTTTCGAGAATAAACGGTAGTATTTCGATAAACGGAGTCTATGAAAATTGACAACACTATATAATAGTAGCATGACCATGAGAACTTGTTTATATCTCTTAAATAGCTCACGTTTGAGCGATGTGCCGACGTCCATCATTTCAACCATTTGTCTGGCTCGTCTTCCCCTTGTAACGGCCATCAGTAGTGGTGGTCGAGTTCGTGTGAGAGCTCCGCTTCAACTTGAGTATCAGCTGTCTTCATTGATATTTTGAGTGCTGGTTGATCTTGGTGAGGTTTCATGGAATCGTGACATAAAAGTGCTAAGACTTTCCAGGTTTGCATCATAGGCATGCGCTACCTGTCACGAAACCTAGTGAGGTTTGCTACCCTGTAATTAGGATATTGCCAAGCGATGACAAATTGTGCGGTTAATCTATCGACTTATTGATGACGATGCAATTAGACGAATTTGTAAATACGTTATTCAAATTAGTTTAAAACGTTATCCTAAAAATGAACCGAGGGTTCACACATTGTTTTGTAACAGCCATCAAGAGGATGAGGGTTGTAAATAGTGCTTATCCTCTGTCTCTCTGTATACTCTGAATGAATGCTGTAGTTATGGTTTCTTTTTAAATTCCATTGTAACCTCCTTTAAGAAAAGAATGATTTTGAGATTGAGATGGAACTCGAAATATTGTAGAACAACATCCGCGGCCAGTTTTCCCGTCGGCAATGCCACTGGTAATTGTGTGAACACATTCCCTCCACTCTGTACGGATGATCTGTGTTATTCTATTACTATTAAGCACATCGAGGTAAGTCTACCATTCTTAAGCGACTCCATTATCATTTTCAAAGCAAGCGCTGTTGATGTAAATGAGACTAATTCAACTGAAAGTTGAGCTCGGTTTCAACAATGTGCATTGTTCGTCATTTTCTACGGCTTGTACGAGTTTCCCGTACTAAATAATTTCACTACAAGTTCATAAACAAATGGCGACGTCGTCAAAGACTTTTTCATCCATTCTTGATTTCCGCTACTTATGGGAAGCACCGCTGTCGTCACTCACCTACTTGGATACTTGGATTTCCCGTCCTCACTGGTTGTGTGGGCCACATCGTAATCTCCATTTTGTCTCAGTTTTCCTGGTTCAGACATTGTGTTTCCCTGGAGTCTCGAGGTCAACCGTACCAATGTCTGCAGCAGGTCGTCACCACCACAGGCAGTCGCAGCTCTTGTGGATCAAAGGGAGATTTGCCACCATGCCACCAGTTTGATACCACGGCGGTGGTGGATCTAGGGTATTGGTTTTAGTGCTATCGTCGTTTAGGTTAAAAAAAGAACGCTTTGCAACTATGAGTGTCAGATGAAAACGAATGATAAAATGTACAAATGTGATCCACTTCAAGACTTCGAAAAGCGATAAAATGTTTGATGTCGGCCAATCTCCTGGGAAGAATTGTGCATTGAACCCCATTCGTAGCACTATAGGGTGAACGAATACGTCGTAAACTTACACAGTGACATACCGACGCCTATTATTGTATAGAGACAGAATTTTGATCCTACGGAACAAATCTGTTACTACTACAAAGCATATCAATATTTCGAAATCGACTTTCCTTTAACCTCGGTGTGACTAATCAATATGTATTCAATATTGAAATATTGAGTACATATTGATAAATCTGTTAGTAATTTGCCAATAGAAGTATGGATGATGGCTGGTTTAGCCCGCTTGCGAATTGAGCCAACAACCACTTATAGATACCGAGGCACCCTTCAGTCAGTGCGCTAAACTCGCGTCCCTACCTTAAGGCTTCAGAGTCTATAAATCAAACATAAGAGGAACCAATATATCTTTGCATAAACTTCAGGGGAAAATCTTTCGGCTTGGTTGTCTTTCGTCACTGAACACTAATGAATCGCTAGCTTGTAAAACGGCGTTGTTTCACTCCATTCATAACTCGACCTGCATTGAAAGTGGTGAGTTGATCAATAACGTCTTATGAACTTTTTGCTATGGATGATCAAGTACAAAGGGCGAATATCAACTATCTGATTGGTTGAATAATGATTGATCTCGGAGATTTTCCACTAGATATCAAGTGATCACTGTAGATCGTTTTAGCTCTAAAAAGAACAAGGTTCAGGAAATAGTGGTAGAATAATTCTCATTCTTCACGATCTCTACGGAATATGCAGTTTGAAGAAACCTGTGGTGAAAACACTTTATCAGTCTATGTACACTAGAATGAGTTCAGGCATGGACGGCTGTTCCTAGGAAGAGGGAAGGGGTGGTTATTGGCCCTAGAAAATGAAAGCCACCAATGGTTTTTTTGTAATTTGTCTATCAAATGATTTTTTTCGTTTCGTGTTTTCTGTTACCGCCAAAAACTCATCGTAGGTGATCGTCGTGTTTGTTGCTGTTTTTCGGCTGCCGAACAATATTGTAACTCTATATGGAAACCATTTCTACATCTACCGAATCTGAACAGCGAAGAGGTGAGGGAGAGATAGAGGCGTCCATGTTGTAGTTAGTTCAGTGCTAACGAATAATTCACATGGTAAACACTCTGTTTTCATTTTGTTTCCTATTAATCTAAGAAAGCCGAAATGTTTTCGGTAAGAGTAAAAAGAAACCGTGCTGTAGCATACCAAGGAAGCGACCTAAAGCTCCTTTTTGTTTGTTTGTTTGTTTCTTCCTTCCTTTCCTTTTCTTTGCTTTCCTTTCATTCTCTCCATTTTTCCCTCTTTCCTCTCTTCCATTGTTTTCTTTCTCGCTTTTCTCCCTCTTCCTTGCTCCCCTCTTTTCTTTCCATCCTTCTTTCCTTCCTTCTTTCTTTCTTCTTTCTTTCCATCACTCTGTCCTTCCTTTTTAAGTTCCTTCGTTTCCGTTTTTAAACTAAGCGAAATTTCCTTCGGGAACGGTGATGAAAATCCTTTGGCGCATCACTGTTTTGTCACATTTCCGAGTGTTCAGTGGCTTGTCAGTTTTTGAAAGTTTTTCTCTTTCAATTTCAAGTTGTTCGGAAACACATGGTCATCAGATCCCAATACCGTACTTCTACATTTTCCACCTTTTTTTCATCTTAACTTTAACTGCAGTCATTTCTGTTCACAGATGTGGTGCAAGGTTCTACCACATAGTTTTATTTTTCCTTAGCCCCTACTATCTCGTTTTTGTATTTCTCTATTTTAAGGTTGTTCTTTTAATAATTGGTGTTGTCGTCATAATAGCTGTATTTTATGGTCTTAATAACGTAATAAAATTTGCCACTGCTGAATGGGGAGCAGAGGCGACAATTAAGCTATAGTTGTCAGTAGTAGTTGTAGAAGCTGCAGAGGCTGGGAAAAGCATTCGCAAAGCCCGCCGAAGCTTCGCCAATTACAAGACCAAGATCATTGCACTCCGACGCCCAGACGGAACAATAACAGCGTCCAAAAAAGCAATGGAGAAAATCATCCACGATTACTACTCAGATCTCTTCGATAGCCACGTCCATCTCCCGTCTTATGAAATAAAAGAGGATGGATATGCGGTTCCGCCGGTTCTCCCTTCCGAAATCCGACATGCCATTTTGTCGGTGAAAGGTCGAACAGCACCAGGTCCAGAGAGGATAAGACCAGAACACCTGAAGAACCTTCCGCCAGTCTTCGCAAGCACACTGGCTCGGCTCTTCACACGTTACCTGTCTGAATGTGTCTAGGTCGGGAAATCAATATGATGAACGACTTAGCTTCAGAGCTGAGCAGAAGGAAACCAGCGGTTTGGGGAGCTTTCAAGAGCATCAACGATGTAGTGAAGAGAACAAAGAACACCCGACTCCGTGGTCACCTTTCGGCTCAACGGCTCTTCCTGCACTGACGTATGCGTCGGAAACCTGGTCGCTGCGTAAGCAGGATGAAAGATCACTCAGCGTTATCGAACGCTCAGTCGAAAGGACGATGCTAGGAGTATCCCGTTTCGCACAAGTAAGGGATGGGATCCGAAGCTCCGATCTACGTCAACGATCGAAAATCAAAGATGTCGTTCTATACGCCAAACAGTCGAAGATATGGTGGGCCGGACACATAATGCGTATGAATGATAACCGATGGACAAGAGCCATTAGTGATTGGATTCCTCGAAATTTCAAACGTACTGCAGGAAGACCACCGACCCGATGGTCAGAGTTCTTCACGGAAAGCCTAGAAGAAAGATATGATGCTCGACGAGTCCCTAAAACGAGGAGAAGCCACTGGGCTACTCTTGGCTGCGATAGGGAAAAATGGAGGATTTACTGGCGCCCGCTCGAGTCACTCGACGATCATCGGGACTACAGGTGATACAGGTGACACGAAACGGAAGGCAAAGACATCAGTTGTTGGGGTGGACGGCACGTGACCTTTTGGAAGGAGCTGTCCTCATATCTCGTCGTCTTTGTCGCTGATAATAGTGTTTGGAAGGGTTGGTCGGCTGAAGCCTCTACCCCTCAGGTGTTGGCGAATTTGTAGCGCATTCTTTTGGGAAGACCTTTGGTACCATACTTTGTGGAAGGATTACAGCACTGACTCGACACATCGGTAGACCACCGTGAGTCATTGCATAGAGCAGATATGCATTCAGTCACTTCTGAAATGCTTATTGAAGTCGAATTCATGGCGCATCGCTCAGAGATTGATTGATTAACACCAAGAGTTTGACCCTTCATCCTTTGAGTTAGCTGAATCATTCCATAAGTAACAGCTGAAGAGTTCTGTACTTCTGCAGGTAGTCATTATTATGCTATTGCTTATGAGTGTTTGGTATCCTGTTTTACCAGAATGTCAAAACCACGATGAAGGAGTGTTCGAAGAGAACTACCTCTTCATTCCACAGGTAATCTATTGTGAAAACACTATTTTTTTCTATAAAATGTTCCTTTCATAGAGTAGAAACCTTTAACGGTTTTTTTTTTCATGAAATTGTGGAAGGATAGAAGGAAGGTGATTTTTCAGTGGTACCCTTTTAAATAAGGTCACCTAAAGTTTTCAGTTGCTGAACTCGTATACGGTTGGACTCTACTTCTGTATTTATCCGGTGCTTCTTGGGTTACTTGATCTTAATCGATTGTGGTACATGGTGAGAATATACTTTCTATTAGAGTAAAGTAAGTGAATAAATTCGAAAACTCAGAAAAACTACGAAAAGTGTGTGATTCCTGAGCGGTTTTAATTTTTATGGCAGGTGCTCTTAAGAGTATTAGATGGAGTAGAACACCTTTCTCACATATGTTCATCAACTCAATAGGCATCATGTGACAAAACAACAATAGGATTGCTAGGAAATCGCTTCTGGAGAGAACCGAACACTGAACCTTTTGACACGCTTTGTTCAATTATTTCTCATTGATTTGCAATTTTAAGATTTATGGATGAGCAAAATCGTCGGAGTTTACTCCTGAGTTCCCCTAGTACAAAACCTTTTCTATTCAATTCGATGAGAATGCTCTTTTTCAGTCGATGCGTTCTTCTGCATGTCGTACCGCTCATACATTTGTTTCTATGAGCGCCACATTTCTTTCCGTCATTCCGGTCACAGTGTTTCTTTTCCCAAGTGTTGAAGTGAGTTCCATTCACTAAAGAAAACGAATTGCCATATATTTCGCGGAATACAGTTTTTAAATTTGTTAAAAGTGCTTATGACTTTTCGTAGCCTACTTATGAAACAATAATGCTTTTCTGTTCCAATCTTTGCTTTTATTTCACCCGACTTCACCTAATGTATGGAGCCTTTCATTTGATTCGTTGTCTCATATTCGCCATCCACAAGAGTCTTCATATTTTCGCGTAGGTTCAACTTCAAATGCCACTTTGGTTTCCTCTTCTTCACGAATGTCGCTGAAGTTGATGCCAGCGGAGTCGATGCTTCTTAATATCTTGGAAGAGCTGGGCTAGGGCGTTCCCTCATATTCACCATAAACACTCACCAGCCTTCTTGAATCGAAAGAATCTTTTTCTCGACAAATCTCGTACAGATTGATGCCTTCACAGGAATAGAAGTTCAGTGAACCAATTCGATTTCAAACCAGTAACGGCGCGTCTATTGGACCGTGTTCGTAACCACAGCGCTTACCATGCCCTGTCAAGATTGTAAATAGTATAAAATAACAGAAATGTAGGAGAATTACTGTCAGTCCGGGTAACTTCAAAATTTGAGTAGAATAGGCGGTTCGAAACACGCGGGTTGTTTGTATGTTTATTCGACCACTTCTGTTATGCACCAGATGAGAATACCAACTCTGTTTATTACAGCTTTATCGACGAGAAATGAGGACGACGTATTGCAAACTTGGCAAAAACTTGCTTCGTATCGCGGTACGGCACATTTTTTAAGTTCTGGGATCAAAATCTATGAATTTTTTGTGGCATTATGGAAGCGTCGTTGTAAATAATGAATATTTATCAGCACTATGTGCTGAGTTATATTCGAATTCGCTCAGCGGATTATGCTGTCATTCCTAGGATTATGAAAATCATCTCGGTTTTCAGTTTTGCATCCTACTGTATGCTGTGTACTCAATCACAGCGCTCGTACAGGAAATAGCGCCATTTTTTATCGGTCGAAGCAATGACACTCCTGTCTGGACCACCACACTTGCTGAAAAGCCTATGCTAAATGATAATAGTGAGAGGTCAGATAAAAGCGCTTACTTAATTCTTGCTTTCCATTACTCTAAAGCACCAAGTGTGGTTTTTTGCATAGTCCTTTTGTTCCGACTCAGTTTGAGTGCTCGTAAGGCGGTGGTTAGATAGGTGCCCTGTAATATACATGCGGTTCGAATACGCGTCCTGGGTTCACCAGAACTTCCATCCCTAAGGGTCGGCAATTTGGTACAAGACCTGTCTTGGAGGATAACAGCACTGACTCGATACATCGGTAGGCAACCGCGAGTCATTGTAAAGACCAAATGTGCATTCAATCACATCTAACAATGCCTAGTCAAGTCGAATGAATGGCGCACCCTTCAGGGATTGATCAACGGCGAACGCGTAATCCCTTGTCCTTTTCCTCAGATTCGGTTTTATATGGAATGATGCAAATAAAGTCCGACTTTGAGCTGTAGATTTGGAATGAAATGTTGGTCGGCTAGCAACTTTTAATCAAAATAAGACGGGTTTAAATTTGCATTTGCTTTCCACCACGGTACTAGCCGTAGTACCCAGGATCGACTTTCTATTAGCCTCGGCATTGGAATATGAATTCGTCGTTTTCTCTTTCAACAATCGCGAGGTTGTTAAACAGCATACGTTTACTTCCATGCAATAACACACATACAATACAATCGTAGCTGACGTTTCGGCAGAATCACCTTGTTCAGAGCCTGGAAGGGTACGCTATTACGCAACTTACTAGGTCAAACACTTCAACAGCACTGAGCGATAATTACAAGATCTACGGCTTCTGGAAAAAACCCACCGCTTTTTTCACCTGTCCTCCACCGAGGAAGAACAGCCGCTCAGAGTCGCATATGGCTGACGATTGCAGCACCCCCCGTCAACGATCGATGCGAAGGTAAGGGGCGAGATCACGCGTGATCTCGGGACATTCCTCCCTGCTATTCATTGAAGTAGTTATTGTAGTTGTGTTGTACTAGCTATAATTTTTTGATTCTAAAAGCGACGAATTTTTTAAAGGTGTTTTCATCAGAGGCTTCGTTTTCGATGAGAATTAGTTATCGAAATGGTTTCAGTCGATTGGTGAGGTGGAATTGGTACTCTAGGTTAGGTAGCCCTAGTTGTCGTAGCCCCATTCTTTCAACTTATGCAGCTTTATTTGTGCAACACAGTTTTATGTGATATCCCTCAAGATTCAAGAAGTTTTAGTAGGTTAATCCACCGGGCAGACACTGAAACAATCACTTTACTCTTCTTTTATTTGAAATTCGCTTTTTCAAAGAGTTTCAGAGCACCTGGTCCGTCCCATTGTACTTCACCGGTTGTCGTACAGCATCCACGTTTCATTCCTCTTCAGAGAGTGATTGGAAAAAGTGGTTATTTTTGCCTAAAAGAAAATCTGCCGATCAGACATAATAACAACAATGCCTTTGTTCAGTCCGTGTGACATCTATTTGTCGGGTTCTTTCACCTTTGCAACTTTTCTCTTTCAAGTAGGAACCACTTATTGAATGGATGAAGTTGGTCCTCTCCGATATCTCTCGATTATCCACTTCAGATGAAGTGCCAGTTAACTTTAAAAATAGTAAAAAAAAACGAAGAAATATGTAGATGATTAAGTGGAAATATTTGAAAAAAAAACAGATGAGTGCAGCCATTAAATAGAATGAGTGCAGCCATTTTCCTAGAATTTTACTTGGAATTATTAAAGAACGAGAGGATGCAAGTTTACAGTGGATTTTTCCAGCGAAACAATAACAATGTTACAATGGAAAAAATAAAGGAAGGAAACATAGGGTAGCTGCTACTGAATTGTCAGTTGCAGATATTTTGTTGCTATTGGCCATTGGCAGGGACGAGGAGCACGTGTAGCGCAGTGGCCAGAGGCGCACCACAATACACATGAGGTCGATCCCGCGCCCAGGCCTACTAAGCCTTCCATCCTTTTGGTTTTGGCCAGATGGTACCAGATTTGTCTGGGAGGATAGCAGCACTAGCTCGATACATGGTAGGCCACCGCGAGTTACTGTAAAGGTCGGGTATGCATTCAATCACCTTCAACGATGTTTAATGAAGTCGATTACATGGTGTACTAACAGCGATAGGTCAGGGCCAGAGCTTTATACTTTATCCTTTTACTAGACGTTCCACAATGACAATATTTAAACGGTTTTTAAATCGCATAATATGAGTATTACTATAAAAGTAAATCTTCCTATGGTATATCAATTTTCACAAAAACACTAAAAGCACTATATTCCAGAAATTTCAGCGAGCAACTTCATACCGCCAAATCTGAAACCGTAGTGGAAACTGCAGATGCTCTCCGAGTCACACCAAGGGTGAGAGCGCATTAATCCATAAAATTGATTGTAACTCACTACCGCCTGATCATTCATTTCTGTTTTTGCGTGTTTTGCAGCCTTTTGTTCTTGACAACTTCGGTGAAGGTGTGCTTTCGTTGGAGAACTTATGTGCGAGCGATTGGATCACATTAAGGTATAGGAAACAGCTCAAATAATAGATCATGTTTAGTACACGTTTCTCTAGTGAGGTCCCCACAAGCGTACAAATCATGTGCCAAATAAAGGTTGATCTAGAAAGCGTCCAAGATTTCTCTTAAATGCCATGTCTCCTAAAATCTTTTATTAGGGCATAGACATGGCTTAACTTAATATAGTAAATTAGGACACCAGAAATGTCGACTTTTCCTCAAGGTCCTCTCAGAAGTAATAACTGCGCCGCAGTATACCATAGGCGTGGAAATTCTGCATTGCTGAACAGTTTTTCGATTGTCTATGAAATTTGTTATTATTACATGTAGAACTCTATCTCATCTCAGGATTCTGGTCTCAGCACCTCGAACATATACTGTCTATCCACAAAAGGTTATCATTCCGCCGAAACGCAATGCAACCGTCGGTTGTTTACATTCTTTCCGATTTATTTGCCAATAGTTATTTTTCTTTCCGAGATTTCTATGGTTAAGTATCCAATAATCATTGGTTGAGGTCACGGTCCGACTTCGAAGTGACGTTGAACAATCGTCGTCACGGGAAGCCGGATTGATGTTACAATGGTAAGTTCGGGTTTGTTCTCTTCAGGTTGTTACAACCACCTATTTTATTCGTTCTCATTACATGTATTGGATTTTTACTTCAAATCTTCAGAATTCTAAGAGCAAAACTTGTAATTTATTCTTATGTCTTTCTTCCAGTTTCAAGCTTGGATACGGTAGCTTTTTTGCAGTAGTGCAAACCTCCTACAATCTTTAAGTGCTTCACCTTATGTTAGCAAATAGTGTGCTAAATTAGCGCTGTCCTTTTTTGTAGTGGGAAAACAAAATTCCGAGATATGTTTAAGCGGAATTATAGGACTTTAGTATAACTGTAACAAAAACTGAAGGTGGACTTCTAGTTTTACTGTTAATTATGCAATTTTCATCGTTGAATTATCTTTTTAGAACATGACATTGACAAAACAGCTGATGCTCTTATATTTTTTTCACTTCGCTTATTGAAACGATATTTTGAACATAAAACATCGACTGGTCGATGTTAATACTATATCGGTCCTATTACTGAAATTAAGTTTGTATGGAAGGGAAACTGATGACTATGTAATTTGCAAGATTGTTTCTTTACCGTCAGGTTTTCGGTCGGAAGAAATTGTCCATACGTTGATGTGATACGACTATGGCAAAGACCTTTCATAATGCCACGATCACGATGGAAGTTCTATGTGCTGCCAGTATATCACGAATTAGAGGACACATCAGATCGCGCTGTCGTGGAAAAAAGCCCATTGAAATCCAGAAGAGAACATTAAAACGATTAAACCGTGTCCAGAGCGTTGTTTCCTTCAGACATTCTTTTTCCACAATATTTATAAAGAGAACATCGCCCGTTTCAAAATCCTTGGCCTCCAAATTGAAGCCTTGAAGCTTAGTCCTTGATAAAATTTCAACTGCTCTCTGTTTCTAATTTTCAACTTCGTTCTGAAATAATTAAACTAGTAGGTAAACTGAGACCTTGAATGAGACGATAAGAAGGACTACAGTGCCTTTTCTTTTGTTCAAATAATAGAAATTTCTCTCTGTTTTCCGTTCATGACTAGCCTTGCCAGGGATTTCATTATGAAAGAGACGATGAAAAATATTTTTGTTAATCTGATGTTTGGTCACGTTCCGTTTTGTAGTTTCTCAATCACCTCCTTTTCCCGGTCATGATCGAATTTTTTTCCGGACGCTCATTTGAGAACTAATGGAAGACAATGAAGCAACAAGATAGAATTGTTTCACTTTCCCTGTATAGAAATTTGACGATTTCAACTTCTAGGGCAAGTGGAGTTGATTATTTCGGTATGGTGTTCCCGGTCGGACGTTACATTCCAATAGGAGGGCACTAGGTCAAATCAGACACTTAGCCACCCACTTCGTATTACTCTATCACCAAGAAATGCGATTTCTAAGTTTCCTGATGATTCTACTATTCCATCAACATCTCACTACAGCCAGAATTCATCGGCGACGACATTTGCACAAACCTCATCGACATTGTGTTGAGCCGCCCACATTGGTAACGTTATGCTTTTTTTGAATGTTTTCACAATTAACAGCATGCTCATTCTGTTGTTTGTCAAATGTTGAGAGTCTTTCCATCAGCTTTTTCACACAAGGCATCCTCACCCAACGGTTTATATAAAGTGGTTTTAAGTAAGACATAGTTTCGCAACCTCGTAGAATAAAATAAATAAAATAAAATAAAATAAAAAAATGGAAAATTGCAAGAGAGTCACTTGTTTGATGGAGAACATTACGAATCGTTTTGATACTCGAAGGATCATAGTGGATGAGAACAAGAACAGATTTTTTCGCACAAACGAATGAGAAAGGAAAACAAGGAAGAAGTCCATGCGAGCCCGATGACAACCGATGAATCTCTAGGTGGGGATCTCTTTACTGATTCTAAACGTTTCTTCGATATGACCTCTCTTACCCCAGTCCCTTGCCGTTCCTTGTCACATCTCGTTCTCATTCTCTCCGTTATAATCACCACAACAGCAGCAACAACAAGAAATCTCAGAGGTGACTCGCAACTTATTGTTTTAAATATGTATATATATATATATACTTATGTATTTAAATTTTTCCAGTAGTATTAGTAGAATTAGTAGAGTAGAATTAGAATTAGTACCAGTAGAATTTCCAGTGCCATGACAAATCAATGCAGTACCACATTAGTTCGTAACAGCATTTCTTATATCTAATCCAACAAACATCTCAACTTCATTTTTTTCCATTCTGATAAGAAGCTGAAATCCTTTTCCAAAGCGTTCTTAAGGCATTATTCCACAGATATCAAAATTACTACAGTCAGAATTTCATAACCATTTATTTATTTATTTCTATAAATTAATTTTTCCCCATAGAAAAGATTTATATGGCCTTAGCGAATGTGTTGAAAAAAAAAAACGGATGAAGAAACAACAGAAAACAAAATTGTTGCAAAGACCAAAGGATATCCTCTTTTCTCGACGTGACCTTATTAGCCTCCCAATTTCATCTGCACTAACGGTGGTCGTTCGACGTTCGAAGTAGCTGCGAAGGGAAGGGAGGAGGAAGAGGGAGGGGAAGGTTGTAATGTACGACAGTCAACTACTAAAATCTACAGTCAAGCACTAAAAATACTTCGAAACCGACTTTCCTTGAACCTCGGTGTGCTTAATCAATATGTATTTTTTCCTTGATGAGCTTACACGAGGTTGATAATAATATTTATTATCGGCTAACGTTTCGACGTCTTCGTCTTCATCAGAGCCGATGATCCGAGTCGATGGTCCACGCTTTTCTTTCGTCTCGATGTGGCGGCTTCGCCTTCGTGTCGAGTCAGGTCTTCTTCAGCGGTCCGTCTCCTCGAATGAGACTCACTCATTCAGTGATGCCCTTTTATACACGATGCTGATGGTGGATATAATGATAATGTCCGTTGATAACTATTTGTTTTTCTTCCGGACATATATCATCGCGCACATCGTGCAGAAGTCGGTGTTATGACTACTGAGATCATTTAATGAATGTTTGGGCTCATAGAGTACTTTTTAATTTTTAGTTTTTTCTTCAGAGCATCTTTAAAAAGTGCATAGCAATGAGTTTTATTCTTTTTTCATTAAAGTTGTTCCTTAATGTTAGTTCACTTTTCAAATAATTACTGGAGAGTTGTACGCATAAATGCAAGGTTTGTGTTTATCTCGGGTTTCTAACGACTATGTCACTGCTGCCTTGTTAGTCGGATCCTGGTCAGACGGAAGATTTGGCAAACTGGGTTGCGAAAAGCTAAACATCGTCGACATGTCTGTCCGTCATCATCAATTAATTCCTCTACGAGTCATACTCATACCCAATTTTAGGCAAGCTCATAAAACCCTTGGCAAATCATTGTAAAACGGTCCAGAAAGACTCTAAACTGGTTCTTTGAACAAATGAAACGAGTCATAACGAAAAAGTCATTTGCCGCTGATCCCAGGGATGCGTTAGGTATTGAATTCCAGTGGTAGCGCTGTAGACGTGATTAACGAGCAACGGCCTCGGCTGTGTTGCAGGACATCTCTGGCCACTACGCTACACGAAGATTACAATAAAGCTAAACTAACGGAAAAGCTTCTTAGCTTTAATGTCACAAAAGATACTCACCTTAAGGTTAATATCGATGCTACATATCTGAACTTACTAAAACAATGAGTAATTGATATGAGATGATTAACACAGTGAAAATAACACATTTAGCAATAACTGTGCGTACTATCCATCCATACGCTAACAGCCGATGCGCTAGCTTTTTCCCAGATCTGATACATGACGATATTTTACTGTTCTGCGAGAAACACATAGTGCCACACTACGACCTCAGCCCCATTCGGCACAAAATCAACGGTAGATGTCGTTATGAAATTCTAATTACTTCTTCGTATTCTTGTTGAGCAAACGTGAGGTGTTACTTTAATCTTTCTTAAGAACAAGCTGACGTTTCGGTAGATTTGGTCTTCCTCAGAGCCGCTTTCTGTAAGACTTCGACCGAGTATGTCGTCCGTAGGCCAACCGCACAAAATTCACATGGTAAATTCTGATTACTTTTAATTCTACAGAAGGACGATCTAGCAGCATGGATGCGTGAATCGCTGGATGGCGTTAATATCGAAGCCGACGAGGAATGGACCCCGCCCGTCGCCGAACCACCTATTTGTGCTACATCACCAAGAGCTGAAGGCGACACCACCGTAATGCAGAGAGCTCTGTGTCCGTGGGAATGGCGGTGCGAAATTTGCTACCGTTAAGAGCAAAATGAGTTAAGAATAAGAAATTTGCTACCGTAAAGAGCGAAATCAGAATTCAGAAAAAAAGATTCAGTACTACAGTGAAGTTCATATTCTACGCACCATAGACTACCGTGGTGATCTCTATGATATACTGTTAGAAGTGAAAGATTGTAATGACGTCATAAGTTCACCACGAGGTATACAATCAATTCGCGTATTCGTGATGACGCTGATCGATGGAAATAGCTGAGAGACAGGCGAAACAAAACAAAGGACCCGCATGGTATGGTATTGAACGCGTTAGCCCCCCACCGAAATGGTGGTAATAGTGCATTCGTTCCCCACCGTAAACACCTGCGGTCCGAAGTTTTGCAAATATCTCAGCGTCCTTGTGGTTGTTTCACACGTAATACTCTGCCATGGAAAATCGTAATTGTAATAGGCAGTAAGCGAAAAACTTAACATTGTGAAATTCGCGTAGTTTTTTAGAATCCATAATCCATCAAAGATCAATGGGATTAGTGCTTCTAGATACTAGGACATTTCTCTCCAAATGCGTTTTATCCTGGTTTGATCTAAATTTTTGTTTCAGAGTAAATTTTGATGAAACGCGAGAGCCAAAAATGATCTCAGAAGCGGTTTGCCTGTGCCGAAGAAGTCGAGGAACCACAAGCGCGTTCTGCTTCCCAATCAAAAGAGAGGTGATTTCATAGCTCTCCTATGTCTAATAAAATCGATCTTTCGTTACTTTATCGCTAATTAGTGATGAATGTGTTACATGGAACTGTTCATGGATTTGCGTCCTATTATTTAAAATAAGGACGATTGCAGAGTTGAACACTTGTAAAGGAACTCCATTTTCCAACCACACCAATTGCCTTATTCATTGAAAACTTGAAGATTTTAGATTCCAGTTCTCAGAAGAGTGTCCTGTGATAGAGACACCAACTACTGGCAATACAAACGCGGCTCTCAGTCTATTATAGTAGGTTGTCATTCTGTCCTACCGCGAACTCAGCATGCTTCTTCGCTGACTAACCACTACAGGAGATTGGGTGACGAGGCAGTCTAGACGAGTATTCAGCATAGAATCTTTAATGTAAAAACAGTAATCATTGAGGTCATCGATAGCGTGCACTTCGTAGGATAGTATTCTGTCGTAAACAACACCTCTTTCACGATTTATTCAATCGCACCACGGGTTACTCGTTTGTTCTCTAACACTTCATTACATAAAGTGACTACAGCCTGACGACATTCCCAGGGTGTTTCATTCTCGTGTAAAATTCAAATCTCATTTTTGGCTTTCAATAAGTGTTAAGAAACAAGAAGAGTGTATATTTAATGCTCGACAAGATAAATCTTTCATGAATTATACAAATACTATCACAAGTTACATCAACTTCGCCTCTCTACAAAACCGTCTGGAAAAAAGATGGTTAGTTCTTTAGACGGTGTTATTTGCCATACTCGATCCATGATATCGTGCTTACTTGAAAATACGAATAATTAACATAACGTTTAAATATACCTCAACAACTTCGTCGTGCCGTTTCCTCTACAGCTTCCTTATCGTACTGTATAAGCACTATGTATCTGATGAGGCGGATTGCGCAGTTATAGTGATACCGTCCATTGCGAGCTCGGTACTGGTTCAACGCTGTTCCACAGTGTCTAAGCCAGCCCTCCCTTTGTGGTCAAGAAATCGGTACCAGATTAGTCTGGGAGAAGCTGACTCTATGCAATTAACGCGGAAGGACCTCAGGACGGTTATGCCAGGGAAGCGGGAAGAATCGACTTGACCAACATTCAACGACATTCATTTAAAAAATCCTCAAGCAGCAGCCGAAACAAAACCCGAAATGTTCGAAGACCTTTGTGGATGATGAACGCGAAGAAAACGAATCGAACGTAAGCAATACTGGGATCCACTCAGTAGGTGTGATGATGGGTCATTTGAAACAAATAAACAAATAGATCTATGCAACATAATTTAGTATAATATTAAACTTATCCGCTGAATCAAGAAGGATACGACTGTTCTACTTGCGCTATATGCGCTAACCATAGCACATGTCTGCGGTTGTCAATGTGATGTGAGGGTTCGAATAATCATTTTTGATTAATCCAAAAATGATAATTATAATAGTAATAACAATGGTAGTAGCTATTGAAATTCGCACTTATTTATATATGTACAATAAAATTTTCACGTTTTTAACTGTATCAGTTGTTTCTCATGCAAATTCCGAACCGAACAAGCGATGGTATTAGCGCTCTCCATTAGATATCCGCCGCTCGTCAACATTGCGATTGGCGTTTCATTCTGTCGACAGAGATCAAACACAAGCTCGTCCCTTCTGATAATGCACTGGAAATAAGGAATAGTCCACGCTATTGTTAGGGTCTTCCTAGGAGTGTTTACGAATTCTTACGATTTCATTATACTTGTCTAACCTTTATTATTCAAACCTGAGCTCAAACGATTATGTATCTCGAACAGGATCCCGGTTTCATTGATTAAAACTAGTTGTACGACCAAGAAAAAAGGAACAAAGAAGGAACAGAAGGTGCAAAAAAGAAAGCACCAAAAGCGAACCTCCTGACTGAGAGAAAGACAACCAAGTGGATCATGATCAAGGCTATCTGTTCCCGCATTGTACACCACCAAATCACATTTAAACTGTGACAATGCGGCAGAAAAATGGCGTTTAACCAACCTGAATGGTTAAATGTCTGTGATAGTTCCTATTGATTTATTTTCCTGATAGAAATTACAAAAAAATAGCCTATTAACTTGGCAAAATAAGGACCGACCTCAAATACTCGGCATCAGAAGTCATTGATCCGACATGTACAGATCGAGAAATCCCTCTCTCGGCTTGATGATCTCGTGGATAAATTCGTGGATTGTAAACGTCTAATATAAATACTCGTTCATCATTACCAAAGTCACGCTCGTGTCCGTTGCCCTAGCATAATTTCATTATCAAGAAAAAATCTCGTTCTTTACTGGAACCTCTCTTAAAAGTGACGAATTAGTTCACAACCAGAAATACAGCACTTGAAATACCAAACATTCGAATGAATGACGCAGTATAGTTTTCGCACATTCAAAAGTTCAGAGGTAAAGAAGAACAAAAACTGGAAGCATTCGAGTAAAATGTACGTCGATATGAAGTCATGATAAGGAAGCAGAAGACCATGTGTCATTTCAATGGAATAAAAGGCAAGCAATTACTGCGTTACTCATTCAATAAAAATAAAAAATAGATGATACAGCTCTTCCCTTTGGTCAATCTCTAAATCAAGCATCATTAGAGGTGGTATCAAATGTATAGAGCCAGTGTTGTTATCCTCCAAGACAGGTCCGGTACCAATTTGCTGATACCGGAGCGATGAAAGGCTTGGTGTGCCTAGGGCGCGAGGATCGACCCCATGTGTATTGCAGGGCGCCCCTGACCATTGCAATACACGCGCCCTCAACTAATTCAACACACAAAAAAAAATACTCCCTTAGTGGTAATTTGTAGAAAACAGACTGTCTCTGCCGACTGCTTTCTTGAAACAAGCTACAAGTGGTACGAAAATTGAAGCTCTCTTTCAACTCATCGAACAGTTTCAACCTTTTATTCACTGTCTATTCTTTTTAACGGCAAGGTATGTTGCTTCTATCCCTGCCGTTAACTTCTATAATTCTGGGATATTTGCAAAACTCCGGACCGCAGGTGTCTGCGGTGGGGAACGAACGCGCTTTTGTTCTTTCCGGGGAGTAACGGGAGTAAAGCTTTCACCACCACACCATGCGAGTCCTTCGTTTCGCCAGTCTCCCAGCTAGTTCTATCGATCTTCTGCCATCAGCAATCACCCATCAAAGGGATTGATCTGGGGAGCCCAAATCGGCATTGAACCCAGTTAAGCTGAGGCTATAGTTATAATCACAATCAGAACCTTTCATTAACTGATCTAACCTTACCTGATGAGCGTCCAAATCAATAATCATGGCCTTTTCTATTAGCCTCATACCGAATAATATCTTTAAAGCAAGTGAAATATCCGCATATACACAGAAACCACCTCCAGAACTCCCTGTTGAGAAACAGTTAGATCGCTTGACGTTCGATCCATTCTTTCATGAATCTTAATGAAACAAGTAATCTCTGGTACCCACGATATGCATGATGGAAACCTCCACCGAGATGAACAGCCCAGCCACGATCAAGTGCGATTCGACAGGCGGCTACAGTACCTCCACATTGATATCTAAAACAAATTAAGAAACAATAACCACAGTGTTCTAACTTTTACATCCAGCCTACTTTTTTTTTCATGACAGGGTATTATGCGAAAAATAGCTACTTATTACACCTTTAGTGAAAGCGAAAGACCATGTAGGAAGGATCGATCGGCTTCTTTCGATTCTTATTTGAGTTCTAACTTAGTACAGCCAGAAGCACAACGATGATGAAACAGTCTTTTCAGCACTATTCTGAGTACAAAGAAGAGTGGCACGTTTGCTAACAGGTTTTTGAAAGTCTTGAGCGTTTTACTTTGTGTTCCGCATTGTTTCCGACTTCTAAGGGCTTAAAAATCATAAAAATGAAAGAGCTGAAGAAAGAATCTGCATGTGAACGGCAACAATGACAGAAGTTTGCGCTGCTGTGATAAGAAATATGGCGTTAATATGTTCGATCCAATCAAACGAAGCAGAATCAGAACGTCAGTAATCAGTAGAGGTTGCTAGAAAATTATTTTCTTTAAAGATAATAGAGGTTCAAGAAGCCTCTTTTTTTACGTCTAATCGATGCTGAACATGGAAAGATGAAAAAAGAAACCGAAGTTACTTCGTGCATTAATAAATTATAGACATAACGACCTATCTCAACGTTTGGATCATCCTCCGCAACCACTTTTGGACTCATCATCTCTTCGGGCTTATTTAAAAAAAAAACAAAAAAAAACAAACACCTCTCCTTTGAACACGGAAAGCAGCAATTCTAGGCAGGATTTCAACAAAATATAATCCACAGAAAGTGGAAAGTAAAAAGTGACCAAATCAAACTATGTACGTATAAAAAAAATGGACCTCTTATATGTTTAAGCAAATCGTTGCATTTATGTCAAGAATTATTACATGAGAAAACAGTAAAGTGGAAGGAAAGTATGATCAGAGACAGAGATCACATACCTCATTCGCTTCAGAAAGTATTTGTCGGTGATGCAAGTTGGTATTAAGCAAGCAATAGGTACTTCAATCACTTTAGCAAGAACACACGGTGAATAGAGGCTCGCCAGGTAACTAAGAAAGAACTACGAAGATACTGAATTTTCGCAGCAACGCGAATTTAATACTGAAAGCTTTAAGAGAAGATCAGAGAAACAACACGAACCATCTACTATGAGCAATAAGAAGATCGCTTTTGGTAGCTTCATTTGGCCTAACTATAGCATCATCAGAAATAAGCCTCCACTCTACAAAAAGACGTGTTACTCTACCTAAGGACCAGGGATAAATTTTGAAAGAAGTAAAGAGACAGCTACGATATGAAGTAAAAACATGCATCGCCTGCCGATACAAATCGAGACCAAACACATTACAGTACACAATAGACTTAAGCACAAGCCTACAGTGTATATGAATGAATGAATGTATATAAACATACTTTTCAACTTCGCGTGCACTTTACCCCATTTTCCGGAATCGAAAGGATGACACTTCTCTAAGCCAAAAAATTTCACATCATAGATCTCATGAAAAATCAATGGGCATTGTCGATCGGAAATAGGAACGAGAAGTTCGGTGGCCTTTATTCTGATTGAGGCATCACCGCTAAAAACCTCGGGATTCCGGGCAAACACAATGGCTAAACCAACAAATCTCTGGAGAATGGAAATTATGTTGGGGCCCGCACAGCTAGTGAGGACGGACCATCCACGTATCCCAGTAGGATTAAACAAAAAACACAAAATTAGGAAGAAAAAACCCTTAACCTTTGGTGTTTGCGTGTCATGTGCGATATATTTGTTATTCCATTATTCAAGGCAGAAAATGGCGAGATAGTGAAGTGGTATATAAGAAAAAACCAGTAGAACAGTACATAGGATGGGTCATAAACACTAAAACGACAAAAATTTGAAGAGGTACGGGAATGAAAATGTACACAAACCAAGGCTGAAGCCTAAAAACACGCTGCAGCAGTACTAAAACTGTACAGAGTAGCTTAACCCAGTCTTCAGTGTCACGAACTTAAGATGAAATCAACAGCTTCCAGGATGAAAAATGTACCTGGATGTTTGAGACCGGAATTTCGCCAGTTCTGGGAGGCGGGTTGAATTTCTGTGCGCCTGTTCGCCAGAATCGTGCAAGCGTTGCACAATGGGCGGGCGTCGACGGGTCGTTAGGGAAGTTCTCCTTCTGTTGTCCAGTTTTTGCTGAGTGTAGCAGGCAGTTTCCGTCTCGATGTGTAGTTTCGGTGCGATATCCTGGACCTCATTTCTGTTGCGTAAGGGCGGTTTTATTGGATTTCTTCTCAGCGTTATGAATTCGACCAGTCTCATTCGAGGTTGACTTTCACAAGGCGCTTGCTTGGCAAGTTTTGTTGTAATTCATTCTCTGATCTTTCTGTTTCATGCTATTTGTCACCTATGGAATGCTTGGGTGACTTTGCCGGACGTTCGGCGCCAGTGTCGAGTTCAACAGTCGTTCCTGATTGCCACATCGTGTACTATTTGGTCACCATTGTTCTGAAGATTGCTATTTCATGTTAACTTTTTATTTGCTGCCAATTATTATTTTCCACGACAGGGCATGATGTGAAATAGAACCGCCATGATGCTGAGGTAACTGCAAAACTGGTTCCCCAGGCCAGATTCGAGCCCACGATTGCCCTTTCCAGGGCTCACGTGTTGCTTACTGTGTTACTGTGGCCCCATGATGGTTATCATTTAGTTGTGATGTTATCGATTACTACGTTCTTGTCCCTGTAGGGACACGTTCATCACTTTTGTCCTCCATTCTTAGTTTAACCTTGTCTTTTTACACAGATACAAAAATAATCGATAACAGGATTCTCTATTTTCGTGGCATTCAGGTTATAATAGGGATGGTAATCACCTGTTCAGGAGTTTCTCCTTACAGATTACTTACGGTCCGATTGCAGTGGTTTTTCGTAAACTGCTGAAAATTTCTCAATACCTGTGGCATTTGTGCTGGTGAAAACGCTATCGCACTATACAGGAGACTTTCCTGGATCTATTTGAGTTTGGGTATAGGTTTTTAAACCTATTGTTTACTCTTTGAGGTTGTTTTGAATAAGGATTTCTGAAAGAAATGAAGACGAAATGTGAATTTTTGAGTTGCCAAATGAAATCCTGGTGGCCAACTGATTAGCAGCGTATTTAGGGAAACTGCCGAGTTCCAGTAGAAATATCGCTCGTTCAATTGCTTTCATTTTCTAAATACTTTCCTTCGACGAAAAAAAAGCGACAAGGTACGATTGCTGAGTCGCGTGAAATTAGGATTTCATAGTAGAGGGAGTAGAATAAGGGATTTAGCATCTTATTGACTAAGATGTACAGGCTCTGATTGTCTTCACTTCAATTAATAAAGTTCAGATTGAGCTATAGTTGATAGTTTGAAGTTAAAAGCGGTCGTCGTCTTCATGCCGTGTGAGCGGAAATCGACTCACGTCGGAGCCTATGAGTTAAGTACGTGAATATAGGTCATCAAACTGAAATTAAAGGGATACTGAAAAATGTGGCATGACTAGGAACGAAATATCCATGCATCATTTTTATTTGAACTTCCCGATGCTACTGCTGCCTATATTGTTACTATAACTGCCCACAACCCTTCAGTCGTGTACCGTTGCTATGGGACTGAGTACCTCATTAGGCTTAAGTGGCTTGTATTGCATGTATTGCTTCAGATGGACTTTGAGGCTCCACCTCCATTCGTTGGAGCGTTGGACGAGATCCCAGATGTTGAGTGCGACGTTCGAATGACGGTCGATGACGAGGAAGAATTTAGCACTGGACATCTTGAAATTCCAACGGATCTACCTTGTACCTCCTCATCAGCTTCACTTCAGTTCCCTTCATGCAGGCAGAATTCTGCGACGAAGGACTCAGATGATGGTAATGAAAAGTGTTTGGGTCAAAATCATCCGAGCTTGGTGATAAGTGGACTACCAGAGGATAGAGGTTCGTTCACTTCTACAGAATTATTAGATGAAAGCAGCTGTTTTTCGAAGCAACTTGCTTGCAGAACCTGATCGGACATCTGTTGACTTTGGTTCTTTCGCAAAGCAGAGAAAGTGTGAATTGCATGGGTTGGATTCTCTGCAAGACATTGATGATGAGTTTGGTGATTTTGCCGATTTTACTGGTCAAGATCGTGGGACATCTGAGATCAACGAAGCGGGTAAGTTTTAGAAAACGGTTACTTAGTGGTCTTTGGAATACTTAGCAATGATAGCGTCGTTCTCATTTGGTTAAACTCTTTTTTTTTGACGCGTTTAATCAAATATGGAACGTTTCAGGTCTTTCCGAGCCTCTACCTCAACGGTCTTTCTCGGAGGATTTCCATTCATCTGGACAGAACGCTGAAGATAGTAAACCAGTGCGTTAGTCAGTTCATATTGTCCATCAGCGCTTTGGAACCTTTGTTTCCTTTAGTCGCAATGCGCAACATTTTTGTTTGCTTTTACTGCCTTGACATTTGTAGTTTTCTCTCCTTTCTTATTATGATAAATTGTTTCGACAATTTTCAGCAGATTTGGCTTTCCACTGTCGACGAAAGTGGTGAGGACGATGAATGGAATGCCTTTGGCTCACTTCAGGAGTATAGAAATGGTGGGATTGTGGTACCTCTGTTTACAGTACTAATGAACATACCGTTGGTTTTTAACTTATTGTTTTCCGATTTTATTTCAAGATAAGGATTGGTCGGCGGACTTTGAAGATTTTGATAAGACCATTCCCGAAGTAGTCGACGGTCCCACTAGTGATTCGAGTCCTCTACCTTCAAATGTTCCGATATCCGAAACGGTCAGGCTTTTTAAAATCTTTTTAATGGAGTCTTTTGTTGTGGAATTCCTTTTTGCAGTTAACGTCTCCAATTTTGGATGACTTATGTAATTCTGTGGATTTGTGGAATGTGGAGAGCGAAATAGGTGACGAAAAGGTGCTAAACCTTTAAATAGCCCTGTATTCGGTCACTATCTTCGGTTCTATTTCATAACAGTCCATATACTCTATGTGTAAGGCATCTTAATTCAGGGATACAATATTATTAATTTACTCGACTCCGATGCTTCAGAAGTGAAGGAGAATAGCGCCATATCTTTCCTTAAGTTCGTTGGATTTTGTTTAATCACATATATTTTCGCAATAGGTTTTTTCTCTTTATATTGGCTCCGATCAATCTCTGAACACCTTTACAGAGGTTACGAGCTTTGGCTTGCTCTGCGAATAGTTGAAGATGCTTTAGCATTGAAGTTCGAATGGAAAGGATCACAGCATAGAGTTAATCTTTTCAGAGCATTAGGTGTTGATCCGGTAAGTTTCGCTGGAACTCGCTTGTATTCTCCTTTCTGTATTAATTTGATACTGATCAATTTTGGCCATAATTCAGGTTGATGATGGTTGTGTTTCCTCATCACCTTCAATGTTTACTGTATTAGAACCAACACCGTTAATCGCAAATGGCACCACGTGGGTTTTACCTATATTAATGGAATAAGCACATGCCATGACTAAAGCTTTACGGCTCTTTTGTCTATTAACTGAGCAAGATCTGCGCCCTTTTATTTGCTTTGAAGTTCAAGAAGTTTGTGACAGAATTTGCTCACCCGCCGTTCTTTTTGCGCTAGTTTTCATATCTACAGTGCATAATTTTGCTATTATAATGAGGCTTTTGCTGTGCTGTTTAAGTTCGTAGCTTCGTTACTGAGCTTACACAAGCAGTTGTTTTTCTGCTAACCGTTTTTGATGCTGGGTCTGCGTATTGTTTGAAAATTGAACTTCTCGGCTGAAATATTGACCCTTTCTTCTATATTCGATTTATTGCTTTGATTTACATATCAGATATTGATTTCGTTTGTAACTATATCGTGCACAGTATACGAAGATAGACGCATCTCAACGCGTGGTTTAGATCCAAGCATATTTCTTCAGGGCCTAGTCTTTGTGGTTTATCCGTAAAATCTTATTCATTGGCGTATCTACAAAGGGTGCGTGTGGCGAAGTGGTTGTTGGCGCCACTGCGCCCTTATTTTGTAGATACGCCAATGAATAAGATTTTACGGAGAAACTAGAAACGTGGAATCGATCCCCACGCCAATGCTCACGAAGCCTATTATCCCTACGTGGTCGGCAAATTGGTACGACTTGTTTGGGAGGATAGCAGCATTGGCTCGACACATCCGTAGGCCACCGCTAGTCATTGTAAAGGCCATACATCATTCAGTCACCTCCAACTATACTTAATAAAGTGGAATGCATGGCGCATGCCTCAGGGATTGATCAGCGCCGAGAGCTTTTTAGAGCTTTATTTACAAATTCAGACTGTTTCCTATGATATTTCTAGTATTGTAATAGTTTTTATGAAGATATTTCTTCACAATGTATATACACTTATGATATGTTATGTGCTAAAACTCTAGAACATTTTGCGCTATGCATTTTCAGACGCCGATCTGTAATAATTTCTCGTGAAGGAGGAGCACACGATGCCAAAGTGGTCTCGGCAGAGGCACCAGCTTCTGATTCTCAATCAACAGCTGCTACTTTACCAATCGAATCGCCATCTATACCGAGCGCTGATTTTGACTGGGAGAAGTCGGATTTAGTCAATCCAACGATGGCAGCGAGTGGGTTTCCTGTTTCTTTCAGAAAACGAGATAGTGTTTTCAATACAATAAGATGCCTTCTTCATAACCCTTGGTGTCACCTGTTGTGTGACCTCTTTCTTATATCTAAGTTCGTATCACACCGGATTTTTGAACCCGGTTTGCTCAACTCGTCTTTCGGATAAGATGTCTTCGAATTTGTGAGCTCCGAGAAGTGTGGTAACTGTCGCAGTGTGAAGAACTAAACAGAACACAAACTTCAATTGTTTGAACCCCAGCATATTTTACATTTAATTGTCATGTTTCTCGTTTGGCACTTTTCCGCGGAGTTTCTGAGAAAACCGTAGCACTGCCAAAAGAGGCACTTAACGTTCCTTGTGTGTCAGAAGGATTTCGCCACCTTTCCAGTGGATTCCTTCCAGCACGTCGATGATTATCAACATTGGTTAATCGTTGGTTGAATTTTCGGTCCGAAATCTTGAATTTCTTTTTTGGTTCAGTGACACTCTTAGTAGAGGATCTCCTCTTGCTGTACATCACCTGTCACCTGTATCACCTGTAGTCCCGTTGATCGTCGAGTGACTCGAGCGGGCGCCAGTAAATCCTCCATTTTTCCCTATCGCGTGCAAGAGTAGCCCAGTGGGTTCTCCTCGCTTTAGGGACTCGTCGAGCATCATATCATTCTTCTAGGCTTTTCGTAAAGAACTCTGACCATCGGGTTGGTGGTCTTCCTGCAGTACGTTTGACATCCCGAGGAATCCAGTCACTAACAGCCCTTGTCCATCGGTTATCATTCATACGCATTACGTGTCCGGCCCATCTTATCTTCGACTGTTTGGCGTATAGAACGGCATCTTTGATTTTCGATCGTTGACGTAGATCGGTGCTTCGGATCCCATCCCTTACTTGTGTGAAACGGGTAATTCTAGCATCGTCCTTTCGACTGCGCGTTCGATAACGCTGAGTGATCTTTCATCCTGCTTACGCCGCGACCAGGTTTCCGACGCATACGTCAGGGCAGGAAGAGCCGTTGAGCGGAAAGGTGACCACGGAGTCGGGTGTTTTTTGTTCTCTTCACTACATCCTTGATGCTCTTGAAAGCTCCCCAAGCCGCTCGTTTCCTTCTGCTCAGTTCTGGAGCTAAGTCGTTCATCATATTGATTTCCCGACCTAGATAGACATAACTGGAGCATTCGGAGATATTCGTTCCGTTGAGCGTGAATGGGGCAAACGAAACCAATCCGTTCTTCATGAACATCGTTTTCTTGAGATTTAGTCGAAGACCAATCTTTCCACACGCTTTATCAAAGTCCGCAAGCATGCGTTCCGCTTGGCTAATGTCTGATGTGTTATAAGGACGATGTCGTCAGCAAAGCGAAGGTGATGTAACTGCCGACCATCGATTTTCACTCTCATATTATCCCATTCTAATGTTCGCATGACGTTCTGTAGGGCGGCGGTCAATAACATTGGCGAGATTGTATCGCCTTGCCTAACTCCTCTTTTGACGTCGACGTTAATATCGTTGTAGAATGGTGAAATCTTGGTTGTGAAATTATTGTATAGCTCACGAAGAATCTTTATGTACTGAGTAGGGACTCCTTGATTACCAAGGGCTTCCATGACTGCTTCTATCTCAATTGAATCAAAGGCCTTCTCTAAGTCGGTGAAAGTGAGAGAGGGCGGTCTTTTGTACTCTCGCGATACTTCAATGAGCCTTGTTAACGTGTGAATGTGGTCCATCGTACTAAATTCTTTACGAAACCCTGCTTTCTCGCATGACTGTCCTTCGTCCAGTGTTCTGTCAATCCTGTTCAGGATGACTCGAGTGAAAAGTTTGTAGACGACAGACAACAAGTAGATTGGGCGATAGTTGCCTATATCGTGTAGGTCACCCTTCTTGAACAACAACACGGTCTTGCTGGTCTTCCACTGAGTAGGGACAATGCATTCAGACAGGTAACGTGTGAAAAGCCTAGCCAGTGTGCTTACGAGGACTGGCGGAAGGTTCTTCAGATGTTCTGATCTTATCCTGTTTGATGACCTTGAAGAATGTATGGTCTTCTCTGTAGAACCTCTCCAAGTCCATGTAGAACGCTTCGACTTCTTCTTCGTCATAGTTTGATGTTGGCGCGTAAACGACGAAGATTGTCAAAGCCGGTGTTGATCCACATCTTCTTAATCGTAAACGTCCGATTCGGTTTGTAAGCTGTTCGAATGAATCGATGTTCATGGACAAACTCGTGTTGACGAGAACGCCGACACAGCCTACGCCTCTACTGTCGCATGTTCCGAGGAACAGTTCTTCTCCAGTGTCATAGACAGCGCTGAATGGGTGGCTTTGTCTCGTCTCGGCCAGGCCGATGACGTCACACCTTATCATTCTTGGTTGCATGAGCAAGTCCTCTATCGAGGACTGGGATGCAAGTGTACGTGCGTTGTAGGTACAGATCGTCTCCATAGTTCTTGATCCAGGCAGCTTCCATTGGCCCTGAGATTTTAGCAGCCTCTCCGTACTCGTCCTACCCAACGCTGCGAAATTGGGGGCTCTTTCGGGGTCAGGGGAATGAGGCCCGTTTTTTTTACTGTTTTGCATATTTGATACCCACGGATAGCTTTCCAGGCTCTCCTAAGCTTATTTGTTAGAGGCGACTCCTAACCGCCTCCCATATACTTCCCTTTCACTTAATTGCAGGCTTTTGGCCGAATTGACTCGTAGAATACAATCCGCATAAAGCGAGAACTCACCCACACACGCATGCATGAATACGCCTAGCAAATACATAAAGTATGTGCCAAATTGAGGCAGCAGAAACATGGAGTGCATCCCCTGGATCCACCGGCGTGTCAGGAAAGCAAAAATCGCTTTTGGTCCGCGATTAACCCCCTATCCGCCACCTGGGGACGCGCCACGTAGCCTCGCGACTGACCGGCTCGAGATCCCTCATATGAGGGAGATGCGTGGATGCAAGATCAGTCCATAGACATAATGTAGCGGCGGCATTGTTGGGTTAAACATGGATATTTCCCAGCGAGATGAATGACAAAATCTGTGTTCCACGTTGTTTTCATTTGTTCTCTTAATAAACAGACAATTAGTTAGGAAGTGGTGATGTCTTTTTCAACATGTCGGATTGGGCTTCAAGACTTGAATAGCTGGTTTACGTTATTGTTTCGTTCAGATCGCTCTTCTGCCTTACTTGACGTCGATTTTCTATGGGCTAATAGTGGTGGTGGAAATTCATCTGCAATTTCTACGTTGCAAAAAGAGCTCGATCAACTCGGTCTCTCAAACACGTTGTCTCAGACACGGGCAAAGCCTGAGAATCAGCCGTAAGTCATTTTAACTTCTTCGTCTTTGCTGCTGTTTTTCAGTTATGTAATTCTAAATAAGTACTAGGTCCATGTTAGACGTTGTTATGGCGTCGGCCACCAAGTTGGAAAAAAAAATTGTTCGACCGCCGTCCGAACTGTCACTCGACGCGCGTGCTCTTCATGATCAGTTGCCAGACATTAGCTTCTTACGAGCCACTATGATCATGTTTCCTATAGGCGAGAATCGCTTCAAGCAGTCGTGAGTTGTTATTTCTCTTAGGTTGTCAATATATCCCTTTTTCGTGCTCGTACAGTGTACATGCTAGCATAATATTCATCTACATTTCTCTTTACCTTAATTCGTAGCTTAATCGGTGAAATTGTGCCCTAGTTTGCTAGAACGGCTGTATTCTTGTAACATCGGGTATTGAAAAAGTCTAGTTTGTGGGCTGGTGGATTCCTACATCTATGTGGATAAAGCTGTCGACCACATTTTTAGCTTACATATCAGCAGATCATGTTTATTGGTTGTCCGGCTCGTTGTAGTTATGAACTTAGTTCCTTTTGTAGCGAAATAAGTGCCTCGGTCTAAACACCTTTCCTTGGATACCATAGGCTGTCTATTCTAATGTCTCATTTGATGACTATTGTTCAAATTTCACGATGTGCCTTAGTGATTTTGAAAAATGTTTGTTTCCTCAAACGTAAGGTCCTTCAGTAACATCTAGGAAACGAAGCGTGACATTATATGTATTAACTTCGTAGTGTTTCCTTAGATTCACTTCTGATGTATTTTCAAGATGACATCCACTGTAGAAATCATTTGTGATTTTCTTGTAAAAATTAATTATTCGGGAAGCCGTCGTTTTTTGTCCAGCAAAACTCTGAGCAGTACAGATGAAGTCTTCAAATCGTGCTGTTTTCAATCAATTTTTAGTAGTTTGTTGTTATGTAACTCTTCAAAGCTGTGATCTCTGAGGTAAGATATGTTTAGTGTTATACTCCGTAGAATGAGGGGTTTCATCAAGAATTTTGGTTTATGTGCGCTTTCAAGAATCATGCCTTTTTTTGCAGTGGATGTTACTAGTACCCATGTAATGTGATATGCAGCTGCTCGATGGTTTGTGATAGAGGTTGTGGAATTAATAAGTTTTATACATTGTTCATATATGTTAATAATTGTAGAATAAAAACATTTCGTATTGTATTGTCAAGAAATCCTAAACCTAGATACGACAGTTTTACAATACACTTAATGGTATGACTTGAATACTTGGATGGTTCGTCCTCATTGGTCGTGCATGCCTTAGCATAATTTTTATTTCTCGGAGTATTGGTAGTTTAGCCGTTGCGATTTCCTGGAATCACCAGATCAGCTTAGCTAAAGTCTGTCCTTGATCACCACCACCACCACCACCACCACCACAGGTAGTTGCCGTCGTTGTGGATCAGATAGAGATTTGCCACCATGCGAGTAACTTGATTCCAGGACACTGGTGGATCCTGCTATTGGTTTGCTCTTAGCTGGGCTCCGTGACAAAAACGCCCGACTCAGCTTGGGAGACGTTGTCAGGGGGATGAATCCCCCGCTACATCGCAGCCCGACACCCAGAAACACCATACCGCTATGAGGCGGTAAATCGTTGGGAGGGTTAATAGTATAGCTAGAAGAATGAACAGTGAAATCGAATGAGTAAAGGAACAAGAAATTGGCGGTGTGAAGTCCGCAAGGTATTTCGAATTTTTTATTATTTGGTCTTCAAGAACAATAGATGGAACTATAATGTTTCTTAAATCTATCTTGAATATAAACACATCGCCATATGGGTGGTAGTTCGTTCATAACCGCAAACATGCAACTTATAAGCGTTCTTCATCTTCTTGCTGCTATTCCCTCCTTTCTCTTATGAAATAGTTGCAATGTTCATAAATTGAAATCATGGGTGTGCACGTAATTGTAATGATTTGATGTTGCATGAGTGGATGTCTGAAAAAACTTCTGATTTTCTAATTCGGTCTTTTTTGAGATCTTGAAATTTGGTATCAGACTTCTCTGGGAGGATAGCAGCACTGGCTCAATACATCGGCAGACCACTGCGAGTAAAGGTAAAGGCCAGATATGCACTCAGTCACCTCCAACGATGCTAATGAAGAATGTATGACGCATAGCTTATCCTTTTTATTTATCGCTTATAAAAACCCGTAATTCAACGAAGTAAGTACAAGTAAAACAACTGGGGAGGGGATAGCGCAGCGATTAATAGTGCGGTCGACCAAGACGCAAAGGTTCTAGTTCGACTCGCCACCTACGCTCTCTTCCAGTTCACGTGGAACGCCTTAGTCGGACTCGAAGACTGCAAGGAGAATCTACACGACCAGCATTCTACGGCATTCATAAAGAAGAAGAAATACTCAAGCAGCAACTGAACAAACACGCAAAATATTGGAACACCTTTGTGGACGGCGAGTGCGAGGAAAACAAATCGAATGCAGAAAGAGCTGGAATCTGCGCAGCAGATTTGATGACGGATCACGTAAAATAGAGTGAAGGAAAGCACAGCTACAAAGCAATGGTTGAAAAAGGCTAGTCTAGAAAAATCGGTAGCAGCGACCCGAAATACCTCCGAACACTCTAAGACGTCAACTAGTGCTAGCCACTTCAATGACCATCCACATACAGTACAAAACTGTTTCGTTCGCCTTCACGTATGAATGGTAAATGCATGAATTCAGGCACAGTATACTTGATCCGTAAAGCGTGTAGAGACGAATATGTTGGTGAAACAGGCACACCACTCTGCGACCGTGTAAGGAAGCACCTAATCGGGAAACCTAAAGGCGAACAGAACATTACTGGACTAGGCACTGATAGGACACGAAGGCATCGCTGAGAAGATTTTGACAAAAAGTCACTATTTTCGCACACGAGTCTAAACGCTCAGCATGTTGAACTATGGAAGGGTTTTCGACATCCGGATGTTCACAAATGAATCACAGGAAAGAGTGACCTCACGTCATCCTTCAAACTGACTTTTTGACCTGAGCCGTGCACATTCCTCACCCATGTAGTTCTCTCTGCGGTTCGTCTTCAGCAAGAATTGGATCAATTTATAAGGGAAAGAAAACGATGAGAATTTTTGAACACGAGGAAGACACCACATCGAGAGTACAAATCACTGTGGACCATTGGAGTAGGATTATCGCCTCTGAGGAAGAGGTTGACGTCGAAACGTTAACCGAATAAGCATTTTCATCAACATCGCGTTAACTTAGCAATCCAAAAAGGTGTTGGTTATTAATTCCGAGGTTACATAACGATTGGTTTGAAAAATGTTCTTCATTTACTACATGCAAGCCTATCTAAAACCAATTGCTGGAAGATGGTCTGTCCATTGAAAAATAAATTATTATCAACGGACGCTCATTATCATCAAGAACCGCTCTGTATAAAAGATCGTTGAAAAACGGGATAATGTGATAATAAGAGAAAAAAGTGCGGAAAAGTGATTTGATAATAATTTAACGCTATAATATAATTTGTAACTATAAAAGTGTAGTGATGTAATTTGTTTTTCGATAGACAATCCATCCTGCAGCAGTCAGTATTGCATTAGATAACACTTAACTTAGGAATCTTCCCAACGGTTTGCCCCCTCATCGTGGCTGGGAGGTGTTCCTGGGTGACGGACTGCGATGTAGAGCACTGGATGCATCCCTTGGCACGGTTCTCCAAGCTGAGGAGGAGTCTGGCGTTTCCATTAAGAAGCCTAGCTAAGAGTAAACCAATACCTGGATCCACCACCGTCCTGGTATCAAAGTCGCATTGTGGCAAATCTCCCTCTGATCCACAAGAGCTGCGACTGCCTGTGGTGGTGAAGACCTGGGGAAGACTTTGGCTAGACTGACCTCGAGACTCCAGGGAAATACAACGGCTAAACCAGCAAAACTCCGAAAAGTGGAGATCATGATGGGGCCCGCACAACCAGTGAGGACGGGCCATTCGTGTATCAAGTATCAAGTAAGTAAACGTAGCAATACTTCAAAAACTGACTTTTTTCAACATCGGCATTACTAATCAGCATGTGTTCTTCCATTGATAAACTAACACGAGGCTGATAAACGAACTAAACAATAAATAATAAGATCGGCCCATTATGTTTTACCTTTTGAGGTTATGAAAGTGTTTGGTAGAGTAGATTGCATGTCAATTTGACCTGTTCAGGCTCTGATGAAAGCGAAATCGCCAAAACGTCAGTAATTGGGAATGGTGGAATGAGAAAGCATTGCAGTGCTGGTCAATGCCGCAGATGACAGAAACCCAGTGCTGGGAAGTAGTAGTCGATTCTGCTACAAAAAGAGACTCACAAGATATGACTTTTTATTTATTGTCTATTATTTTTTTCTCCTTACTAGGGTATTATGTAAAATACAATCACAGTGATGCTGAAATCTTTGCAAAACTGCGGACCGCAGGTGTATGCGGTGGGGAACGAAAGCATTATTACTCTTTTTGGGGGCTAACGCGTTCACCACCACTCCATGTGGGTCCTTCGTTTCGCCTGTCTCTCAGCTAGTTCTATCGATGAGCGCCATCAGCAATCACACGTCAGCGGAGTTGATCTGAAGAGCCCATACTGGCATCGAACCCAGTTAAGCTGAGGCTTTAGTTATAATCACAATTTTAACCGTTTTATTTACTGCCTACTCTTTTTAATGACAGGGTATATTGCGAAATATAACTTCAATGATGCTGAAATATTTGCAAAACTCTGGACCGCAGGTGTCTGCGGTGGGGAACGAACTATCGTGGTAGTTTCAATCCGTGAAATCGAAGTAGAGGTGTTGCTGAAACGAATCGAGGATCTTCAAAGTCTAGAAGTATCTGATAAGAGAGACAAACGTCATCTACAGTTTTCGGAGGTAAGATTTAAAAAACCTTAATCAGCAACACCGAACACGGAGACTCGGCATGTTTTCTATCCGACGACGACTATAACTACTCGCAGAATCATGCAACTCCAATTTACAAGCAGTTAAGGCTACATGAGATGCGTTTAGCGTTACCGTTAGTGGTGCCCTACGGTACTCGTGGATCTTCGGTTCAACACCACTCATCGGGCCAACGAATTGCTCCATCCTTCTTAGATTGCAGAAATTGGTGCAATGTTAAGTAAGCTTTTCAGAGAGGATAGAACAAAAGAAATGACTTCAGATGTAGGCCACCCTCTCCAGTAATTCTTTAAGGAAAATATTCTTTAATTCACCTTTGTGATGCTTGAGAGCAGTCGAATACATGGCCCATGACCAAGGATTTGCCGTTTTATCTTCCTTATTTCCGAATTTTATCGAAGAAGCTGGATAATCGAGATAGTGATGTTTAGATTGAGTGTTGGAATTGTTCATTTCTTAGATTTCTGATGTCGTAGTAGGCTTGTTGTTGGTGGCTTTAACCGCTCTGTATAAAAGATCGTTGAAAAACGGGATAATGTGATAATAAGAGAAAAAAGTGCGGAAAAGTGATTTGATAATAATTTAACGCTATAATATAATTTGTAACTATAAAAGTGTAGTGATGTAATTTGTTTTTCGATAGACAATCCATCCTGCAGCAGTCAGTATTGCATTAGATAACACTTAACTTAGGAATCTTCCCAACGGTTTGCCCCCTCATCGTGGCTGGGAGGTGTTCCTGGGTGACGGACTGCGATGTAGAGCACTGGATGCATCCCTTGGCACGGTTCTCCAAGCTGAGGAGGAGTCTGGCGTTTCCATTAAGAAGCCTAGCTAAGAGTAAACCAATACCTGGATCCACCACCGTCCTGGTATCAAAGTCGCATTGTGGCAAATCTCCCTCTGATCCACAAGAGCTGCGACTGCCTGTGGTGGTGAAGACCTGGGGAAGACTTTGGCTAGACTGACCTCGAGACTCCAGGGAAATACAACGGCTAAACCAGCAAAACTCCGAAAAGTGGAGATCATGATGGGGCCCGCACAACCAGTGAGGACGGGCCATTCGTGTATCAAGTATCAAGTAAGTAAACGTAGCAATACTTCAAAAACTGACTTTTTTCAACATCGGCATTACTAATCAGCATGTGTTCTTCCATTGATAAACTAACACGAGGCTGATAAACGAACTAAACAATAAATAATAAGATCGGCCCATTATGTTTTACCTTTTGAGGTTATGAAAGTGTTTGGTAGAGTAGATTGCATGTCAATTTGACCTGTTCAGGCTCTGATGAAAGCGAAATCGCCAAAACGTCAGTAATTGGGAATGGTGGAATGAGAAAGCATTGCAGTGCTGGTCAATGCCGCAGATGACAGAAACCCAGTGCTGGGAAGTAGTAGTCGATTCTGCTACAAAAAGAGACTCACAAGATATGACTTTTTATTTAATGTCTATTATTTTCTTCTCCTTACTAGGGTATTATGTAAAATACAATCACAGTGATGCTGAAATCTTTGCAAAACTGCGGACCGCAGGTGTCTGCGGTGGGGAACGAAAGCATTATTACTCTTTTTGGGGGCTAACGCGTTCACCACCACTCCATGTGGGTCCTTCGTTTCGCCTGTCTCTCAGCTAGTTCTATCGATGAGCGCCATCAGCAATCACACGTCAGCGGAGTTGATCTGAAGAGCCCATACTGGCATCGAACCCAGTTAAGCTGAGGCTTTAGTTATAATCACAATTTTAACCGTTTTATTTACTGCCTACTCTTTTTAATGACAGGGTATATTGCGAAATATAACTTCAATGATGCTGAAATATTTGCAAAACTCTGGACCGCAGGTGTCTGCGGTGGGGAACGAACTATCGTGGTAGTTTCAATCCGTGAAATCGAAGTAGAGGTGTTGCTGAAACGAATCGAGGATCTTCAAAGTCTAGAAGTATCTGATAAGAGAGACAAACGTCATCTACAGTTTTCGGAGGTAAGATTTAAAAAACCTTAATCAGCAACACCGAACACGGAGACTCGGCATGTTTTCTATCCGACGACGACTATAACTACTCGCAGAATCATGCAACTCCAATTTACAAGCAGTTAAGGCTACATGAGATGCCAAAACTCCGAAAAGTGGAGATCATGATGGGGCCCGCACAACCAGTGAGGACGGGCCATTCGTGTATCAAGTATCAAGTAAGTAAACGTAGCAATACTTCAAAAACTGACTTTTTTCAACATCGGCATTACTAATCAGCATGTGTTCTTCCATTGATAAACTAACACGAGGCTGATAAACGAACTAAACAATAAATAATAAGATCGGCCCATTATGTTTTACCTTTTGAGGTTATGAAAGTGTTTGGTAGAGTAGATTGCATGTCAATTTGACCTGTTCAGGCTCTGATGAAAGCGAAATCGCCAAAACGTCAGTAATTGGGAATGGTGGAATGAGAAAGCATTGCAGTGCTGGTCAATGCCGCAGATGACAGAAACCCAGTGCTGGGAAGTAGTAGTCGATTCTGCTACAAAAAGAGACTCACAAGATATGACTTTTTATTTAATGTCTATTATTTTCTTCTCCTTACTAGGGTATTATGTAAAATACAATCACAGTGATGCTGAAATCTTTGCAAAACTGCGGACCGCAGGTGTCTGCGGTGGGGAACGAAAGCATTATTACTCTTTTTGGGGGCTAACGCGTTCACCACCACTCCATGTGGGTCCTTCGTTTCGCCTGTCTCTCAGCTAGTTCTATCGATGAGCGCCATCAGCAATCACACGTCAGCGGAGTTGATCTGAAGAGCCCATACTGGCATCGAACCCAGTTAAGCTGAGGCTTTAGTTATAATCACAATTTTAACCGTTTTATTTACTGCCTACTCTTTTTAATGACAGGGTATATTGCGAAATATAACTTCAATGATGCTGAAATATTTGCAAAACTCTGGACCGCAGGTGTCTGCGGTGGGGAACGAACTATCGTGGTAGTTTCAATCCGTGAAATCGAAGTAGAGGTGTTGCTGAAACGAATCGAGGATCTTCAAAGTCTAGAAGTATCTGATAAGAGAGACAAACGTCATCTACAGTTTTCGGAGGTAAGATTTAAAAAACCTTAATCAGCAACACCGAACACGGAGACTCGGCATGTTTTCTATCCGACGACGACTATAACTACTCGCAGAATCATGCAACTCCAATTTACAAGCAGTTAAGGCTACATGAGATGCGTTTAGCGTTACCGTTAGTGGTGCCCTACGGTACTCGTGGATCTTCGGTTCAACACCACTCATCGGGCCAACGAATTGCTCCATCCTTCTTAGATTGCAGAAATTGGTGCAATGTTAAGTAAGCTTTTCAGAGAGGATAGAACAAAAGAAATGACTTCAGATGTAGGCCACCCTCTCCAGTAATTCTTTAAGGAAAATATTCTTTAATTCACCTTTGTGATGCTTGAGAGCAGTCGAATACATGGCCCATGACCAAGGATTTGCCGTTTTATCTTCCTTATTTCCGAATTTTATCGAAGAAGCTGGATAATCGAGATAGTGATGTTTAGATTGAGTGTTGGAATTGTTCATTTCTTAGATTTCTGATGTCGTAGTAGGCTTGTTGTTGGTGGCTTTTGAAGATGTCCGGCGAAGATGAAGATTTTGAAGAAGGTAAGTGGTTTCGCTTTATTAACTGTTGCAGCTCCTCGAGGCTGTAAAATTCTACAATAGAATGAGAATTTAGGAAAAAACTGTGCACTAAAATGCCCCATGAGTTAAGAATATTCTATTCTCCAGCAAAATATCAGTTCGCGGAGGAAACATGCCCAGGCACTTAATAGTGTAGAGATATCGTAAATCGGAGGTTTGGCAAGAAATTGCTGGTTATACAGTATAATGTTCTGGAAATGATGTTTTAAATGGGAATAAACTTGTTTTAGCAAATTAAGCAGTCGTAATGTGTGTATTGAGATTGATGCATATGATCGCTTTCATCTTAAAAACAGATTTACAAAATGTTCAGATCGCCCACCGATGCAAGTACTAAGCAGCATATTAGCGTCACTTCGTCTAATCGACTCAGCCCGAGAGCGTTCTGAACTCGAGCGCGAAGATTTGCACGCAACAATGCGAATCGGTAAGTCCCAATGATGCCATGATTTTTTAGAAGATTTGTTTGGCTATGTCATCAATAAGTGTCTAGGATTGTGAATGTGGCATTTCGCTACTAAGAGATAACACCCTGCAGAAGTGCAGAAGTTAGGATTTTCGGGATTTCTGTGGACTCCTCGTTTCCACTTCGGAAATCATGGAAAGTAGATTCACATGTGATTCTAAGGGAAATTCTAATTTCGTAGTCGAATGGATGTATGGTTAATTCATTCCGCTCCATTTGGGCACTCTTGCGTCTATAGCGTTCTGAGCGAAATGACCGTTAGGGCACCACAGAGTCCATTTTCAATTTGACGAATTCCACAAATTTTCTACCACACTATGTATACTCATTCGGCAGTTAATTGAAAACATGAAAATAGGACGATGAGACCAGAAAAGTCAATCTCTAAATTTGGTGATTTATGAAAAACTTTTTCTTGAAAAAAGTTTTTTGATCGTTAATTTAATTAACAATGGACTACGATTTCATTTTAATCACCATGATTATTGTACGGAATGTGCGGATATAAAAAATACTGAAATAAACTGAATATAAGCTGTAAAATACTTCCAGATGCCGACACCGTTCCATTTGCATCATGGGCCACCGTAGCACATAGTGAATAGTAGTACGCATATCACTCATTCTCATAGAACGATAAGGCTCTATAACCCTGTCATGTTCAAAATGACTCAAGTCGTCTATCTATTGAGGAAAGATTGAGAAAAAAACCGGAAAGTCCGCAGACGATGAAAAATTGCGCATAGTCCGCTGGATCTGCTCCGTACGGCTGGGGGGTGGGGTAGGTTAAATGTCATTGGAAAAAAGATAAAAGGATAAAGCTCTCGACGTTGATCAATCCATGAGGGATGCGCAATGCATTCTACTTCATTAAGTATCTTTGGAGGTGATTGAATGCATATCTGGCCTTTACAATGACTCGCGGTGACTTACCGATGTATCGAACCAGTGCTGCTATCCTCCCATGCAAGTCTGGTACCAATTTGCCGACCCCGGAAGGATGGAAGGCTTGGTGGGCAATGGACGCAGGATCGACTTCATGTGCGTGGCGCAGTGGCGCCTCCAACCACTGCGCCACACGTGCCTTTGTCATTAGAAAAAAAAATTTAAAAAATGAAAAGGCGAAAAATGAAAATAAATGGAAGTTTGACAGCAAGGAATAGAGGAAGTAGGACAGGCTTTGTTTTTTCACACTGGGATCACGATAAAAATGTGAATTAAAAAAAAACAAATTCGGCTTCCAAACACACAGTGCTGTTCATTTTCTCTATTTTTTCACATTCTGCTCATATGCTGTCCATAGATGGGGGCATTTTAATCGATTTACTTCTATGTATATCATATTTTGCATAAACCGAGTTCGATTTCCACACTTTTTTCACTTTAACATGGATGCGGTTTATGGAACAACTACAACCGCACTTCTCCTTCTTCGGCTTGATGATAGTTTTCCGAGTCCTACGCAAAACTTCTTGTCGCGATATGAGTGCTTTCTAGCTAAGACTGGCCGTTACCGTATTCAGCGATAACTTTTGACGAAATTGTGGGTGAAAAACAGGACCGATTAGCCAATTTTTTTTTGCTGAGGTTGGCGCTGTAAGATGTTTGCCATAAAAGAAGCCAGCCCTGGATGACATGCCACTAGCTTTGATAAGTCGAGTTAGTTTCTTGTGAATCTTCAACATTGAGACGACCTCATTTCATTATGGCCATAAGGATGGTGGTACAAATAATGTTACTTTACAGTGCTGGCCGTGTTGATGTTCATATTACTGCTCGTTCTCAGCATTGTTGAAGTCATTGTAGCTGCGGCTAAAATGACGTCGTGTCCCGTCGCTCCGTTAATTCCCGTCTGGTTAATCATTTCTGGTTTAATGGGCATTTTAAGGAATACTGGGGCGATCGTGTGTTCCATATATGTGAGTTGTTTCAATTATTTTGCTGTCTACAGTACGTCTAGAATATTAAGCACTACAAATACAACGATAATTTTAGACCTACTAGTTATATTGGCTTCCAATGCGTTGGTGAGCACAGTTAATTAAAAGACAGAGCGTTCGGTTTTAAACAATTCTTTATTGATTCGGCATGTATTCCACCCCAGACCACATCGTAGAAGTGATTGAGTTCATAGGCTACAAAATATTTTTTGGTGGTTACTGAGGTATCATCTCAGTGCTTAATTGTTTCAAACAAGTTTTACACATGTTTGCCGAACTCGCAATGATAGGAGGCTTCGAGGTTGGACCGTGGTGCCTCTAACCACTGCACTGCGTGCGTCTTAGGAAAGGAAATAATTGTGGATAGAATTTCCGAGCTTGCACCTTTACCATGTTACATTCGCTTTTTTTGTAAGTCATGTCTCTTCCTTGCATCTCTGGATTTAGCATATCATCAGGCTTATTTAACAAATAAATGGAAACATCATAAAAGCATTAGTGTTATGAGAACCAATTATCATTCAGGAAGATAAGCAACGTCGAGTGGTCGCCATGCGAGATTGTATTCTGGGCCTCTTCACAGCTCTCTGGATCATGTGGTCGGTGGTACATTAAGTGAATTCTGCACACATTCGTAAAACTCCTAATCCTGTCTTTCGCCTTGTTTATTTTCACTCAACTCTATATCGCTCGACGCCGAAGGCGTATATCGCATTGAAAGAGAAAAAAATGGAATCGAAAAAATTTAAATTGTAGACTAATCGTCAATAAGGGCGCTGGTGAACATCTGAGAATGTAGCTGTTCATCTCCTTTCGGTCACAGTCTACAAACATAGATGGATGTTGTAGAATATGCCTTCGAATGAAAAGTGTAATAAGTGTGGGACGAAATATCTTAACTATCTTCGCTTAACAACTCCCTCAATAGTTTAGTGCTTGCTCTCAGCAATAAAATGCTTGTGGATGTTAAGGCGTGATCAAATCAGCTCAGAATTCTGGCGCTCCAGTCAGAATTGCCATAGGGAATAGACGTACCCTGTTATCTCTTGCCACCGCAGATTCATCTCACTTGCGAGATGATAGGTCGGCCTCCTTCAGATTCAATAAGAAACTGCTTTTGGAGGAGATCTACGTGTGCCGTAGCGCAGCTATGTTGGAAATCCAGAAAAAAACCTGGTCTTAGCAAACCAAATTTGGACCTGCTCAGTTCATGATGAACCATACACCAACCGCCTGATACAAAGGTTCGATAAGGTAGTCAGCCTCACACTTCAACACCTTGCGCGTTCTAGTCTGTAGAATTTTTTTTTGTAATAAGTGAAATATCATAAAGCAATCGTCTCCTCTCACCGGCACTTGTGAGCCGACATGATGTAAATCCATGTGCCAGCTAGTCTGGTTAGAAGTATATAAGCGAGATCGGTTGTGGATTCGTTGTGGATTTGAATCCTATAGAATTGATTTGTTCGTTGGCATTTAGAATGGAAATGTCGTACTGCTTCCTTCCTAGGATGACCTTGCCAGAGATTAACATGCATCGATTGTCGATTGTACAGTTAGAGTAAAAAACTAACTGAGAGAAAGGCAAAGTGAAGGCCGCCTTGGTTGGTGTTATGGGTAGCACGTGAGCGCCAGTAAGGGTAATGTCCGGTTCGAAGCGGCCCTGAGATTCCGATAGCTTTTGCATCGAAGTGTTGTTGCCGTAATTTTTCTTAGTGCTAAAAGTTCTTTTCGAAGCAATTTCTGAAAAGAAATTAGTTGAACTAAATAAACTCAAATGAACTAACTATGTGTTACCAGTAGTCTTTTACTAGAAGTTTAGGATAGTGTGGAACTTCAGGTTAATCATTGGTTCTTACTGGACGTATAGCATATACGATGAAGTCGTATATCAGTCGAATAGGGAGAACTACTGTGATCAGTTGCTCTACTGCTTCACGTTCTTGTTGATCACCACCAGCTATGTGATTATCGGCATAACATTCTGCTGCATGACATACTGTGTTGTGTTTCTTTGTTGTCATAACAGTTCTGTGGCCATCATTACATAACTTATTATTCAAAAGCTTTTGCAAATCCACTCTGATTTCGTGTGATGTCTGTGGCAGATTTATAGAAATGCTAAGCAATGCTTATGTTGCTTATGTATGCTAATTCTTTATTAATATAAAAGCTTAATTAAAAGGGTATTTTGCTTGACACTAATGCTTAGGCACTCCCATTTTGCCATTTATTTTCCAGTTTCTTTGTTTATTTGTTTTTGTCGCATCGATTCATACAATCTCGTTGACCAGAGGTGCCTAGTAAAATATACATCAAGTCGTTGATTTGCTCCTGTTCCCCGTGCTCCGCAAGCTTTCCATCCTTCTGGCGTGAGCAAAAAAGTGCTAGACTTGTTTGGGAGGATAGCAGCAGCGATTTGGTACGTCATTAGATTCCACAAGAGACTTTTTAAGCCACATATGCGTCCAGTCTCTAAGGTGTTTAAGAGGAACGAGTCTATGACGCAACTGGTCACAACGTTTAAGCATCAGGATCAGAACATACATTTGCAACGATGAATTCCTTTGCGCTCAAAACAAATTTCGAGAGGGGATTTTTCACCATGCAAGCTTCCTACTTTGGCAATACCGACAGCATAGAGGAGTGCAGGGTATGCTATGTTATTCCACTCTATTTAACTTTGCACAGGGGATTTAATGCACATTTGATCTATGGAATGCTTAAGTAGTGCTATCGATCCATCAAGTCAGTGTATTTACATCATTCTATAGAACCCAAAGGGGTAATAACTTGGTTGCTCCAAGGCGCTGAATGAGCGAAACACTAATTGTGTATTGTAGAATGCCTCTAACCCTTCTGCTATATGTGCCTTTCAGTATTAGTACCATTTTTGTATTTTTTTCTTTGTGATTTTTGTTTTCATCTGTAAGCCTTTATTATTTAAAGCTCTAAAAGTTCTCGGCGTTGATCAATCCCTGAGGGATGCGCCATGCATTCGACTTCATTAAGTATCGTTGGAGGTGATTGAATGCATATTTGGCCTTTACAATGACTCGCGGTGGCCTGCCGATGTATCGAGCTAGTGCTGCTATCCTCCCAGACAAGTCTGGTATACCAATTTGCCGATGCTGGAGGGATGAAAGGCTTTGTGGGCCATGGACGCAGGTATGCGTGCGTGCGTGTCGCAGTGGCGCCTCCGACCACTGCGCCACACACGCCCTTTATTATTTATTAACCAAAAAACTTACTTAGTGTTTGATTTCTTCCTAATAAGATCGTTTGGAATTGACTTCAGAAAACTAATAATCAAATAGGACTTGACAGTCTCGTACCTATGAAGCTGCTAAGTTCATAGTTGAAAAAAATACGAATGTTTTTTCTTTGCTACGAATTATTTACCTTTTTTAGCTGATGGGAGGTTGGTATAGGTGTTCGTGGTCGTTGTCGTTGTCGTTGTTGTTGTTGTTGCTGTTGTTCTTGTTGCTCTTGTTACGAGTGGGATTCCCATTCGTAACATCACGAGTCTGAGGTAGGCGAAATCGCCGAAATGTCAGCCATCGATCAACAAGAACAACAGCAACAGCAGCAACAACGACAACGACAACGACAACGAAGACCCGTACCAACCTCTTTCCATCATCCAAAGAAGATCAGTTTACAAGATCATATAAATAAATATATCAACTATCTATGTCGAGGTCTGTAGAAACTCGGTCTTTTGAATTATTTACCTTTTATGAATGTGAGTGCTTCGGTGTCGAAATGCTATGCTACCAAATTGCTAAAATGCTAAAAAAGAGGGACAGCTCTGTGTAGATTGACACTTTAATTTAGAAGCATCTAGTCACTAAAGAAGAAGTGGTGCTGAACTGGGAAGTTCTAGCACAGCTTTCGAGACTCTAGTGGAAGAAAATCTTGCTGAACGAGAAAGTCGACAGCCAAATGGGGAGTATTTCGGAGGCAGTCTAATTCTTTTTAATTCTTCGGAATTCTTTCTTTAATGTCAGCATACATAAAGAAATCTGTGGATTAAAATAGTTGTAATTGAGTCGCGGAAAATCAATATATTGATCGGTGGTTTTTTGATGGTAGCCAATCGTATTCAGACCACTAAGATGATCACGTAGTTGATTAATCTTAATAAGCAACACCTTGTTTCTTTTTTTTTCTTTTATAGCATATTGAGATCTCAGTAAATCAGGACTCCTGTTGGACTTCGAATGAGCAGAGTTAAAGTAGATGATATCTTGAGAAATAACTGCGAAAACATGGAGAAGCTGGTGAAGAAGTCGTCGTAATCATTTCTGTAATGGGTCCTCATTGCGTTTTTTTTCCAAACACTGCCACCATCATAAAACTAAAAACGGTGGGAAAAAATCCAATCTGTTGAAAATCTGGTAACACATAGGCTGAAAATTTTGCTATTTGTGTGTTATTTGAAGGCTTCGAATATAAAATACGCTTGGAGCACTTGGTAAAATGGCGACAGACAGAAGTGTGAATAGACTTCATTCAAAAATAAAAGCTTTGATTTGAAAGATAGTAAAATATCAAAGGGATATAACCACAATTATGCTGAGATATTTGCAAAAATAAAGACGGCTGCTATCGCGCTAGGGAATGAACCCGCTATTACGCTTTGCGGCGGCTGACGCGCTCACCACCACACCATGCGAGTTTCAGCTTTCTCTCATCCGTATTACTGACCTATTAAAGGAATGAAATAAATTAATGGAATACCCCAGTACACCAAATTCTATAGTATCTCGGAAACCTCATCTCAGTAAAAACCAAAATTGTTGTGTCTTGTCTTCGAATTGATATGAAGCAAGGAAAAATTTATTTCGCAGTGAATTCACTTAATTTGTATTCTGGGAATATTTTTTCAAAGAAATGGCCTCAAACAGAGCAAAGACTGTGTTTTGTTGTTAGCAGCAACACCAAAAAAGGCCAAAATGATATAAACGATGTCGTTTTGTTTATTTTACAGCTATTATTATTATTACTTTTATTTGTTTATTATTACTTAGAATAGATAGATAGATAAGGTAAACTAAAACATCAAAGAGCAGTTGACTGCCCGTTCGTGTTGATAGTCAGCTTCCCGGTGGCCGTCAGCTTTTAACGACCACATCGCGACCAATTCACGCCGATTTATGAGGCGCCAAAGTTTTTCCAGGGTTCGCTAAGATTCCAAATCGTAGACTTTCTTTGATTTTCTACTATTTTATTCATAGAATCATCCATTTCATGCACCGGACAAGTGCATACACATGAAAATATGCGAAATTCCTTGAGGATGACCACTGGCTGTGACCACTAGAAAATCACTACCCTTGAGGAATGAAACTGTTCGGTCTAAAAGGAGCTACAAGTTCAAGCACATAAAAGTAAACGTTAGTGTCAAACTCCACATTAATTGTTACTTGCATCATTAACCAATACTCTATGATAAATGTGTAGCCTTGAAGGCATTAAATCGACAAATTCATAAATAAATAAACAATTTACTGTTCAGCCTCCTGATATAATAGTAGTTCGTTCGACAAACTTAACAAAGAATTTTTTTAGGTGGTTATTTCCTGTCTGCGATGTAATGACATAAGTACATATTGATTAGTGACCGATAAGACCAGACAGGAAATCGGTTTGTACAAGGAGGAGTTGGCCATACCCCCATAAATACTGCTTGAGAGAAAGAAGGAAGGAGAAGAAAAAAGAAAGAAAAAAACAGAATTAACTGCGTCTGTTCATTTGGCTGATTCGGTCGAACATGGCAAAAATGCTGACCATCTTATTTCTTTGAGTACCTCATATCTTAAAAATGGCTCTTGATCGTTGTCTAATAAAATACACTGACATTCCCGGATCAATAATGTTATCATCATAACATTTATTACACTTTGTACTTCTTATAATCTCGTATAAATTAATGTATGAAACAACAATATTGAACAAGAAGTACCACGGTAGCACCACCAACGTAAAATTATAACCTTTTTGAATGTTCTGAAAAACCTTGAACAAACATTTAAAGTGTGATGTTTTCTTGAAGAGTTCCTTTTCACAAAATTTTTGTCCTTCTATAGATCATTTCCGACAGTTCTCAGGTTTTTTTTCGCAAATAGATTATATTTACAATACCGGTGTAGTCGAGGAGAGAAGCGAGAATGAGCAAGAAACAGATGAGGAGTGTCGTAAAATAACGAGCAATCCAAAAATAATCGACTGGGCGACGTTCAGTGGTCGCAGTACTGCTGCTGTCAGCAACAGCAGCTTCGGCATCAGCAACATCAGCAGCAGCAGCAGCAACAATAGCAGAGAGCTACGAACGACGAGCTAAGCGGTTACTACTGAATATCCGGTCGTTGGCATGTCGAAAGGTTCTTCACTGCATAAGTGTTCGTGTAAGGACCGAACAGGCCGACTGGCAGACACTGAAACAGGCTGACGACGACTTGCTCCCAGCTAATATCCGACGACCAACTTGGCCGACTCCAAATCCATCATCATAAGTGAAGACGCGTCGAAAGATCCAGTTCTATACATTCGCACTTCTTGATCTGAAAACAATTAATCGCCTAACTCAAAATGGCAATTTTGAATAAGACATGAATATGCTCAATCTCAGGCCCCTACCTTAATGATAGACTTGGTGACCTGTGGCGGATTCTGTCCTGGACAATCCAAAGTGACATCGAAACGATCGTATTCCTTCGGCGCACAAGCTGCGCAGGACTTGAACACTGCTTTGAGCTTTTTGCTGTTCATCCGCGGTATGAAGTAGGACGAGCAAGTGCCGTGGCAGAACCTGCGAATTTAATTTTGCATCTATTGTTGTACACATCAAGGAAACCAACTTCTAATCGCAAAGATGTCAACATCTCACGCCGTCTCTAGCCAACATTATCAGTTCTATCAATTAAAATGTGCATTAATTGACAGGTCGAGGAATGGGTGACAGAGGTAAGAATGGAGAGCGAATATAAAGCCGGCAGTTCCGTCGTTGCTACTAGTAGCGAAGATGCCCCACGTAATTAAGGTTTTGTTAATATTTTGTGACAAATGAAATCAGTGTTTGTTGAAAGTAAACAGTAAGAAAGGAATTCCCGACGAATTGTTTGCTTATCTTGAAGGAGCCAATTTTAGAGCCAAGTCGATATGACTAAGAAGTAGTGCAAGAAAAGTGGCAGTTGAATAATCAGCTAGAAATGGGCGGCAAGAAGGAAACTACGAACTTAACTTACTTCAAAAAATTTGACAATAGAGAGTTTCAGGCTTCAGCACCCAACTAATTTGAACATGCAACGGTCTGACAACATATCGATAGCTATAGAAATGGCCACACGTACCTATTTACAATGACTTTGGTTAGACAACCTGGAGCTTTCACCCGTTGTTTGAATTTCGCGCCTTCACACCTTTGGACTGGGCGCATGTGTGGATCGTTGAGGGTTATGAGCGCATGGTTTCGACCATCAATTAACGGTTTTCGTCGCCCTGTAAAGAAGATTAATTCAAAAAATCTAAAGCATCAGGCAAATGCATGCCGCATATAGATGCCGCAAAATTTTCAATAAAAGGGAGAGTTTCTACGTCTAGCGAAAAGATAAATTGACCAAGGGGTTTGTAATAAGGCTGAAAGTGGCTCAGTTAAATGGAATAAACGAAGCATAGTAACCAATATTAAAGCGTGTTCTATCTAACGCTTGATATCAACCACAAATGTTAGTTCAACACCACAACGAGCTCATCTTATCGCTTCATGTTGAGTGAAGGTTAGCGTTGATGCAGACAAACACTTATGTCTCCTATTACAGAGTATCCCAAGAAGTTTTCTGCTTTCCGAATCAAGTACATTTGCACCCACAGAGAGCTATGTTATCTTATGTTTCGATCAAACCGAAGTGGGTGATTCTTTAAAAAAATCAGCGTCGATATCGACGTATTCAGTTTTAAGCTTCCTTGTGGTCACTACGCCGGTTTTCCCTTAAAATGGCTAGTTCTTGATTCATTATTCGTTGTTTATTATTGATTATTTAAGGATTTCTTATACTTTGAACTTTTTTAAAATAGCCGGTCGGGTGGTTCTTTCTATTTTGAGAGATGATCTGATATCATATGATTAATGATCTTTTGAAATCTATCAATGACTTCGTTCGAAACCACTACTGAGACGTTGGTTAACGGGAATCTTTCCTGAAGTTATCTAGCTTTGCTCTAGATTTATTTACTTGACTTCTCTTTATTTTTTTGGTTTTATTATTACGGCAGGTCGTAGCTACAACGTGTAATCTATCGGCAAAAAAGTGCGAGAATTCTCACACTTTTGGCATGAGCATCCTCATGTGTGCTTGAGAGATGATATGACTTTACGCTTAACTGGGTTTTGATGCAAAATTATTGAAATCCTTCGAAACTTGGGCTACCGTATAGAAGGCAAGCCCACCCCATATATTGCAGTTCAACGATTAGAAACACCTGAGCTCAATCACGGTGAGATGATAAGTCATTAAGCGACGTACACGTGGGACGCGGTCACTTAAATAAAGGAAATATTGATAACAAACAAATAGGCAGAAGGAAATGTAATATTAGTGTAGAAGCACAAAGATCCAGAAAACATTATTGAGCACGGCCTTCATAACTGTCACAAAACTACAATGATGCTGAGATACTTGCAGAACTCAGATCCCAGGTCAGACTCGAAGCCGCGACTACTCTTTCCGTGGGCCGATATGTTGCCCACTGCATCACTGAGGCTCTTGCTTTGCAGTAAATGAAAAGCATGCACTAAGTGAAAACTTATAACATTGTCACGAAACTGTCTGCAGGAAGACGATCTATTATTTTTTTTAAAGAACAGCAATTATTATCACAAGAAAAGTGATGAAAGTCGAAACCTCTTTGGCTGCATCACATGATTAATCTCAATCAATATCCGAAGAAAACAAAAATGTAAAGATAGATCGATTTCAATTTGATGTGGCGTGATTTATTGCTAAAAAATTTTAGAACTAGACATAAAAACACTAGAACTTTCAGGAAAAAACAGAATTCATATAATCGGTAAGTAACACAATCGTACCTGGATTGCGATTTTTCTTCTCCTGTTTCTCGTCATTGTTGTCACCATTTGGTCGGAATATGATCTCGTGTGAAGAAGAGAAGTCTTGCTTTGGATTAGTGATGATCAGCGACTCGAACGCCTTCCTAGATATCTCACGGAATCGCGAGTCATTTGCAACCGAGAAGTGAATGTAACCATCGGCGACAGACAATGGTTCGCTGTCAGAGCTCGAATCACTACTGATCGGCCGACAACGGACCGCTGACATCGTGCACACGACTAGAATCATCGAGAAACACTTAAGTCTCCGGAGAACACCACCGGTCAACGGCAAGCGCATTATTCGCTGCCTACATGCCAACTGTCGAGTATCGCTCCATTTGTCCCGCCCATTTGGTAGGAACAGATGTCGAAGCCCTGGCGAATATTCGGTGTCTCCCATAGAAGCAGCTTCAAATCGAACGAAAACCAGTCATCGATGATGAGCTGTGTGGTGTACGGAATGCGTGTATCAGGGGCCGACAGAATACGTGGCTGGCCGTCGAGGCACTTGACTAGCGCTATCAGCTCATCGTTGTGAAGATAGCAACGTTGCTGCCCCCAAAGAGGCGCCACCTCGAGTTGGCGCCACGAACCCCATTGCCAGTCGGACCAAGTATTCCCAACAGCAGACTATACAATACCGTTCCGCTATTCCCGGAGTGTCCTTCTAATACATTCGGTTGTGCTTCCTTCCAATGGGATAGAAATTTATGCTGGGAATGAATATACTAAGACAAAAATGTCGAGGGTAAATACTGCTTCTCTAACAACAATAACCTTCTTTTCTTTCTTTTTTCTCAAGCACCCAAACTACGTATAATGCACGTACTAATATGCTGCTTGGGATTTAGAACCTCTCGACTACTTGTTTAATTCAGTCTATCAAAAACCTTGGTTACTGGAAAAAATTCTTGAAAACACTTTTCCTTCTCTGAAAAGTATTTTTTTCCTATTTTGCAATAACATAGACAAAGCATTTTTCTTGCCATGAGGCAGATCAACTAGTGAACATATCCCATGAAAATGCTGTTTGCAAAATTGAACCCGTGTTGTTGTTCTGCTGTGTAATTTTTATTGTTCCAATAATGTACTTCCTCATAATAATAAGTATATGTGAACTTTTCGCGCTAAGTCAGGTTAACTGTCGTCCTAAGCCGACCTTATCATTTTTATCTTAATATATCGATAACATAGCTATATGAGCACTTCTCTTCAGAGCGGCTTTCTTCGGTCTGCATTTTAGTTTCTCAACGATAACCTTCAACGAATTTTTTTCGTTGTTAAATACTTTACTTGCCATGCACATTGGTATTCACTGAATGGCTCCGTCGATAGACCTACGACGTTGATGGCATTGGTGAACGGAAGTGAGATTTGGCGAGGTTAGTCGATTCGACGAATTGGATTCAAACAGCCAGTTGTCCATGTTGCCGGAGGTAAATTCCTTGTGTGCAGTGTGTTCTCTATTTGTTTTTCTTTTTCGAACGCTTTTTCCTGCATTCACTTCACTGCTATTTGCGTAGCAGTAAAGATTGTGTACACCGCTATGTCTCTAGAAAAAAATGACTCTGCGTCTAAAAATCAGTGATTTTTTTCCCTGATTTATGGTCAATAAACCATTGTTGTCTTGGGGTGACACTACACTTCGGCTTTGTTTCGTTTCATGAATCGAGTATAGTAATGAATTCTTCTACTAGGTGAAAAGTAGACTTTGTGAAAGTCTTTGTTCAATTCGCCACCACTTACACATCGTTCTTGTCTTAACTGCTGTTTCTTCAAGTTTTTCTGAATTTTTCTAGCAAGTCACTAACTGATGCGTAGTTTTTATTGCGCTTGGTCGGTTTGTGCTATTTAAGTGTTGTTTTTCGAAAACATTTCTTATAGAGTGTACGACCACGATGGTGCTGAGATATCAGCAAAACCCAAGACCTTCGGTGGGCTTCGAATCCAAGGTTATCCTCACCGGCGGCTCACAGGTTATCTACCACGTCAATCGAGTGCTTGGCTTTGCTTTTCTCTCGGCTAGTTTTTTACTCTATCGGTGCTATCAGTGTTAACGCGTAAACGGGAATGACGTAGCAAATAAAAATTAAAACATTCCCTTCACAGTAACTGCCTTTTATAACGGTGACTAGCAAAGCTTAATCCTTCGTTTACTTTATGAAGATCGACAAGTTAAAAAATTTATTTGTATTCTTGTTGAGCAAACGCGAGGTGTTATAACACCTCGCGTTTGCTCAACAAGAATACAAAGAATTACTTGATCAATGCCGAGGTTTATAGAAAGTCGGTCGTGGAAGTCACTTCAAAAAATTTATTTACTTATCTTCAAATATCATTTAAATCACATGCACCTCTTCTCTCGATTCGTTCTCTCACATTCGTTATGGATACCGTTCTCTACCTCCTGGAGAATACTCGCTATTTCTCTGGACTATGTTGTGTTTTCTACGTTAGTTGTATAAGTTGCGCAAAGTCAAATTCCTGTCACCATCTGTCGAATGCGTCATAGCAGCGCTAGCTCAAATTCTTATTTCGCAGCTGTTTGGAATGACTTTCAATTGCTTTGTATACTAACACTTGCACAAAGGGAAACACTCTTTAAGAATGATCACGTCTACAGCAGCAATAGCTGCTTCCAGTCGGTTTTTAGAAACCGTAGTCGGTTTGTGATTGCATAACTTTTCACCGACACTTCTCACTCTGTGTGATTGTCCTGTATTATCGATGTATTGTAGCTACTCTTTAATTATTATTTATTCGCTGTACATTAGTATTCTGGTTATCACGTTATTTCTTCCAAAGGTTTACCGCCTCATCGTAGCTAGAAGGTGTTCAGGGTGTTGAAGTACGTTGTACAACGGAGGTTCGTTCTACCAGCAGGGTCTCCAAGGCTGAAAAGAAGTCTGTCGTTTTTATCTGGAAGCCCAGCTAAGAGTAGACCGATGCGGGAATCACCATCGCCTTGGTACTAAACTAAATGGCAAGGTGGTGAATCTCTTCTCTGATCCATACAGGCCAGAGGCTGCCTATAGTGGTGATGACCTGAAGAGTGCTTCAGCTAGGCTGACCATAGGACTCTAGGGACCACATTGGCTAAACCAACAAGGCTCCATCTTCAGCACTATGCGCTCTAGGTGCTCACGTCTACAACGTCAGGTGGTGAGGCAACCAGTGAGAGGCGATCAAATCTCGCGGTGCACAGGGAAACTGGCAAAATGAGCACGCCCATGACAACACTTGAAGACTGCTTTTTGCTCTGCACCTATAATAACCCGATCAGTCTTTTTAGACGCTGACCTTTAAACAATTTTGGAACCATGGGTTCCATCAAATTCAATGTAATAGTTCTGTAACAGATGAAAAGAAGGCAAATGGGCATACGCCAGTTAGATGACAGAGCCTCTAGCATTCGTGGAAGAAAATTTCCACTACGAAATGTCGGAGGTGTTGGTTTTGTCAAACATTCATCTAGTTATCATCTAGCCACACCATACAAAATCCAATCAGAGCGCTGGGAGATTCTTCGTTTCCAAGTTGTACATCAAAAGAAAGCTAACATTGTCAAATGTTACTCACCAACTTGTAGAGCTGCTTAAGAGAGAACCCGAAGCGTTTGACAACCAAGTTTCTGCTTTTAAAAACCCTAATGCTAGAATAAAAAAGACTAGCAAAAATATGCACAAGATAAGAAGAATCAGAACAGGAAAATGAAATGAGTATGGAGACCGTCTCGTAGGACTACGATCCGCAGCAGCGCTCTTCCATGGAAATTCACTGTTTGAGAGGAGCGCAAAGTACATGATCGACTTTCAGTTAACCTCGACATTGATCAATCATTTTTGCTTCGCTTGATAACCAAAGACGAGTTTATTATTATGCCATTTATCGTAAAATCTGACGTTTTCGCGGTTTCGCCTTCTTCGGAGCCTGAAAAAGGCAAATTGACATGCAATCTACTCAGCCAAATGCTTTCATGACCTCAGCAAACAAAACATAACATAAATTTGCATTTACATAATAAAGAGATTCTTTTAAACACTGAACGATTTGCCCTTGGTGAGCCCTTCAGTTGTTTGGTGGAGACCAGCCGCACAAAGTTTTATATGGGCGAGCAATGTGCCTGGATTAAACCAGAGATCATGCTGAGGTGTGGCGCTAGGTCACGCGTAATCATAAGACACTTCTTTTTGCAGCTGATTTTTTGAATTTTTTGGAATTAATCTAAACGCCGCAAGGGTTACATTGCTGATATTTTGAATTCCTTCAGGTGGATAGCGACTTTTGCTTCAAAACCTCCGTTATGTTTCTGTGCCCTATGCGTGCCTAGTGGAGTTTTTAGTTTCAATTTAAATTTACCGCCGAGGTGGCCGTTCCTACAGAGACAGAGTGGTCTACCCATTTTTTCAATGTATTCGTCCACACAAGCTTTATAAGGGATTAGGTACATCGCAGTTAAACATGGGAATCTCTTGACCGAACGACTCATGCGGAACTCGATCATACACTTACGAACATTACCTCTGTCACACCTTAGTGGTACCTGAATTCTACGTAGGATCTGATTACGCCTTTTCCATACTATTATTCGATTCAGTGTTAAGCTGGAAACAAGCTTTTTTCTCCAAAAAACTCGAAATAAGTCGTGTTTACAGAAATATCATTAAAATTTTTTCCTCAAATGACTGACTGTTAAAGAAAGACTCAGCTGATCTTTACAAATTGCTAGTTGAACGACCTAAAACTTCAGCCAAACTGGCCTCAGTTCCTCAAACAAGAAGCTTAGATCGCATCTCGATTGCCAATAATAAGTTGCTCGAAAAGAGAAGGAAACTAAAGCTTGATCTTAGTACCAAATAACTTGTTTATTTGAACACTTGGATGGCCCGTTCTCACTGGTTGTGCGGGTCGCAGCATAATCTCCATTTATCCGGAGTTTTGCTGGTTTAGTTATTATGTTTCCCTGGAGTCTCGAGGTCAACCAAGCCAAAGTCTTTCCAGGTCGTCACCACAACATGCAGTTGCCAACCTTGTGGATCAGACAGAGATTTGCCACCATGCAACTAGTTTGAAACCAGGACGGTGGCGGATCCTGGTATCGGTTTACCCATAGCTGGTCTTTCTGATGGAAACGTCGAACTTATTCTCAGCTAGGAGGACCTGCTGGGCGGATGAGTCCCCCGCTGCCCCACACCCAGAAACACATCCCAGTCACGATGAGGCGATAAACCGCTGGGAGGACCAAATAATTAATTCTTCTAATAATATGTATTAGCTGCACAAGGCCTTTGCATCGGTATAGGCAAAAAAAAAACTTGTTGGAAGTGGATAAGAAGATCAATTCTGAAGAAGTACCGTTGGGATTATTGTGATTGCAATGTTTCCCTATTCGCCCCAGAGAACAAATATCGGGCTATAACTACATTCCACAATGATAAGGAATTGATAACGGAAAAGTTCTTTACTAACATTTCCAACTCGACAGCTCCATCTCGTACTCCACACTCTCCAAAATCAAAACCACCAAGGATTCAATTCTTTGGAGTTCGAGTTGCGATAATAAGTATGAACAGAGGCGCAGATCCAGAACATGATGATATCACCGTCGATTTCCTTGGAGCATTTGGCTACAAGTTAAATGTAATTTTCGCAACCCTAACGACATCTTGCCTTCATAAAGCGGAAGTCCCGGACTATTGGAGGACGACACGCCCGGCCATTCCGCAAAGAAAGGACTACTGAAGAAATGTTCGTAATTACCGTTCGATATGCTTGTTAGATGTACTTCACAAATTGTCCATCCTTTTGTGCATGTCGAAGATCGAATTGAGAGTAGTGCAACTAGTCGGGAAACCAGGATTCGGACACAGATTCTGCTGCATGGACCACGTCCAAACCATGTCACGGTTATTGAAGCCTGTCGGGAGTACCATTTATCCTTTGTCCTAACCTTTGACGTGTATGAGACAGCGTTTGACTTCGTTGTAACGAATGCAATTCTATCAGCACTTGTCGATCAAGTAATGGACACGACCTACATAAAGGCTCAACGTGGCTGTAACCGAAAATGCATTCCGAAAATACAGATTTCCCATCGTTGTTCTATCATACCCGTAAGAAAAAGGGTTCCATAAGGCGACACCATATTGCTAATGACGTTTAGTGTTCCATTGCAGTGGATAATGAAGTTACTAGATTAGGGTGAAAAGGCATAATGAATGATAGAAAATTCGTTGAAAATTTTCGTTTCGCGGATGACATCGCCATCTTTTCGAGAAGTACCAGCGGAGCAAGAACGACGGTACGTCAACTTAACTAAGAGAGAAAAAAAGACTGGAAGTATATACAGAAAGAACGAAGACCCAATTAATGAAGTATCCATGACACGAAGGTAAACACATTGAACTGCATGCTCTGTTGATCACAGAGACCACATCAAACGTATACCTTAAACGTTAAAAGGGCTCAGAAAACGCCATCAAAGGAGAATTAGATAAAGAAAGACATGGATCGCATTCGGACCTTCTAAAAAAGTTGCTGACCAGCCAACAGTCGTAAAAGTTGGCGTTCACTTTTTCGATTCAACACTCTTTCCAGCACTCCGTTATGGTGTATTCTGGAATTCAACCAGCCCTCACGACGTTTGCGTGGAATGTGCAGCACATCTCTCCAAAAGCTATCGCATCCTTAGAGTGCACAAAAATATACCTTGATAGCAAGGCACAAAGCTCATGTAAGAAGAATAAAATGGATGCATACAAGCCTTAGTGGGATGGATCTCAAGAGAATGCAGACGTCCTTTTGGAAAACTAACCAAACGATGTGCGAACGTGTTCGTTGCTGACGTTAACTATCTTCATTCGTTCATGAAAACGACTTTAGGGGTTAGAAATAGGCCACGAAGATGTCGCCATGCTCGAAGTAGACTACCAATATAGACGACGATTGCGTAAGAGTGGAACGAATGGAAACTACGCTGAAGATTGCAACACAAGTGTTCATATCCAAGCGTTCACATAAGTACGTAAGCACCGCATTGTATTTGCAGTATTTATAGAAAAATGCCTAATTACCAAAGTTTGATTGATACGCAGTTTAGGACGCCAAAAGCTTCAGTAACACGTGCAAAAAGATAAAAATCTAAATAGTAATCATGTGATCAACAGCTTTTCGACAAATCCACCGATTTCTTACGTGCCTTCCACTGGGGAAGAAGCGCTGATTAGAGTCACATACGATCGATGAGTGCTCCACCCCACATCAAAAGTCGATGCGAAGGTAGGGGCGAGATCATGGTTCTTAGCATTTATCCACGAAAAGCCTCAAGAACTCTGCGCATTGGTGTTTGGGCATCCTGTCTGAGGGTTGCCACCTTTATATCAAAATCGCCTCCGCTGTGCCTTTGTATCCTGTGCGTCGTTAGTGGCGTGCCTTGCCTTGCTTTTCGTTTGCCATCTAGGTGTTCTTTTATGCAGATACATAAAGGTCTGCCCGTTTCGCTAATATATTCATCACCGCAAGTATTAAAAGAGATCAGGTGTTCCGTACCTGAACTCATGCATTCACCGTCCCTACCGTAAGGGCAAATTATGCAATTGTGCGTTTAACACAAACGGTCACATAGGCGGTCACGAACTAGTCGACGACGTAGGGTATGTGGTAGCATTTCAACTATAGCCACCGATTCCTCTAGATCTGTCCTTCTTAAGCACCACTTCATGGCTACACTTATTTCATCGTTAATGAAAGGCAAAATAAACGGATTTTGTCTCGGCGAAACCTTTGGTTTTGGGGAGTCGCTCTCCTTCTAAACTTATTGTGGTTACTATTTCGTAGCCATTGGAAATGGTCAAGTTGCGCGATTCTTCTTTCAGTTCCCTACTTGTGCACACAGAGGTGGGTGCTCGAAACATATTTCTCACAAGCGCCCTCTTTGTGTGTGAAGGGTGGGAAGATAGGAAATGAACTAGGATGTTTTTGCTATTTGGTTTTCGGGACCACTTTGTCATGTAACCGCTACTTGATAAGTTGATTTAAGCGCTGAGAAATGGAAATCTCTTTCGGTTTCTCTCTTTAATATACTTGGACTGCTCATTCAATAATTCAAAGCATTGGTCCATCTGCTCTTGCGTTTAGAAGACGACAGAGCAATCATCTATATATCTGCAGTCCAGTAGCGGTCGGAAACCGAGAACGCGATCTTCTATCTTAGACATGAACGCAACGGCAAGTCTTGGTGCCAGTCACTGTCCCATTACCAACACTCTTATTCGCGCGTAGTATTTCTCAGACCAGCTAAAAATCGAGCAGTTCACTCATTCTTTTAAGAGAGCCATAAGCTGCTGGATAGACTAGGCTGTTCAACAAGAAGGTCGAAGATGGCTAGCATTGCATAGCCGTTCGATAAGTTGGTGTACAGCGCGGTAACGTCGAAGGATTCCATCACGTACGCGTTCTTAGGAGACGCTTCACGTAGATGTTCTGGAAACATTTGGGTGATCGTGAGGTGAGCTGGAATATGTTTAAGCAACTAGGTTAGTATTAAGCTTAGAGAACAGGTTATCCTATCCGTTGCCTCGTCTACACAGGTAATGATGCGTCTTACCTTAAATGATGATGGATTGGTTGACGCAGACGCATCAGGTGATACTAACTTATGTGATTTAGTAAGTGACTATATGACAGGACGTGTTGGTATTTTTCAATTTTAAAGGCTGAAATAACCGATGATTTTAAGCCTGCAACTATTACCACATTGATTCATTGATCGTTTAATTTTTGATATTTACTTTTGTATTCTTTTTCAGATGATGGTCGATAAAGGGTTCCATTACTAAGATGCCCTCCATTACCTCAACATCTAATTGGCGAGGAATAACCACGAAGTCTCCCGTTACCTCTAACAGACAATCTTATTGTTTTCAAGTTTATTAATTCTCTAGTTTTTCGCATGCCACACTTTTGTGCGGCTGCAACAAGGTTAGAGATAATCCTTCTGTCGCAGTAATGATTAAGAACCTTGAGAACGCGAAAACATGCGGAATTTTGGGTCAATTCCGTCGTTAGGGTCCTGTTGTCTAAAAGAACGTTCTAGGGAAAAGTGCTGGTATTGCTGCCGCTTCTTGATTTTCAGCTTTCTTTGATACTCCTTGTTTGGCCTGATAGCGGAGTCGATCTTGAAGCTCAGAAAAAAAACCCCTTATCATAAACACCCATTTTTATTCAAATTTTGTTATGCAGTGGGAACTTTTTGTGTGTTGTTTTTGTTACAAGTTGTCATGCTCACGATAACACATTTCTAAGGTGTTATCTCTTTTTCAAGATGTTTTAAAGTTAAAAATTTTAGGAAGCTAAAGAACGACTTCAAAGTTGAAACTAAGCGCGCAGCAACGAACAATATAGAAACACTGCAGGGCATTAGTGGTTCCATCAAATGGTCCAGAGCATGTAAACCTCTCACAACCTCAAAGGGCCAAGAAGAGTAGTAGATATCGTCAACTAAACCTCGTTTATGCTGCAGGAAAGGAAATGCATTTTAGAACATGTGAGAGCAGCGGAGTCGGCGGTGTTGGTATTTGTCAAAACGAGCATTGCTTTGAATATACATGATTAAATAGCCATAATTTTACACTGCTCCCATCGACCCAAATCAGATGTTCATAGACTAAAAGTGCCGTCCAATGTCGGTACTGATGATCTTTATCAGGCAAATCCCAAAATCTGCCGCGTCGAAGACAACATCTGCATGTGCATTGCCGTTGTGAAACGGTGATGAATGGTTTTTCGATGCCAAACTTTGGCATTTACGTAGCTGAACCTACCTTTCGCAAAATGTTTTACTATACTGTTTTCGAAAACAGGGCCAGAAGTGCTCACGACGATGGAGCTACGGATGACAGAGGAATTTCAGGATTTTCCTTGAAAACGCATAATTTTGCAGATCTTTAATGCTCACATTACCGCAACATACCCTCGTGAGCTATACGTTCTGCCTAATATACTTCATTCTTATCCAGTAATTACATTTCAAATGATTTCAGAACGGTTGAAATGGTTTTCTCAAGCTCAAAATTTGGACACTTTGCTTCATGAATAGGAGGAGCAATTTACCATTAGGAGAGACATCTAGGGTGTTTGCGCTCCGGGACAACCAAGCCTCTCATCCCTTCGGGGTCGTCAAAGTGGTATATCCGGGAAAAAAAATCAGTCCCTGCAATCCTGCTGGGAACGCACCAGTCCGGCTATCTCAGGACTTCAAGTAGAATCAATTTGACCATCATTCTACGACATTCATGATGAAGTGATAATCCTCAAGCCACACGTAAAAGTTGGAAGATCTTCGTAGAATAATGGACGCCAGGAAACGAATCGAATGTGGGATTTGCTGGAATCCAAACACTGCGCTTGAGGGCAGGTCATTTGAAGCTTAAAAAATTTAGTGTTTTTATGTCTCAAAGATAAAAAATACTAAGAAGAAAGCTGGTACCAATATACATCGCCGCATGGTATCTACAGTTTACATTTGGGCGTTGGAAATTTTCCACAGAATGCAGTTCCAGCTATTTTGCTGTGCTCAATCAAATCGAATACGAATATTTGGAGCGGGAATGTCGGGTATCCATTTCACTTGGCCGTTGAAATAGCGGTTGATGGTTGCTGTTGGTGACCAGTTGCTGAGTTTGAACTTTGTAAATTGAGATATTTCAGATGACTGAGGCGAAAACAGGCGAAGCCAGTTCGTCTAACACTTCATCACCTTTGTCCACTCGAAAAAAGCGAGGTTTCAGAAGACCATGATAATCCAAGGTGGCTTGGGTTCTTGTAAAATTGACAAATAGTGATTTGCGCTAGGTTATTGTTTGCTCATGAAGGAGTCGAAACTGTCACCGACATGTGCTGCCACAACAGATGGCTCCATTGAAGCTGTAACAGCAAATGACAATAAGGTCTTTTTTGGTGCATTGATTGCTATCATTCCTACTAAAATATAGCACAGCAGTAGGGCTTGTTAGGCTAGTTTCCAAGGAAATAATAAGGCTTAGTAATAGGTCTAAAATCATTTTCAGAGCCGCGTATCGTTATTGTTATTCCCATTAAAGTTTAACACTGATACATTGAAGCTGTAACAGCAAATGACAATAAGGTCTTTTTTGGTGCATTGATTGCTATCATTCCTACTAAAATATAGCACAGCAGTAGGGCTTGTTAGGCTAGTTTCCAAGAAAATAATAAGGCTTAGTAATAGGTCTAAAATCATTCTCAGAGCCGCGTATCGTTATTGCGCGTCGCCATTGCAGTGATTAAGCTCTCTAAAGCTCTCGGCGTTGATCAATCCCTGAGGGATGCGCCATGCATTCGACTTCATTAAGTATCGTTGGAGGTGATTGAATGCATATCTGGCCTTTACAATGACTCGCGATAGCATGCCGATGTATCGAGCCAGTGCTGCTATCCTCCCAGACAAGTCTTTCACTAATTTGCCGACCCTGATGGGATGGAAGGCTTGATGTGCCATGGGCGCAGGAATCGATTCCACGTGTGTGCCCCAGTGGGGCCTCCTACCACTGCGCCACACGCGCCGCCCTTACCTAGTACATATACACTGGATTAATCAATGAATATGAGAAACAACATGGAGGAGGAATTAGACAAAAGAAGGAGAACAGCTTAGCCACATTCGGCCCTCGCAAAAAGCCAGCTACCAACTGAAGTACTTATTTCAGTACTTATTTGAAGCGTGCACCAGTTTGGTTCAATAAACATTACCAAATGCTGTGAAGCTCTTCAAAAACTTCGGGCCGCAGGTGTCTGCGGTGTGGAACGAACGCGCTATTACCATTTCCGCGTTTGTTCTCCACCACAGACACCAGCGGCCCGGAGTTTTGTAAATATCTCAACATCATTGTGGTTGCATTTCGCATCATATTTTGCTGTAAAAAAGTCATGGTTGATAGCAAATAAAGGTTATCATTATGTAAGCATTTATTACGCTGTGAAAATCTCTGATCGTAAAAGAATCTTCTTTAGGTTTTCAATTGTGCTAATTATGCTTAGCTCACTCGACGATCAACGGGACTACAGGTGATACAGGTGATGCTTAGCATTGGTTTATGTGTTTACATGATATTTCTAAATTGGACTCTCAGCACCAGTCGCATGACGGTCTGGTCGAGGTATGCAGTTCATCGCCCTGATTCTGGACCGAATTCGATGTTGTTTCGTCCAGATTTGTTCAAAACGACAACGGGCGCGTACTCAATTTCTTCGGCACACTGCGGCACGGACTTATTTCGTGTATTAGGTACGTCTACCTTCCTTCGATTCAACTAAACAGTGACTCCACAGAAATACTAGGCAGTTTCTACTATCTGTTTTTATGGCTTTTTCATGTTTGGAACACATGCTGAGTAGCGTTTTATGGCCTCTCCAGAAATCTTTGGTTTTCCGATTTTTATGATTATGCTGTGAAGCAGTTAGCGCTGTTCCATTATGCACGTGATCGCGAATCACTTCCTGTATCGTGGTATAGCAAAACACACTGTGGAGTCCCGATCTCGCTGGAGAGGACAAAAAATGCTGGCTTGCTACCACTAGACACCCTCGATTATGCATTTCATTCTGCGGTCCTAAAGAAAATGGAAAGCATAGATATTACGGAGAGATAAATCAGCGTTGAACACGTTACTCTTCTCTTCTTTATCTCTTCGTCAGTTCACGCTTCTGAAAGTACACAACCGCTTTGGATACACTGCATCGTTTCGCAAAGTAAGATTTTGCGAGCTTCCTTGTTTTTTAGACCGTGTATCTTTGGAATTGGGGCACTGCTAAGATGATATGGAAGTGAAACTCCCAATTCTCGCATGACTATTACTATAATACATCTTTACAGATTGACGCCAATTGATACAGATGCAGGTTCGCTTCCACGTGCTTTAAATGTTGTATCCAAAGGTTGTAATATTTTGTTAATCTCGTCGTTCCTTTTTGTTTTTATTAACCGATTCCATGCATTGACTGAGCCCTAGCACTTTTTCGTTTAATTCGTTGGCTCGTATCCACCATCCACGTTGATACTGGTTTCGTATTTTTTTATACGCGAATTTTTAGGTAGTGGGTTCCATTATCGTGACGCTCGTTAGTGTGATCGGCATGAACCGTAATCACCACAATTTCTGTGGTCATCGGAGACCTCACTGCCTATGTACCCTTCAATATCACAGTTTCGTCATCAATGCATGGAATGACGCCTCGCTCACCAAAACCCGGCGCATAACCATGTTCATTCCAAACAGTATGGTACGCTTTAGTACTTCATCAATGCATTAGTTATTGGTACTATGGAGTTTAGGGCATGCTGCTCTCTACAAGGATCTTGGTCAGGGTGAAACTCATCATTCGATCACAATTCCTTCAAGAAGGGCCGCCTCTCTTAGTTCACTAACCTGTGAATCAGCAGGCAACTATTTGCCTTGAAAACTAAAGTAGAAGCTGAGTTCTACAAAATAACGGCACCATTTATTCAATGTGAATTTACCAACACGAGTCTATCAATGTACCAAAGTTCAAGCCAGTCGACCGGTTTGTTGAGGAAACAAAAAAGACGTAAATTATAGTTCATTCCTTAGATGAACTTGGAGGCGCCCAACCAAAGGATTGATCGCTAGTGATCTCGTAAAGGTGACGGGATAAAAAGGATATGGCTCTTGGCGTTGATCCATTCTTTGGGGATGAGCCATGCATTCGATTTCATTAAGCATCGTTGGAGCTGAGCGAATACATATCTGGCCTTCATATCTGGGACTCGTGGTGGCCTACCGGTGTATAAAATCAGTGCTGCTATCGTTCAAGACAAGTCTGGTACCAATGTGCTAACCCCGGAAGGATGGAAAGCCTGGCCTTGGTGATATGATAGCTTAGAAATTTCTTTTTCTATTACGGGTTGATTTAAGTATGTCTATAAGTGAGGTATCGCTTAATGCCAATCAGCACCCTCCATAGGATAGGATCGTGCGTTGACAACCCAGACGGTGATGATGAATTAAATCTTATGATTTACGGTTTTCATGACCGTAATTGAAGGGCGCGTGTGGCGCAGTGGTTGGAGGCGCCACTGCGGCGCGCACGTGAAAATGCGCCCATGGCCCACCAAGCCTTCCATCCCTCCGGGGTCGGCAAATTGGTACCAGACTTGTCTGGGAGGATAGCAGCACTGGCTCGATACATCGGCCGGCCACCGCGAGTCATTGTAAAGGCCAGATATGCATTCAATCACCTCCAACGATGCTTAATGAAGTCGAATGCATGGCGCATCCCTCAGGGATTGATCAACGCCGAGAGCTTTATCCTTTATGAGAGCTTTATGACCGTAATTGAGAGTTGTTGCACGGTAATCTCATTATTGTACGCTTTAGAGATCTTATAAAGTGGATGGATTGTTGTACTTTATCACAACTGATTTAATGTAATGTTACTGTAGTTAAATGGAGAAATATCAGGCTTATGAAAATCTCTTCCCAAAGCTAAAGAGCACGTCAATTAAACTTATCTTGTGAAGCTGCTCCAAAATTTGATGAACTAGTTAAGGTAGTTGTTGCCCAAAGTTTGAGCACATTATAGTTAACATCTCTGTTGTATGTGTTAGGTATCTATTACAGGGTTGACTGATTCACTCACTAGAAAGGCTATTTTGAATCAAACGGTTTCGCCTACTAAAGATAGAAATTAGTATTACCACACCGCTAGTGCTGCCACAAGATGTACATACATGTACTTAAATCGAAGCCAGCTGGACAATTTTTGCAATTCGTCGACTTTTTGGAGGTTTCGGTGACTACAGGCGGTTTTCAGCTAGCAGATTAATTTGTACGATTTTGTTGCCACGTGTAGCTTTTCCTACCCCAAGGCTCAGGTCGAAGCCTCGTCCAACGCAAAAAATTCGTAGTCGCTGAAAACCGCCTGTGGTCACCGAAACCTCCAAAAAGTCGTCAAATTGCAAAAATTAGCCAGCAGGCTTCGATCCAAATGTATGTACATCTTGTGGCAGCACTAGCGGACGAGTTGCGTTAGCACGGGCGAGTTTTCTGGGCGCGGACTAGTTGCTGCGAAAAATGCAAAAAACGCGATTGTAAAGGCCAGATGCATATCTAAACATTCAGTTATCTCCAAACGATGCTTGATGAAGTGGAAGGCATGGCGCATCCCTCAGAGATTGATCAACGCGTAGACCTTTTATCCATTATGAGGCTTTTTACTTCCTAGGATCTAGCTAAAACTCAGAGGCGTTAGAATGATTCAATCAGCTTAAGGATGCTACGAATGTATTCGATAAACGGCGCATCGATAACAGATTTACCAACATCGAAAGCACTTATTCTAATTTTGAAGAAGCTGTCTATTGCATCTACTATTTTTTTGACTAATATTTGGCGTTTTTGTAGTCCCACTAAGCGACAATCCTCCCAACGGTTTATCGTCTCACGCGCTCAAATTGTTCTGGCGCCCGAGCAAGCAGTGAGGACGGTCTATCCAAGTATTCAACTAGACGAAAATATGATAAAAATAAAATAGAAAGTGTATTAGGCGTTAAAAAATTTTTTAGAATCTCGCGGTGCACTCTACTCTATTCGTGGCATTGAAGAGGTTATTGGGATGGTAGAAAATGTTAGAAGAATTACTTGATAGAATAATAACATTGACTTGACAGGTCGGTGACACCCAGGTTAATGCGTAGGTGGAATCGTTCTGCGTATTAACTTGGGTGTTGTTGATGTGTATCATGTCAATGTTTTCATTCTATTAATTAAGTTTTCTACCATTTTCCCAACCTCAGAGCTACTTGGGTTCTTTAGCCCAGGATAAAGGGCCGAACTAATGACTTTCGTGGATTGCATTGCACTCTACCTTCTGCTGCATTAATATTTAAAGGAGACCTATAAGAGCAATATACCAATGCAACTTTTGCTGTGGTCTTTCGAAAAATTCAGGTGATAGCTTTCTGCAGAGACCATCACACATGGCATACCGAGCACTGCTCAATGAAAGCAGGGCACGGCTACGATTTACAGTCCATCGTCATTTTCAGTTGTCCCGTCGCTGCTCGACAGTTATCATTTACATGATATACCATACCTCTAAGAAATATGAACCGCAGCGACTACGAGTTAAAAAGCCGCCGTTACTTTCTCTAAGTCAGTTATTTCACCTTAGATCTGTAACTTCTGGTTTAGTTAGTAGCTCGCTTAAATTGCTAGACGTGAATTACCATTCTATATTTTTATCTATATATCATTATGAACTGATCTTATTGAACTGATGCAAAGTTCTCTTACTCGTTGATGCTGTTGTTGTTGTCGCTGTCGTTGTTATTGATGCTGTTGCTCGATGGCTGACGTTTCAGTGATTTCACCTCCCTCCGAGCAGTGCTGTTGTGAGTGGGACTCACACTAGGGGAATGGGGGTGGGACTACGAGTGGGCAACGATGGCGATGACGACGACGACAACAGCAACAACAATAACAGCAACACAACTGGGGCAACTTATACCAATCTCGCATCAGCTGAACGAGATCGGTTATGAATTCGTCGTTTTTTCTCTTAGCAATCGCGAGGTTGTTAAACAGTATACGTTTACTTCCATACAATAACACACATACAACACAATCGTAGCTGACGTTTCGGCAGAATCGCCTTCTTCAGAGCCTGGAAAGGTACACCAATACGCAACTTACTAGGTCAAACACTTCAGCAGCACAAACAGAAAGATGAAAATCTGAGCGATAATTACAAGATCTACGGCTTGAAAAAAAAACCCACCATCTGTCCTTCACCGAGGAAGAACAGCCGCTCAGAGTCGCAAATGGCTGACGACTGCAGAAACCTTCCTCCCCTGACCGATCGATGCGAAGGTAATGGGCGAGATATCACGCGTGATCTCGGGACATTCATCCCTGCTATTCGTTGTAGGATTTTTGGCATTTATCGAAAAAGCCTCGAGGAGTTTGCGCGTTGATGTTTTAGGATCCCGTGCGAGGATAGCGAATTTTATATCAAAATCGTCTCCGTTATGCCTTTGTATCCTATGCGTACCAAGTGGAGTGCCTTGTCTTGCTTTTCGCTTGCCATCTAGGTGTTCTTTTATGCGGATAGGTCTGCCCGTTTCGCCAACATATTCGTCTCCGCAAGTACCACAAGAGATCAGCTATGTCGTGCCTGCTCTCATGCAGTCACCGTCCCTGCCATAAGGGCAAATTACGCAATTTATTGTTTACATAGGCGGTTACGAACTAACTGGCGGCGAAGAGAATTCGGTGGTATTTCAATTATCGCTACCGATTCCGCTAGATCTGCCCTTCTTAAGCATCGTTTCATCGCAGCACTTATTTCATCGCTAATGAAGAACAAGATAAACGGGACTTTGCTTTGGCCAAACCGTTCCATTTGGAGCGTCGCTCTCCTGCCCAACTTATCTCGTGGGGTTAGAATTTCGTAGTCGTTGGAGAGGGCTATTTGCGGAGCCAAGTCGCGCGATTCTTTCATTAGCTCCCTACCTCTGCACACAGAGGTGGCTGTTCGAAACATATTTCCCATAAGTGCCTTCTTTGTGTGTGAAGGGTGGAAAGAAACGGAATAAACCAGGATGTTTTTGTTACTTGGTTTTCGGGGAAAACAACATTATTGGAGAGAAGCCTGGGAACACATAAAAATTACGACATGATACTAGCGCTATCACTGGTCTCCCCACTCCCATTGCAAGCTGTTATTGGCTGTTTCACATAGCTAAGCAACAAAACAGCATTCGTAATCTACGCCCTTGAGAGAACACTCATTGGCTTTATTAGTGCTTGGAATACGGAAAGGATGCCCCGTTTTACTGATATCGTAAGAAATCGAGGACATATTTTGCTGTGGAGAATCTTGAAAGACAGCAGCGACATACTGTTGTGGCTTTAGAGTATTTCCTAACATGTCATCAGCTACAACATCACTAGATACTACTTGTAGACTTTCACTGAGATGAACAGTATAGAAATCAATTAGGAGGAGACATCGATTCGACACCTTCATCTAGAAGGCTTTTTGGCCCTGTCATGGCGTTGAATTGCTACGTTGCATTTCTACGGGAGATCGAAATAATGTAATGAATGATGGACCTCCAGTTTGCAACCATGACAAATTTAAGCCTTCACATATTCTAGAGGAATCTGGCATACTCGAAGTAGTCTTACTATCCTTAAAGAAAAGGAGAATTAAAGGTTTCACTGGAAAGGAATGACGGTGTTTGTCGCTGGGGTGAGTAGAACCTATTGCAAGGCTCTGATTGGGGAAGAGAGACAAGTGAAAGCTTAAGAGGATTCAAAGAGGCGAGATAGCCAAACGTAGGAAGTGCTAGGATACGAGCTGTAAGTAAATAGTCAGGTCTTGAAAATAAAAAAAAAGATTAGAAATATCAGCATTGCCACGTAAAATTTCTTCAGCAATTTACCACTTCTCTCACAAAAACAACAGCTAAAATTGAAAAGACATTGAGTTAACAGTTGTATACACATCTTGCCGAGGTCCGCCGTCCCGTTGATCATCGGGTGACTCGGTCGTACACCAGTCAATGTTCCATTTCTACCTCAATCAGGTTTGTGACGCGTACATTAAGTTGCGAAGAATAGTGCAATCAACAATTTTGGCACGAAACATAGTGTTCTTTGCTCTCTTCACTACATCCTCGATGCTCTCGAAAGCTCACCAAGCCGCTCGTTTCCTTCTGCTCAGCTCTGGAGCTAAGTCGTTTAACACGTTGATTTTCCGACCTAGATAGACATAACTGGAGCATTCGGAGATATTCGTTCCGTTGAGCGTGAATGGGGCAAACGAAACCAATTTGCGGGACGTTCCGATATAAGAAATCAGTGCCACGTTTTGCTCAAAAACGGTCTAGTTGAATTTCTGATGGTCGGTCTAGTTGAATTTCTGATGGTCGCTGAGTTAGGTTGACCTTGGTTGGTCTTGGTGCGGGATCGAACCATCAACGATGTGTTCATTATAGGAAACGTCTAACCACTGCTCCCTAAATATCCAAGTCGCAATAAATTTTGTAGCGCAGATGATTCACAGTCTTTTTTTGATTAATGGCTTAAATATCCTGTTGTATAAATATAGTGAAATTCTTAGTGAACTAGAACTTTGGACGTAAAGGCAAACATTCTTCGACAAGAACGTGAGAAAACTTTGTTTTGTTGCAGATTCCTATCGATATTATTTTCGGCGATAAAAAGCCACTGTCGAGCATTTCCAGTGGCCGTGGCACGCTCTGTTTTGTTGTTGCAAAACCTGGTGTGCATGTGGTCAGCAACGATTAGGAATCGGACTCGGCATCGCTTAAAAAATGGACAACTACCGTCATTATTTCCTTTATTAAAGATCTGTAGCTAGCTTTTATTAATGAATTTTTTTCGTGACTTTTGGAATTATTCAAGCAAAAACGGACAAAGGCATCTGCCACTTTAGAACTCCTCTGAATTCTTGATCTTCCTCATCATTTTTCCTTACGGAGAGATTGGCTCAAGCCCTTAACTGATTCGTGGATGGAACGATTTACTCTACAATAACTCCACGTATTCATATTGAACTTTAAAATCCAAATACGAGTGGTAACCTAATCATCTGGCAATTGTCGGCGCGCTGATCGTCGAGTGACTCCAGCAGGCGTTAGTTGAGCTTTCATTTCGCTCCGAGGCGGGTAGGACCATCCTAGTGAGTTCTGCTCTCTTTACAGAGTCATTGAGCATCATATGCTTTTTTGGTTTTCGTCGGAAACTCTGACTATCAGGTCGGGGGTCTTCCTACAGCTCGCTTGATATCCCGGGGAATACACTCACTAACGGCTCTTTTCCGTCGATTGTCGTCCATACGCATTACGTGTCCGGCACAATTTATCTTCGACAATTTGGCGTATAGAGCAGCATTTTCGGTTTTTAATCGTTGACACAGGTCGGAGTTTCGAACACCTTCGCTCACTTGCGTGTTAGGGGGTGCTCTTAGCATCATCTTCCTTTCGACGGCGCGTTCTATAACGTTGACGGATCTGTCATCCTCTTACGTAGCGACGAGATTTCTGACGACCATTACTGCTGCTCTTCTCTCTTTAAGATCTTTTATCGTCCGTCTGCATTGTTTCGCAAGCTCGGACGTTAGTTCGCGGTGGCCTGCAGCTCGTGCGATTCCACGCTGGCGTATTAGCTCGAGAGTCGCTGGAGACAAATATCCCTTGGTGACTTTCGAACTCTCAGCTTTAATAGCACTAACGTGAAGATGTTGAATGAGCCGATCGCATTCCTCGTCGATGTTGTCGACAACGGCATCTTCCCAACAGCAGATAATGAGTTGAATAAGTCCTAGTTTGTGGTGGTTCCGGGGCTTCGGTTTTTGAATTTAGCAGCTTTTGTTTCTTTCCGCGAAAAATAAATTCTTGCGCGATCGAGATGGTGGCTTGATCCCGTGTAAAATTTTGGGACAACAGCGACATCGGCTAGGCAAAACTTTCTATTTACTATGATGTGGTCTATTTCGTTATGGTCCTCTCCGATTAGAGATTCCCACGTCCATTGTTGACGGTGGGGCTTCTGGAATTGCGAGCTATCATTGGCGCTTAAACGACGAAGATTGTCAAAGCCGGTGTTGATCCACATCTTCTTAATCGTAAACGTCCGATTCGGTTTGTAAGCTGTTCGAATGAATCGATGTTCATGGACAAGCTCGCGTTGACGAGAACGCCGACCTCGTCTACTCCTCTACTGTCGCATGATCCGAGGAGCAGTTCTTCTCCAGTTTCATAGACGGCGTTGAATGGGTGGCGTCGTCCCGTCTCGGCCAGGCCGATGACGTCGTTTCTTATCATTCTTGCTTGCATGAGCAAGTCCTCTATCGAGGACTCGGATGCAGGTGCACGTACGTTGTAGGTACAGATCGTCACCATAGTTCTTGATCCAGGCAGCTTCCATTGGCCCTGAGATTTTAGCAGCCTCTCCGTACTCGTCCTACCCAACGCTGCGAAATTGGGGGCTCTTTCGGGGTCAGGGGAATGAGGCCCGTTTTTTTTCTGTGTTTAGCATGTTTGATCCCCACGTATAGCTTGCTGGGCTCTAAACGTGGGGCTGGTTATACTCACGGGTAGCTTGCCAGGCTCTCCCAGAGTGGACATGGAACTTATTTGTTGTAGGCGACTCCTAACCGCCTCCTATATACTTCCCTGTCACTTGATTGCAGGCTTTTGGCCGAATTGACTCGTAGAATACAATCCGCATAAAACGAGAACACACACACGCATGCATAAATGCGCCTAGCAAATACAGAAAGTATGTGCCAAATCGGCGCAGCAGAAACAGGGAGTCCATCCCCTTGAACCACTTGCATCTCAGGGAAACAAAGGTCGCTTTTGGTTCGCGATTAACACCCTATCCGCCACCTGGGACGCGCCACGTAGCCTCGCGACTAACCGGCTCGAGATCCCTCATATGAGGGAGATCCGTGGACAGGGGTGTGATATCAACCTAGAAAAATCTGAGGTCAAGACAAATCTAGATTCGGATCTACAAATACGACCGTCTCAGGATTCCAGGAAAAGTCACGATCGGTCTGCGTACAAAAGGTATTACCGGTTTCGCTCCATGATCACATAATATGTATCCCGAGGGGTGCTGCAAAATATTCGCATCGAGCAATATTCGAACCTATGCGGGCAGAGTCGAATCGATTTCGACTCATTCCGATTTAATGTTTTATGTCAAATATAATTGCATATTCGACAGTTTTTTTCTACTACAGCTGGAGAAGCAATTTTTCAACTCTGAAGATGTGAGAGGTTTAGTTAAGATGCTCTCCAAAGAGGCAACCATAGCAGCACTCAGCGTCCTTTAGGTACTGATTGCTTTCACTTTGAAGCTCCTGACATTCGTATCTGCTCTGCAGATGATTGCACCTCTTGCAATCGATTTGTTCTCTCCCAATAATCATCCACGAATTTCTTTCGCCTTTTTGCGTTTGCATTGGGCTGTTGTTGCTTGAAGATTTACCTTTCGTTGTTGAATGACTGAATGAATTGCTAAATGCTGGTGGAGTCGATTCACGCTGTGCTAAAACACATCCGCGTCCGTAAAGGGTAATCGAGAGTTCGCATCTGAACTGAGGTATAAGTTTTACGAATAGCTCATCATTTTTTTTAGCACATTCCGTTTGAAACGTCATGAAGAAAAGTTCAGAGTCAATTTTTAGGTGTTCTTTCCATCCACCACCACAAACGTTTTTAGAGCTTTAATAATAAATATTCTCCGCCGTTCATAGGTGACTTACGCATTTATATCAGTGCGTATTCTTTCAAACCTCTGTTTAACGGTGACGAGTACATTTTCTATGAATTCCATTCTGACTTATCCAATATATATGTATGCATATATATATATTCGTTTTAAAAAAAAGTTCATTATATGTTTTCTGTTTGTAATAATTTACAAGAAATTTTTTCAAGATTAATCCTAAGCCGCTGCCACACAAAATTAGAGTGTTTGCATAAGTGGTAAAATTCCGGTTCTTAAGGTTCTTACTCGTATTCGTATTACTTGACGTTAGTTGACGACGCCTGATAGTCACCAACGAAACGATGGGAATTCTGATGAAGGTACTCGTCAATACGATTAACACCTAAACTGACTGCCTTACTGAACTGTGGAGAATAATCAGTTGAATAAGTACAATCCATTTGAACTTTCGAAACAATGACCTACATTAAAAATTCCACTAGCCACTAATGAAATTTTTATAAATTTTATGCTAAGCCGTCAATAATACAAGAATCTCAAAAAATTTGCCATTTAGAATTGTCATCTCCTTCATGGATATCCTTGAACTCTAGTCAAGTCGATTCTTCTTGCAATTTTGGGCTGGCAGGGCTAAAGCATTCTTACGTGGATTGGTGTAACTTTGATGAATCAAAACAAGTCTGGGACCAATTCCCTTAACGAGAGAAAACTTGACGATCATAGCGCACCGTCGAACCAGCGCATCACTGCCACTGCAATGCTCACGTCCTTTCCGTCAACTACAAAATGAAAAAAAAGAAACTTTGCAGAGAATCCTAATAGTCGACAGCACTAATCGGAGCCCTCACTGGCATCCGCTTAGCTAACAGGATCAGAGATCACAGATGATGTATGTGGAGGCCATTGTCATCATGGAACAATCCTTTCTCAAATTCTAAACTTTTCTGCGATCCACAAAATAACAGAACAGTTAACTGAGAAAATTTAACTATCACCATTTCGCTCGTTGACTTCTGTAACAATTTTAGAATTCTTTCTGCACGTACTAGTTGCAATCTGTTAATCTCGGCAGTTTTAACAACCCTGATAAGTACGAATTTCGAGACAAAGGTCAACAAAAGCCAAAACAAATAGTTCCTTTAAAGTCCAAATCCACTGAATTTAAAAATTTCCATTCAATGTGGCACCTGCCTTCAGATGGCTTAGACTTAGATTTTCTGAAGTGCCTTTATTGTTGTTTTTAAAATCTTCGTATTTGCTTTAGAAAAAACCAGTGGGTTGCAGTATTCGTTTATCGCTGTTTTACGTAGAGCGGAATCTTCTAGTATTCATTGATAAAAAGCAAATCTTTGCTCTACGAAAAAACTAAAATTAAAAGCAAACGTTGAAATATACTTGAGTAACAAGTTTGTTAGATTTATAAGAACATCTTTATTTTAACTGGATGATTAAAAGTATATTAATCGCTCAAGTATTTAGGCAGATCTGCTCTGGGTCATCTTCTCACTCAGCGATGCCGGATTTCATGCCAACCTGGGGCCGGAATTCGGTCGTTGAGAAAACCTCCGCCAGAAATGCATCCGGTGGAACAAGCGCCGAACATATCGTCTAGTCCAGTTCGTGATCAAGATCACATCGTGCATTAGCACTACGCAAAGGCCTCACCGGCTTACGCTACGATGATCGCCTTGAGATCCAACGTAACGACCTGTCTTAAAAAAAAGCTTGTGTTCCGATTTTCTACACAATATACAACACACGCTCAAGACTCCATAGTTCTAAAAATTATCCAAAGCTGAAAACTTTCGCTAGTAAGACTTAATTTGATACTTAACCTATTACTGTGCTGGAAGCTGATCTAGGTTGACTTTTCCTAGGAACTTGGCCCAAGATCTTCCCACGTCGTTGAAACCCAGTTGCTCGCTCACTCTGACTCTTCGGTTTTCTCGGAACGATGACAATTCCTGTAATAACAGTGAGCCTTGAATTCTTAAAGTTGGAAAGCTAAATCGTTTTGGTAACATATGAAACCTATATGATTCACGCTGTTGCTAAAGTGTTGACACTCTTTCCAACACCGCAGATGGTTAATTTTAAATCATCATCATTGATTATTATTAGAATTACGGTTATTATTATTATTATTATTATTATTATTTGATGATTATGCAAACTGATTATGATGTATAAAATGACACTGTATGTGTATAAACTGCAATTTCTAAACGAAGAAGGAAGTTCTCTTCTATCAGAATCAGCATACAGTGTTGATTGAATCACATAACGAAATGTTTATACGACGAGCCAAATCAAGTGAAGACGCCGAGAAGAGGGCATTCGATGACGATTGTTATTTCTGCAACTACTAGCTGGATGCGAAGTGAAATAGAACGGCGCAGAAAAAGATTCATCTCAAAAAAGGAAGTTTTGTGCACAAAAACCCTTTTCAACTTCAGAGAAGGAATGGAAAGTGATAAGACATAATCAAGAAATCCTACTCACCTCTCCAGGAGAAATCGTAATTCTGTCCATGGTTGATTTGATATCAGATATTCTTCCTGTTCTAATGCCGCTAATTTTTTTAATTCATTGATTTCGCTGATTTGTTCAATTTTTTAGGACTCCACTCAGAATAAGGCTGATTTCGTTACTCTCTGGTGAGCGGCGTTGACAGCGCAGTCATCAACAACTACGGTATTATTTTTTGAAAGAAACGATCTTGGCAGATGATGGCAGAGCATAGAAACCTATCCAGAACGGAAATGAATTTCGAACTCACAAAGCGAGAGCACAAACGTCGTATCAGAGGACGTAATTACCTCATTACCTCGTCATCTCACCTAGCAAAATGAGCAAGAGTTTCTAGACGTCTAATAGTCCTTCGTTCTATTCGCCGTGGGTGAAATGTTCCGCGATTATCAACTGTATTTGGTGATGACCACAATTGGATTAACTTCGGCCACACTTCTCACTATTGAACTTCTACTGATCGCCATTGTTTTCACTTCTGTAAGAAAACACTCGTTTTCCAAGTGCTTTATTTTTAGTGGTACGTTCATAATTGAATTAAAAATCTTAGAAGGTCGAACCCGAGAACAACGACTTGGAAACGATGCAAGAAAAATGCGCACTTTTTGGGAGTTTTATACAAAAGGTTTATAAATGGCACTGACTGCTTCAATAAAGTTCGTAAAAACATTTGCCTTTTCCTCGTAGTCCTTCTTCACGTACTCTACGATTCCTAGCAACTCTTCCATTCGAATTCATTGTATTCGTCACCTAGTATGAGCTAGGATTTTCATGCAGTGTCTACTCCAGCTTCAGGAATTCGTCTTCATCACGAAACTTGCTGAGTACTAGTGGAGTTATTTCTGAAAATAGTAGAACAGCACAGGTCGTTTCCAAAGTTTTACCACAGGCTGCTTCGGTGGATCACGAAAAGTTTTAGTGGACGAGTTCGACCAACTGTGGACCAAACTGACGGCCATATTTGTGTTCCAGTGAACCTCACACCGTTTTTATTCCCCGCGGAGTCATTGGCCGTGTCGACCGAATGAGGCCTTGCTACCTTACGACTAGAATTCTTTTTTTTTTTGAAGAATCCAGTGATTCAAAGATGCGAGATAGCTAATCGTAGGAAGTGCTAGGATATGCGCTGTAAGTATAATTGAATTAAAAATCTTAGAAGGTCGAACCCGAGAACAACGACTTGGAAACGATGCAAGAAAAATGCGCACTTTTTGGGAGTTTTATACAAAAGGTTTATAAATGGCACTGACTGCTTCAATAAAGTTCGTAAAAACATTTGCCTTTTCCTCGTAGTCCTTCTTCACGTACTCTACGATTCCTAGCAACTCTTCCATTCGAATTCATTGTATTCGTCACCTAGTATGAGCTAGGATTTTCATGCAGTGTCTACTCCAGCTTCAGGAATTCGTCTTCATCACGAAACTTGCTGAGTACTAGTGGAGTTATTTCTGAAAATAGTAGAACAGCACAGGTCGTTTCCAAAGTTTTACCACAGGCTGCTTCGGTGGATCACGAAAAGTTTTAGTGGACGAGTTCGACCAACTGTGGACCAAACTGACGGCCATATTTGTGTTCCAGTGAACCTCACACCGTTTTTATTCCCCGCGGAGTCATTGGCCGTGTCGACTCAACACGTTGATTTCCCGACCTAGATAGACATAACTGGAGCATTCAACGGTATTCCGATTACTGAGCGCGGAATAGGTATACGAAACCAATCCATTCCTCATTCATTTCGTTTGTGTGAGATTTAGTCGAAGACCAATCTTTCTATAGGCTCCGTCAAAGTCGCGAACCATTCGTTGCGCCTGACCAATGTGTGATCTTAAAAGAACGATGCCATCAGCGAAGCGATAGTGATGTAATATATGACAATTGTTTTTATCCTCATGTTACCCTTTCCAGTGTTCCAATGACGTTCTCGACGGCAACAAGCAATTTTCGCCTTGCCTAGCAGCTCTTTTGATGTCCATGTTAATATTAATCTTAACCGTTTTATTTACTGCCTATTCTTTTTAATGGTAGGGTATACTGCGAAATATAACTTTAATGATACTGAGGTATTTGCAAAACTCGGGACCGCAGGTGTTTGCGGTGAGGAACGAACGCGCTATTGTCTTTTCCGGGGAGTAACGCGTTCACCACCACGCAATGCGGGTCCTTCGTTTTTGTGATTGCGATTATAACTAAGGCCTCAGCTTAACTTGGTTCATTGCCGATTTGGGCTTCCCAGATCAATCCCGCTGACGGGTGATTACTGATGGCAGTGATGGCAGAGATCGATAGAACTATCTGAGAGACAGGCGAAACGAAGGATCCGCATGGTGTGATGGTGAACGTGTTACTCTCCGGAAAGGACAATACCGCCTTCATTCCCCACCGTAGACACCTGCAGCTTGGACTTTTGCAAGTACCTCAACAACATTGAGGTCATGTTAACATCGTTGCTGAATAGTGCCAATCCAACGGTAAAATTTTTGCGCGGTTAACGAAAAACTCCTACATAATGATAGGAACTCGCTGTCTGTACAAGCCTTTCATGACTCCGTCGATCTCAACTAATTCTAAAGCATTGGTTAAAATGATGAAAGGCTGTCTGTTCTTGTACCCCTCAGTGAAGCCTGTTACCGTGTTGTATAGTCATCCATCATATTAAACCCTTTTCTGAACATGGGTGTTGATGAGGACTGGTCGAAGTAATTTAAGATTTTAAGACTTCTTCCTTCTTCCTTCCGGACCAGGCATTTTCCATTTTTCAACAGCGAAATTTCATGCCGGATTTTGGTACATATTATTGGCAAAAAAACACACTTTTTTAATTTTATATTAGAAAGAAGCATAAAGGTTAAGGGATAAAGCTCCCGGCGTTGATCAATCCCTGAGGGATGCGTCATGCATTCGACTTCATTAAGTATCGTTGGAGGTGATTGAATGCACATTTGGCCTTTACAATGACTCGCGGTGGCCTACCGATGTATCGAGCCAGTGCTGCTCTCCTCCCAGACAACTCTGGTACCAATTTTTCCACTTCGGAGAGATGGAAGACTGTGTGGGCCATGGGCGCGGGAGTCGATTCCACGTGTGTGGAGCAGTGGCGCCTCCAAGCACTGCGCTACTCGCTGAAAGAGCACATACCTATTAAAAAGATCCGAGTAGTAATAGCGCATAATTTTGTCCATTGCTTTTCTAAAGCTTTAACTGCTACATCTGGCTATAAGGATTTAGCCATTTTAGTTTTGTAATTGGCGAACCTTCAGTGTGCCTCTCGTAATGCTATTCCTGGCCTCTGTAGTTTCAACCTTAAATGCTTCTCTTCCCTCTTTAAGATCTTTTTTGACGACTTTTCGCATTGTATTGTAAGTTTCGGACGTGAGTTGGGGATTAGGTATAAATTGTGGGACTGAAATTTGGTGTATCAGCTCGAGTGTTTTTAGAGACTGAACCGCTTTTGCGCTATTGTGCTGCGAACAAGATTCAGTACGGTTGGTTTCTCAAGAATTCATCCACTTGTCAGGCCAACAGTGTACTAAGTTATACTGCACAAGAATCTATTTAAGATGACTTTTGAATCTAATGCATGAAGTGCAAGCAGAACGTGACTCTGTAGGTAACTTTTACATTTTAATTTTATTTCACGTAGGCAAAATTGTGTGGTTGTCAACACAATTTTATTTTGTATGTTCTCTCGCATAGACCATTTACAAGCGTCTCCACACTTGCGCTTAAGGTTCGAAAGCTACCTGACAACCTTTTCGGGTTTGGGACTAATTGCCGGTAGAGTTGATTTTTTTTTGAGACTCTGAAATAGCTCAACTAGAGCGGTACTGGGTGCTTACTTCAGGCTACTCCAAGCACTCGTGAGCTGGAAGAAACTTTCGGTCCTTGCAATATAACTCTCCATGGATGGAAGAATTTAATGGTTTCAGGTAGACCCGAAGCAATGGTGCGCGTATCGTCATGCAGATGAAATGGACTGTTTTTAACGAAGCCTTTGTTAATGCTCAGAAAATTTTGGCAAGCATTTTGCTGAGCACTATTAGCTAGAGATTTACGTATCAATTTCTGTTCTTATTAAGCAGGCAGTTAAGCTGAAAGAAATAACAAAGCGAAGCAGATAGCATAGCGGATGGACGAAAAGCACTGTAGTGTGAAGAGGATACGAAGTTTTTCTGGGCAACCAAGTCCAAGACTACCGGACGTATTTATAGCAAAAATTAGCCAGATCTCTCTATAGCTACAAAGACTTTACTTATCACGATAAGGTAGTCGTGCACTCTAAAATATTCTGATCAAAAAACCCTATGGATAGTGGTTGCGAAGCTAAGAAAAGTGTGGAAAATGTGTTGTCGTTCACACTTCTGGACGAGCTATAGAAGTGTCCAAATTTCTGAGTGGTGGTTCAACTTCTCAGCCAACTAAAGCTTCATTACCGTTCACAGGACCAGAAATTTTTTTTCAGTTTTAGGCGTGTTCTGAAATTGTACAGCCTGGATGGTTAAATTTCCTGGGTTATTTCATGTATTTTCATGGAAAGAGCTAAACCATTGATTCATAATAGTGGCACCTTTCTCGAAAGCTTGAGCAGACCTAGCTCTAATGGTTGTCTTCACGGTTGGTTTTCCTTTAAGAAATCCTAAAATGTTGAATAATAATTTCAAAGTATCATGCTTGGAAACGCGTATGTTCAAATACTCATAATGACGAAATAGTCCAGAACAAGCAAAACTGTGGAGAAGATTCCTTCGTAATAAGGACGACCAGTGAATTACTGGATTGAGCACCAGTAATCTACATTCTCTCCATCGTACCCCTAAGCTGCTCAATGGGTTTGGATCGCTGCACGAAGAAGATTTTCTACAACGATATCCTTTATTGTCACTGACCTCAACCGTGACATAAATCTAGTCTTAGTCAGGCTCCTGGATGAAACTGTTAAAGTATTCTTAATACGAGCCGTTCTGTTGGAGGAAAAATACTTTACCATAGCTGAAGAAGCACTTCCATGTCAGGTTCAGACCGCAAATCGAGCCATCGGTTAGGTTAAATCTGTCAATGCGTATGGACAAGTTGTCAAATACCAACAATTCTCCAATAGTACTAAAATATGAGTTTAATGTACAAAGGCTATGAATACGATTAGAAAAGCTATACAGGTATGGACCGATAGAAACCGCTTCCTTTAATTTATAACAGGTGTATTCGTTAGTTTTTTGTCCGTTTGCTTTCGAATCGGAGTGCCAGTAGAGACGATGTGGATTGACGAATGTCAGATCTATGCACTTTCTGGTTATCCTGGCACCATTCAAGTGGGAAGTCGAAAATATCGGGACACATATTCATACAAGGGCCGTAGCGAGTATTTTCCTTTCTGGAACTGACTAACACTTATTTCGTAGAATTTAATGCCAGTACATTTGATTCGAAAAGCTTCGTGCTAATGGTCGTATGTTTCTTCTTTTTAGTTGACTTCAATACGATTCCGAATCGTCTACCAGCTACTACTTCTGATTCGATTACAGGTTTTTTTTCTTAAGTCGTCATGAAAGAACGAGGAATACATATCATAGCAGAGGTAGCTGCTTGAGTCTGCATTGACATAACCGCTTGTGTACAGACGGGTGCCACACGTAAAGCACTCAGGAACCGTCTCCGCAAATCATTATGCTTTTCAGTACTGAAGTATATGTTCTTTTTCTTTCCTTAGCTAAGGTTTAACCCTGTATCCACAACCTGGGTGTCTATCCAATGAAGGTACGAAGGCAGAGCGGTTGCGCTGTCGTGACAAAAAAGGCTCAGAGAATGCCAAAAATGCTACAACCATTGTACGAGAAGAGGTGGACTCAGTTTTCAGTACTGTCTACTGTACTACAATCTGCTGTCTTTTCAATATCCGAAGGTTTCTCTTAACGTCCTAATCAATACACATTTTCTTTTCATCCTGTCAGTGCGAACTAGGAATCTCTACATCTTGTGAAGCAATCAGAGCAACTTCGTCTTTAAGATTTCATTCCAGATCTCGTTTCCTTTCACGTTTTCAAAATGTGTATTCATCTCGCTTGGAAGTATAATCATGAACACATGGACATTTATTTCTTGGAGAAACTGCAGGTACTAATATTTAAGAGCTTTCTTTTATACAAAACATAAAGTGGACCAGTCCATGGAATATGGAGGAGCAATGAAGGACTTCAGCATATTAGGAGAAAGCGGCTATAGAAAGGCAACCTTTCTTAAAGCAATTTTAGTGAGTCGGTGCTGTTCTTTGAACGGTAATACGACGACCGCTAGAGACTACTAAGATAATTTAATCTGCTATTAATGTGTTATAAGCAGTTTCATAAAGCGATAGCAGCCGGCGTTGATCAAAAGCAATTTTCGGCTTAATTACATTATATCATCAAAACCAAGAGCGATCACCAAAGAGCACTTCAACGGTACCAAAAAAAAGCCCAAGAAAGCTCCATGAAGTCTACCATTTACTTCTTCAAGCAATTTTCGGCTTAATTACATTATATCATCAAAACCAAGAGCGATCACCAAAGAGCACTTCAACGGTACCAAAAAAAAAACCCCAAGAAAGCTCCATGAAGTCTACCATTTACTTCTTTATAATAAATTAAAACCCTAAATGTTAGCCTTTAAAAAAATAGTGAGCGACTCGACGGCTAAAGAGAAGATAAAGAAATTGGATGACCGGAACCAATACTTTTCCCATGAGGCAGTGTGTAAACACTCAACGGATGCGTTCGGACCAATGGGACCCTCTCCATACTATATTCCAGCACCGTTTTGCTCGTACTCTTAACAACAAAGTATGGTGCCAATTTTCGAGTCAGCTAGTTTTTTTCGTTTTTGCCGCGCTAAATAATGTGAGGGAAGCACCATGCATTCGGTTTCACTAAGCATCGACAGAGGTGAATGAAAGCATTTGTGACGTTCATAAAGAGTCGCGGTAGCCTACCGATGTATATATATCCTATCCTCCTAGACAGGTCTAGTACCAAATTGCCGACTCCGGAGGGATGGAGGGCTTGCTGAGCCCCGGGCGGCGCGGGGACCGATCCCAGGTGTATACTGCAAAGCGCTTCCGACCACTAGGCCACACGCTTTCAGTTTCACAGCACTTTTTTGTTTTCAAAAACCGAGAACTCCACAGCCAATAAAAAATTGATCGCATTCCACTATGACAGCTGCCCTAAACAATTACAGTTGTACAACACGAAAGGCAAAGCATAACGGGTCTTAAAAATCTGCATCTGGTTCTTAATTGACTAATGACGCTTTGTTGTAATCTTCTACAAAAGTTCCTGGTTAAAATCTACCATTTTTTTCCAAAAGGTTCACATCGCCCAATATTCGGAGCAAGCAAAGAAATGTGTTCAACTTCTCATTAGTTTCGTTCTTCTGCACCCCAGCCATTTCCATACAACAGCTTGCCGGCAACCTCGCCCTCTTCTCTGGCAATCCAACGCTAGCTACAAAGATTGCTAGGCTAATCGGTACAATAGCTCTCCATTAGAATGTGGTAGCCCTGTAAAAATGGCACGTTTAGCGAAGTTGTTAGAACGGCCTCGCAATACATTTGTGGTCGTTGTTTTGAAAACACGCCCAGGGCTGACCATGCCAGCACTCCCTCAAGCATCGAAAAATTAGTACCAGAGTTGTTTGGGAAAATGAAAGCAGATTTGACTTGAAAGTAAACATCCGCAATTTATGTCGAAGTCACCGCCGGTCCACTTAAGATTTTTCGTCCTTTTAGCCCTTAAAAAAACGAAGTGAAGTGTTGATCAGTTGCCAAATTAGTACAGTAAGCAATAATTGTGGTGAAATTAAATGGCTTTCCTCCTTTATTAGAAAAGACTTTTGTTTCAGTATTTTTCGATGAGAGCTCTCTCCATTCTCATTGAACAGTATTCAATTCTTATTCTGAGCACCGAACTACGAAATGGTTTCAAATTCTTGATTGTGCAGATTTTTTCCGAAGACGAAGCGTGTCTAAGATTAGAACTGTCATTAATTCCGCCAAAATTAAGACTCACATTCGGGTCAGATCTTTGCAGTAAATATGAACTTAATTCAATTCAGTATGTATGGTTTGTTCTACACAGCACCCTTCATTTTTTCATAAGATATTTTTGATTACATCTGTTTAAATTGCTGATCTTACACAAGATTATTAAATAGATTTATTTGGCTAAAGTTTGGAGCCCTCGTCCTCATCAGAGCCGACGATCCGAGTCTCGATGGCCCACAGTTGCTCACCTTCTCGCTACGGCGTCTTCGTAGTCGCACCGAGATGGATCTCCATCTTTCATGTCTATGTTCGTGAAAATTGTTTTGCTCTTCGATGACACTTCAATTTTTTTTCCAACACATAAACATCGGACATCGGACAGACAAACACATAGATACTTTAGAGCTGCTGTTCTTCAATCGAAGCTCCAACAATCAAAACATTTTAGGAGTTCGCCACCTAAACGGTAGGCTACCGGTAAACTTTTTGGATTCTGAGCTAAGTTTCATTTAAGAAAATATGATAGGTTGGGGGCGCGTGTGGCGCAGTGGTTGGAGGCGCCACTGCGGCGCGCACGGTGAAATGCGCCTATGCACCAAAATGCACCAAGCCTCCCATCCCTCCGGGGTCGGCAAATTGATATCAGACTTGTCTAGGAGGATAACAGCACTGGCTCGGTACATCATCAGGTCACCGCGAGTCATTGACCGCGCGGGATTGATCAACGCCGAGAGCTTTATCCTTTATCCTTTATGATAGGTTGACAATACAAACTATGGTGATAAGAATGGGAAGTCTGCTGCGTAACCATTGAAAAGTTAGAAAATTGATCTACACCTCCAACGATACTTAATGAAGTCGAATGCATGGTGCATCCCTCAGGGATTGATCAACGCCGAGAGCCTCATCCTTTATCCTTTATGATAGGTTGACAATACAATAACTATGGTGATAAGAATGGGAAGACTGCTGCGTAACCATTGAAAAGTTAGAAATTTGATCTATATTGTTACATCCACTTTAATCGACGGTCAAGGAAAGAAGCTTTGTTGGAGGTAGAGCATTCGCTGCGCATTGCGTCAAATGTTTATTCTTCCCGAGTGGTTATTTTGTCCAGAGTTTGCTTCATATAGATGTTTCTTTCAATATATAACTTATTAAGCTTAGATATTTTCCATTAACGTGACCTCTGAAATATTTTTCTCTATATATTGTAGCTTCCAAAAACGTCTCAACGATTTACCGCCTCTTCGTGGTTGGGAGGTCTTTCTAGGTGTCGGGCTGCAACATATAATGGAGCATTCCTTCTCCAGCGAAACCTCTCAAGCTGAGAAGGAGTCTGGCGTTTCCATTCTCAACCCCAGCTAGCGTAAACCGATACCAGGATCCATCACCGTCCTGGTATTAAACTAGTTGCATAGTGGCAAATCTCCCTTTGGTCAAAAAGGGCGGCTACTTTCTGTGTGGTGGTGAAGACCCGGGAAAGACTTTCGCTAGGCTAACCTCGGGACTTCGGTAAACCACAATAGTTACACCATAAAATTCTGAGTGTAAAAAATATTCTTGTTCTCACACAATCAGTGAGGAAGGGCTATCCAGGTATCCAAGTAGATAACTGCCATAAAAAAGCATTTTTTGGATGGTTTTTCAACCCCCAAGATATTAAGCATAGTAAGATGTGTGCTAATAAACACTGCTGCCACATGTACTTATTATATTTAACTTCGATGAACCATTATTGGGTTTTTTCTCAAATGGTAGATGTATATAATCTAATCACCCGAAATAAGTACACGTCAACACAACATAGGCCTAAAGCTAAATTTTGAACTTAGGAGGATGATTAATCGACCATGAAGTAGTTCGATATAATTCTTCAAACTCCAAAGAGAGCGGATCACATTTTTAAAAAATCCGCCAACTTCAAGTTACTATTGAACAGAAATCTCATGCCCACTCTGTTATGTGTTCAATGTGCATTAGCTAGTCAAACATTTTCGTTGAAGATAAGGAGAGAAAAGAAGAAAAAAGAAGAAAGCGACGATAAACCAGAAGCGGTTTACCATGGTTAGACCTCCAATTTGCTGTTGAACAAGAGTGAATGCGGTGGAGACAGACAAAAGTTTAGTGAGGAAGAGAAACCCGGCGACAGCAGTGTAGTAGCATTCAGGTGGTAGCACATCGCCAAAACCAACAGTTATGAAAGGAATCAATTTGAAGTATAAAGAGGGAGCTAGAAGTTTCTTGCCGTAGGTATCTAGACCCTTTTAAAAAAAGTCAAGAAACCTTTACCGTATGCCCATTCTTCCATTTTTGTGAAGATGAAGATACAAAAGAACATCCAGAGCATTGAAAGCAGAACATTACTAGTAAAAAATTTTGCTTTCTTAGTTACAAGCCTCCCATCTCCTTCCACTTAAGGGTTTTCCTTGCAAATTGCTCAATGTGTTTGTTGGCTACTTAAATGCCCTAGAAATTACAGCGATGGATTAGCAGCTGTAGAATAATGGTTAGGACTTTCTTCTACTACAAGTGCTTTGCAAGTATATTGGATTAAATAAAGAAATGATTACGCAATAATTTGAATCAAATGAAAGCTCCACGAAGTAAGGATTTGAAACTGAAAACCTGCCTTTTGAAGTCATTCAACGAAACCGCCTTTCGATCAAGCTTCCATCATGTCTTGGATATTACCATTTACGACCAGACTCGTTAGAGAAAATCACGTCCTGATACAAAAAGACTGGCGACTAGCTGTGGTGAAAATCTGCGAAGGCCCTAGAACAGCTACACCAGGACACCACGAAGGATATACTCAAGCTGCATTCAAGGCCATTCGTGGTAGGAACCGTATCCTCATGCTGTAGCTGAATCCACGTGCAAATACCAAAATCCTAATAGGCGGTGCAGGTGAGAAGGTAAATCGAATTATAGTGCCAAAATTCATATAACGTCTAATGTCGGGTTGTGTAAAAGAAAGAAATAAAATGAGGTGAGGAAAGAATTGGGCGGGCCGAAAAGAAAACTACTAGTGCAAGAAATTCATGAAAGCTCTAAAAAAAAATTCCATAGTTGATTTCAGCTCAAAGTGTCAAATTTAGATCGACCCAACGCTTTCCAAATTCTTTGACTAAAATTCGTAATTTTCTCTGTGAGCTTTGAGAAGTAACAGCCCTCTTATATTCTTGTATTGCACTTGGCAGTTTGTTGTAAATCACAAAAAGTAGAGAATGGCTTTTGTAATCTTAGTACTCCTACTTTGATCTGCTCTCTATTACACACCGAGCTATTATATGATGTGCAGTAAAACTTTGGAAGGCGTGTTGCGCAGTGGTCGAGTGGTCGGTGTCACTTTGCAGTACACACATGAGATCGATCCCCGCGCCGCCTGTGGCTCACCAAAGTTTCCATCCCTCCTGGATCGGCATATTGGTACCCGACCTGTCTGGGAGGATCGGATATGATCACTGGCTCGATCCATCGGTAGGCTACCGCGAGTCATTATGAAGGCCACATATGCATTCATTCACCTCTGTCGACGCTTAATGAAGCCGAATGCATGGCGCCACACCGAGCTATTATATGATGTGCAGTAAAACTTTGGAAGGCGTGTTGCGCAGTGGTCGAGTGGTCGGTGTCACTTTGCAGTACACACATGAGATCGATCCCCGCGCCGCCTGTGGCTCACCAAAGTTTCCATCCCTCCTGGATCGGCATATTGGTACCCGACCTGTCTGGGAGGATCGGATATGATCACTGGCTCGATCCATCGGTAGGCTACCGCGAGTCATTATGAAGGCCACATATGCATTCATTCACCTCTGTCGATGCTTAATGAAGCCGAATGCATGGCGTATCCCCCAGAGATTGATCAACGTCCGGAGATTTATCCTTTATTATTTAATGCGGCAAAGAAAAACTCTGGAGCCAACTGAGCCAAAAGTTAAGACCATACATTATCGTTAAAACGATGCTGCCATATTATTTGCAGCGGGTCCCTTTGGACACAACGTATTCGTGGTATGCTTAAGTAAGTACTGCCTGACGGGAAAAAGTATTTGTTCCCGTTATCCAGTTTCCTTATACTTTCTTCGGCCTTCGCATTTCTCAGTAATTTTTTAAATGCTAACGCTTAGATTTTTAATTTATCAAAAGAAGAAGATGATAAACCTCATGGAGACCCTTTTGTTTTTCGATCCCGTTGAAAGCGCTCTTTGCTCACTGTTGTTGTTTCTTGCGACATCACACAATTAAGCCGAAAATTACTTTCAGCCATCGCCGATTATTGTCACTTCATGAGACTACATATTACACGTTAATAAAAGATTAACAGATTAAAAGATTGTAGTAGACTATAGCGGTCATCGCTCCAGCGTTCGAAAAACAACATCGAGTCATTAAAATGCTTTGGGAAAAGTTGCCTTTTCATGGCTCCATAGCTGTCCCCACTCATTTTGCTAAAGTGCTTTATTACTCCTCCGTATTCCATGGAATACCCCTTTGTGTTTTGCTAAAAAAAAATTTCTTAACGGTTGGTACCTGTGGTTCTTTTCAAGAAAGACATGTCCATGTGTTCGCGATTTCACTTCCAAGTGAGACGAATACACGTGTTGAAAATGCGAAAAGAAAAGAAGCTTGAAATGAAATCTTGCAGACGAAGTTGCTCTGATTGCTTCTCAAAATGTAGAGATTGCTGGTTCGCAATGACAGGATAAAAAGAAGGAAATGTGTAATGATTAGGACGTTGAGAGAATCTTTGGGATATTGAAAAGAATTCAAGTAGCCAGCATGAAAAACTGAGTCAATCTCTTTTCGCACACTGGCTCCAGCATTTCTGGAATCTCTGGGCTTTTTTTTTTATCGCGACACGGAATTGCTGTATTTACGTACCCTTCATTGTATACACAGTCAGGTTAAATATACATAGGCATAAACCTTGGTTAAAGAGAAGAACAAGAAAAAACATATATTTCAGTTCTAAGAAGAGTAATGATTTAGGGAGATGGTTCCTGAATGCTTTATATGTGGCAGGTACTCATCTGTACACAATGTGTGACCGCTATGCCCCTTCTATAATGCACCCTTCTCGCTCTTTCTCGACGACTTAGCAAAACAACCTACAATCGAATCAAGAGTCCTAGCTGGTACATGATTTGAAGTCGTAGTGAAACTAAAGAATGCAAATATACATCAAAGTCTACGAGATAGGTGTCAGTAAACCCTAGGAGATAAATACTAACAACAGCTTTATATAAATATGTGTCCCGATATTTTCGACTTCCCACTTGAATGGTGCCAGGATAACCCGAAAATGCATAGATCTGACATTCGTCAGTCCACATCGTCTCTACTGGCACTCCGATTCGAAAGCAAACGGACCAAAAACTAACGAATACACCTGTTGTAAATTAAAGGAAGCGGTTTCTATCGGTCCATACCTGTATAGCTTTTCTAATCGTATTCATAGCCTTTGTACATTAAACTCATATTTTAGTACTATTGGAGAATTGTTGGTATTTGACAACTTGTCCATACGCATTGACAGATTTAACCTAACCGATGGCTCGATTTGCGGTCTGAACCTGACATGGAAGTGCTTCTTCAGCTATGGTAAAGTATTTTTCCTCCAACAGAACGGCTCGTATTAAGAATACTTTAACAGTTCCATCCAAGAGCCCGGCTAAGAGTAGATTTATGTCACGGTGGTGGTCAGTGACAATAAAGGATATCGTCGTAAAAAATGTTCTTCGTGCCTGTACAGCAAGCCTAACTCACAGAGCCGCTCCTACGAGTGATGGAGAGAATGTGAATCATTAGTGCTCACTCGACTTACTCGGCAAGTGGCCTTATTATAGATAGTCTAGAAATAATGTTTACTTCTTGAGCAGGACGGTAGTCCGTAAGTGAGCCCCGTTTTGCCCCATTTTTTCATTATTGAGTATTTAAACGCCTACGTTTTCAAGTGTAACACTTTGAAACTATTACTCAACATTTTAGTTATCTTGAAAGCAAAAGCAGCTACAAAGACATCAATTAAAACTAGGTCTGCTCTAGCTCCCGACAAAAATGCTACTTTGCGAACCAGCGGTCTAGCTATTTTCGATGAGAAAACTCGTGATCAGATGATCTACGGGATCAGACTTATCTTGCTGGAGAATCGAAGGATATTCCTTGAGGAACTAGCTGAGAAAAACGAGAAACTCTTATGGTACGGTGGTGAACATGTTAGTCTCCGGAAAGGTAATATCGCGTTCGTTTCGCACCGTAGACACCTGGGGTCCGAAGTTTTGCAAATATTTTAGCATCATTATTCCTTAGAACTTTGGATACCTGGGTAGCACGACGAGTAGTTCTAACGCATTTCCCACAATTTTTTTGCTAATTTGAGTAGAAACAAACAAAGAAGCATCATATGTCGATCTTCAACTAACCATGGAGCTGATAACTAATGTTCTGAATTCTTACACATAAATGCGGTATGCACAGCTTCAAACCATACGTGTGATAAACGGCGCACGGTGTGCATTGACTTCAATGCGTGTTTTCGGGTTGTCTACTCTTACTGAAAGTTTGTTTTCCATATCTTTACAATAAGGATGTTCCTGGTCAAATCCACCTTGTATTTTTGATGTATTCTGGAGATTAAACGCTATATGACGTTTATTGTGTCACAGTGAAAAAGTTTTATTGATGTCTAAATGAATGTTCGCTTCAAAATGTCGATGATACCAATTTCTGAAGAGGAACCACCCAATTCAGCGCTTTGTCTTCTGTTGATTCTTCCTGTATTAAAAAAAATAGGTCCTTTGATATGATATAAGATACCAAAAACATAAGAATAGCTAGCTGAATAGGAAGCATGCTATGACAGGCAGTGCTGCCGAGCAGTATATAAATCACTTAGGGAGGGTACAGTACATCTAGGAAGCTTTTTAGTTCTGTCATGATGTTGAATTGCTATGTTTTACTTCTATGGGAGATCGAAATAGTTCAATGAATGACGGGTCTCCAATTGGCAGCCAATCCAAATTTAAAGCCCACATGCATTCCAGAAAAATCTGATATGCCAGAGGTGGTCATACTATCCCTAAAGAAAAGGAGAATTAAAAGTTTCATTAAAAAAAGTGGTCTTTGTCGCTGGTGTGAGTAGAACTTATTGCACAGTTCTGGTTGGGGAAAAGAGAGAGGTGAAGGCATAAGAGGAACGCGCACTAGTCACTAGATCATTAACTGATCATGATACAAGGTGATACAAATGGGACTTGATGTCATCCTAGAAAAACCTGAGCTTAAGACAAAGCTAGATTTCAATCTACAAATATCTTAGGTTTACAGGGGAAGTCGCAATCGGTCATCTTTCAATACCTCAATGAAGAGACAAAATAACAGAGCTTCAAGTTGTCAGATTGCAAATCTCAAAAAGGATGAAGAGCGCTGCTGAGGAATTTCCAAGTAAGAAATACCTATCTTAATGTCATTTTACGGTAGTAGACACGTGTTTAAAAGATTCTGCTCTTCATGACTTCGCGGTGATTTCCACTCGTCCCACTGGTGTGCGTATGTTAGTATATATTTGTCTGTGTGTGTATGTATGTATGTATGTATGTATGTATGTATGTATGTATGTATGTATGTATGTATGTATGTATGTATGTATGTATGTATGTATGTATGTATGCATGCATGCATGCATGTGTGGAAGCATGTTTATTTTGTCTTTCCTAAGAAATGCTTAGAATGCTCTCACCTCGTCCATCCTTCCGGCCATATCGAAAACGAAGAACATGCTTTTATCCATATCAGCAAGATCTTCTATTATAATTTTAGAATAGTTTCTGAAAGCAGCAAATCCCAGGACCGAATTTCTCTTAGGATAAGTGCTAATACATAAATCTGTTCAGTTCTAAAAACATGACTATTCATCATGTAAGCTGGACGCCTACAAAAGTCTGTAGAAAGCAGCTCACTTGTAATCCAACACGGTAGGCTTTCGAAATTTTCGTTGAGTGTAGTACATACGCCCAGATACCTCCGATTGGCTGGAACATGTTGGCACTATTTCTTTGCTTTAGTTCAGAAAAACTCGGAGAATAGATATGAATCTATGCCGACTTTAATTTAACATCGGTGTAATTGGTTAGTGTACGTTGTTCCACTGATAAACTAACACGAGGTTGTTATGAACATTAATTCGATCGACTAGCATTTCGACGTTTTCGTCTTTCTCAGAGCCGGTGATCCGACTCGATGTCCACATGATGCTGAGGAAGACGAAAACATTGAAACAATAGAGTAAATATTGGTAACAATCTCAGGAAATAAAATTTTTGAGATGTCTGACCTCCGCCTGCAAAAATAGGAGCAAAGAGAAGACTTTTTTGAATTGTTAGAGTCTTGGTTGCATGCGGACATCTTTTAATCCAACTATATGGTTAAAGGCCTCCCAACGGTTTACCGCTTCCTCATTGCTGAGATGTGTTTCTGGGTACCCAGCTGCGATGCATAGCGGGGAAATTCATTCACCGGGCAGAGTCTCCCAAGCTAAGAAGGAGCCTGGAGTTTTTACCAAGAAACCCAGCTAACAGTAAACCAATATCAGGACCGACCACGGTCCTGGTATCAAACTAGTCGCATGGAATCAACCTCTCTCTGATCCACCAGGGTGGCGATTGCCTGGGGTGGCGACGACGTGGGGCAAACTTTAGCCAGGATAAATTCTGGACTCTAGTGGCTCCCAATGACTAGACTATCAAAATCCCGAAAAAACGGAAATTACGCTGGGACCCGCACAACCAGTGAAGACTGTCCATCCAACAATCGAAATATATGGTTAAAAGACAAGCGATCTAGTGCACCGTGAGGATAGCTTTCATAGATTTCCTTCTCAATCAGTTATAAATCGAAAAGTCCATACTATTCTGGCGTTCAAAATCAGATCTTTAAAAGAACTTTTTCCATTATTACAGCTGGCCAACATAACTGGCAAACGAATCATCCATTAAAGTTGATGACCCCGCTACAAATCACATCGTGTTTCTCTAGAGGTCCGTTCAAGGTTTTTCACAGGTGCTTTTTCAGATCCTTCTATCAAATTAACTGTGCTAAATCCTTTCGCTTCAGATACGAATTTGTGTATGCTGAGCTCATCAGCAGTACCACAGCTAGTGTTGAGAAAACTGAAATCTTATCTTTTCGGTCAAAAGCGTGCAGGTTTCCAGCTCCAGAGTGGTAGAAATTATGAAATGATCCATTTAGATTGGAAAATTTGCGTCCGGTAAGATCAAATTTTATAGGTAGCTCTTTTCTGAAATTCTAAGAGCTTTTTCCTTTGGCTTTTTCAAAGCTCTTTTCTCTCCTGCTGGTTTCTACCTCCATGGTCTCCAATATATCCAGCGGATCTAGTTTTCATTCAAACCAGACGTTCTTCTTCAATATCTGCACTTTCACATTTAAGAATACAGCTTCATAAGTTTTTCTTTTCATTTCTTTGTTACTTACACTGAATTCTTTTTATCAGAGCTTGCTTACATAAAGGATAAAAAAGATAACGCTCTCGGCGTTGATCAATCCTTGAAGGATGCGCCATGCATTCGACTTCATTAAGCATTGTTTCGAGGTGATTAAATGCGTATCTGGCCTTTACAATGACTTGCGGTTTCTTACCGATGTATTGGGCCAGTTCTGCTATCCTCCCAGACAAGTCTGGTAGCAGCTTGCGGACTCCGGAGGGATGTAAGGCTTGGTGGGCCATGGGTACACGGATCGATTCCACGTTTGTGTTGCAGGAACCCTTCGACCATTGCGCCCAAATGAAAAAGATGGTTACTTGTAATTACTCAACAGTTCTGAAATAGGTACCGATGATTTTGACCCTGGTTTCATCAGAAAAGTTTCATATTCTAATTCAAGCACTCCTATGCAGAGCTCATGACATCATTTCACTTCAGTTTACGCTGGATACATTTTCAGATGGTGAGGAAGTAAAAATTTTATTCATCACTGACCAAACACTTGAGTTTGACAGATAAGACCTGATGCGTATAGAGTTAGAAACTCTGTTTTAGAATTTGCACCACTCTGCTTTAGTGCCTTAAAGACAGCCAGAGTTCCATGTGACTTTTTTCAAATTCGCTACGAACTGTATTTGTTTCCGCTCCCCAGAGTATCCCGTTGGGGACAGAGCCGTTGCTGCGACACGTCTCTCTTATCTTTCTTATCTTCTATTTTTATTTATTTACGTAACATGGCATCAGGTATTATTTTGATTCTAGTATTTCTTTAATTTGATTCGTTGTTTCGCATTCATCAGGTTATGAAGGCCTTTTGATTAGCGTGTAGGTTCAACTTCCAAGTGAATGTGTTGTGCTTTTCATTTCATTGCATTCTGGTCCAGTGAGTTTATTCTTTCTGGAAGCTTGAGCTAGCTGTACTGGAGGATTTCTAGGTCTTCATAATGGAAGCAGTAACCAACCTCTGTGACTCGAATGGAGCTTTTACCGTAGTGATTTAATGGCAATTTGCTGACTCGAATAAATGAGGACCTTGTTTCGTGTAATGAGGTAGTCCATAAACGACAATGAATGTATTATAGCATGACATCTCCACCATCTTCCTGTGCTCCATACTTCTAGTTTCTGTTTCAAGAAAAAAACGACACCGTTTGAAGTCCAGAATGCCTTGAAACCTGTTTGAAATATATGAAAAGGTTATTACGAGTGATACAACCACAATGATGCTGAGATATTTGCAAAACGCCGGACCGCAGGTATTTGCGATGAAAAACGAAGCCCCTTTTCGGGGCTTACGCGTTCACCATAACACGATGTAGATCTTTCGTTTGCTTGTCTCTCGGCTAGTCCTATAGATCGGTGCCATAAGGAGTCACCCGTCCACTGGGTTGATCTAGAGAGCCCAAATCCGAAGTTTTGCAAAGCAAATATCTCAGCACCATTGTGGTTATATCACACGTAATACCCTATCATAAAAAATTGTAATAGGCAGTAAGTGAAAAAGTTAGCATTGTATGGAAAGGCTTCGTAATTTGCCACGTAGCAAAAATAAATTGAAGTTCAGGTAATCGGTGAACTAGATCTATGAACACAACGGCAAAACAAACGGCGGAGGTCACATTTACCCATGTTTTCTATGGTCATGCAGAAAATAGCTGTGTGTCTGGCTGTTCTACTCCACTGTTTTTGTGGAATCTATGTAACGTAGTTTCTAAAGTCGCCATGCGATAGAACCTCCTAGCGATTTGTCATTGTGGCTAGGAGGTGCTCCTGGATGTCGGGCTCAAATTCACGGTGGGGGATTCTTCTCTCCAACAGTACCCTCCAAGCTGAGAAGGAGCCCAGCGTTTCCATCTGGAAGCCCAACTATGAAAAATAGTGAAAAATACTGAAAAAAAAGTAAGCCAATACTGAGATCCATCAACGTCCTCTTATCAAACCAGTTGCATAGTGGCAAATCTCCCTATGTTCTCTGATCCACAATGTAACTGCCTGTCGTGGTGACGACCTGGGGCAGACTTTTGGCCAGGTCGCCCTCGGGACTCCAGAGAACCACAGTGGCTAGACTAACAAAACTCCAAAAAAAAAACAGAAATTATGCTGGAGTCCGCATAACCAATAAAGACGACCATTTAAGTTTCCAAGTGAGTATAATGTAAGTAAGGTAAGTACAAAAGAAACGTCGTATTTGGTTCGATCACACGTTTGATCAGTTCTTTTGCATAGCCCTCTGTTCTTATTGTTTTAGTGTCTATTATGGTTAACGAAATCGACGAATGATGGCAATCGTCGATGGATGGACATGTATCTAGTAGCCAAATTCTACCATGAAGGAAAGCTTGGTGTCTTACAGTCAGAGCCTTATTAGGCTGATCGTTACAAAAAAACTATTAAATTCATTAACCTTTGTGCCTTTAATCAGTATTTTTTCAATATTTCGTTGAGGATAAAAGCAGCTACAAAGAGGACACTGCAGTTTTCTTCCTCAGACGCTCTCTTCAAATGAAGGGTATTATAAGGCAGCAATCGTGGTGACCGTGGTAGAGATGCTTTACGATGACAGGCTTTTAAGTATAAGGAGTGCCTCCGATCTTTCTACTTCAACGTAACTCTGAAGCAGTTAACAAACCCTTTCATTGTCTTCAATTTCGGCAGCATCACCGATAGCATATCGATAAGTTTTTGGTTGTTTTTCACTTCACACTCAACGAGCGCTCTTTTGGTCTTAATTAACAGTCATGAGGCGAAAGACTTGGTGAAAAAAGAAATTAAACGAATGCGAGTGATGAATGACAAACCTTGCCTTTTTCTTTAAAATAAACTTTCAGATAGATTGGTAGGACTCGCTCAATATCGCGCAACGGAATTGGCAACGATGACTTACTGGAAGACTCTGATGAATCATCTGAACAAGATTTCCTTAACCAGTTATGAGAAAATTCACATCCATACTGTATTTCCCAAAAAAAATGCAAAATAATTTCTGGCATTTTAAAGCGTACTGGACTACCAAAACTAAACGGAGCTCTTCGAGGATACTTTTTCTATGTGCTGTGAAAAGTGCAAGTCTTAGGGATGTCGTGCAACGCCCACATGGTCCAGATTTTGAACCCGAACTGGGTAGACCTGCCACTCATCTCTCCAGGTTCGGAGAATTTTAACTTGACCTTTCATAGAGCGATTCGTTATGATCTAAAGAAACCCATGAACGATACGGGAGTTCAGCAAACATCACCTCTACCATCATTTAAAGACACTGAAGACAAAGTTCTCAGGTGGTAACCGATATCACGCGCAAATCCAAAGGGGTTGATGGGTGACGGAAGCAATACAACGAATTGGATGGAAGAAATGGTAAAAGTAGCAAAATACATGAGATCAGATCATATAAATAAAAAATAAACAACTCAGAGCTCTTAAGGGATTCCGGATAATTTCCATAAATCTCCATAAATGAAAGTTGAACCGGAAAGACGACTGACTCACTATGGCGCGTGATCTGGCGCCTTATTTCGAAATGTTATTTTAACTTTTGGGTCGGTATTGCTGGTCCTCCAACGTAAACAATTCGGGGCAGACCAGATCATAACAGCACGGTGAGTAGTCATTTCGACCAATATGGCGTCTATTTAAAAGTTGATCTCCGTTAATACTATAGATATTTAACCAAATATGAGGCTATTGTTTCGAAATACATCGAGGCTCTGAGGAAGGCGAAATCGCCGAAGCGTCAACCATCGACAACAACAGCAACAACGACAACGAAGACGAACTTCGCATTAGCCTAACAAGGATAATTCGAAAGAAAAGAAAAAACCATTTTTTTCTTTGGTGAGACGAGTACCCGGCGTTGCATTCTGGTACTGGTGTGTTAAGTTAACACAATTACCTCTTTTTTTCAGCATGAAACTTCATCTAAGTTCTACTTGTACCAAACGCTATTAATCCAAATTCCATGCATAAAAGTTTACAGCCGTCCCTATAAGAGTCAGCGAATTTAATGAAGACTTCAAAATCTCTGCAAAAATAGTCGTATTTTTGCTTAAAGCTTCATTTTTTTTCTTGGGGTGGGGGGAGAGGATAGAATCTTCTCTTTCGGCCTAACAGCAATCCTCATTAATCAGACGTACGACGACTTCCTAAACGCAGGAACGGAAGATGGCTTAGCCTAATTGCTTAAAGATTCGTGGATACAGAACGGGTTTTAAACTGCACTAATCTAATCTAATCTAACTAATCTGCGCCAGGATTCTGTTACCTCGCCTTTCTCTATTATGACAACATTTGAGCGATTAACAATCCTGTGGATGTGAGGATTTCTTGTAAAGACCGCAGTCCGAGACTCTATGAAGCACTTCACCTGAATTACACCTATAGCTCAAAAACTAGTAAGAAATTTTAGGCCTTTTTTACAAAACTCTATGAACTATCGTATTTTACTAAAGAATTCTTCAAACTGCTCGGTTATCACTCCAAAAGTAATTATTGATACAGTCGAAATATGAACAATGCACCACAACAGGAATCAGTAGTTAGCAACCCAAGGAATTTTTTTTAATGGCGCTACCAGGCTTCTTGTTGACGTCTGAATCCCATCACTTCTTGCATACGATTTGTTTCCTCACATTCACTGTCCACGAATGTTCTCGAAACTTTTCGCATATGTGTTCGACTAGTGCTTTAGGATTGTTGTCTTCTTTATGGACATCGCTCAATGCTAATGAAGTCGATACTCGTCGGGGTTTTTAGGTAGTGGGCCTAAAGCATTTTTATCTGGATTAATCTGAGTGGCCCAACTCCAGAATGATGAGAGGTCTGACAAGACCGGTGCGGGTTCGAATCAGAGTCGGGCTGCAGACGAAATGCATTACTTCATGCGCTGCCCACATCTTACACAGCGAAACACAACAAACTTATTAGTGGTGTTTGGCATGAATTTTCCGAGAAATGTGTTTCATCTTCGGAAAGCTCTGTCATTAGTGATGTTGATAACACGATAATTTTTGTTTTGTACTTCTATTGACGACTTCAAATTCTCTTTACATACTTTTATTCCGCATTTCTGTTGGTACCGGCGTCGGCGCAGTCACTCCAGATTTCATGTGACGTACAACTTGCTCAATTTCATTTGGTAATTTGGCGTCATGATCACTGCAAAAAAATGACGTGTTCAATCTTAATTTCTATAGAAACTGACACTGCTTAAACTTACTTACTCCGTTTCAGTGACTGCGTAGGAATACGAGAATGAAAGCAGTCGGACGTTTGACATTGCCGATTGTTTGCTAGTGGTGTAGTTGACAGGAAGTAGTTGTAGGAATTAGGCGGTGCTCACTTTCATCACATTTTTATAATAAAGCTAATCATCTTGTGTTATGAATCTGGATAATATTGATGTTCGTTGCAGAGCGGTCGATGTTGTTAATGAAATACTTCACACAATTATCAGTCCTAACCTCATGAGGGCAAGTGTAGAGCAGTGGAGCTCGGCAAATACACATTTGGTCGTTCGTATGAGAAAGAGCAGACCACATGAAGCGACTGTGACACGGGACAAGGTGTCGTAGAGGATTTCTGGTGTTCGCTTCAGCCACTGGTCTCTCAGCAAGCAAAAAAAGAATGGAGCAATTACAGAACTGGAAGGTCTACGGCTACGTAGTCGGAATATACGGCAGCAACCAAGCAGCCATTGAGCACACGTGCAGTTCTACGTTGTTAATTCACTCTACTGCGAATTTCTTTAAGAATGAAGGAAAGTTACAATTTTCTAATCATGTTAGGCTACTAATTCCAATAAATATTCCATTCTGGTGCGTTACGCACAGTTTCATCATTGATCTTTTTCTATGACGTTGTGCTGATCGTTTTGCAGCAGTGGACGACGACGATGTTGACACAGTGAAAATTATTCCATCGCTATCTGTAAAGCGTCGTTCCGCAACCGCCCTTATTTGTGTAGTCAACGACGCGCCGTCTGCGAAGCTATCAGCGGCGTTTCGGACGCGATTCAATACGAAAGGTCATGAGTCAGGGTTAAGCTAGTCATGCATGTGATTTGTCCTACGGCCTATGATAGTTATTGATTGTATCTCCTTTTGATAACATATTCTGATGATAAGGGTCATGTGAGAAAGGCTCTAATGTGGCATCTAAGCGCTGATTAAGCGACTTTTCAAATCCTTCTAGCCCTACACAGTTCTTTATGTAAACCCGACATCTACGCTCACTTAATGCCGAATTTTTTAGCCAACAATGGTACAGAGAACACAAGGAACTTCTCTTTTTGTGTATCAGATTGCGTTATTTTATTGATAGCACTTTTTACAAGTAACTGAATATTTGAACTTTGAACCGTAGGGTCTTTCTTTTATTGAGATTTCTCTAGGCATATTAGCCTTCAGCATATCTTATATGTTTTAAAGTAGGCTACAATTCATATGAGACGTAAGACTGTGAAGCAAAGTAGTGTATCCCCAAGAAGCAAACATAGGGAAGCGGTACTATTTCAAGCGCCTAAATTGCAAAAAACTTTGGTTCTTTATCGAATACTAGGTTAGAATTCTCAATGACGGGCCAGAATTCATCATGCTAGGTGGACGCAATTTGTTTGAACTGGATATGATTAGACAAGGGCTTGTGTTAAGTCTTAACACCGTCCCATATAAAGCCACCTGCACTGTTTACACAACTTCTTTCTTCAGCGTCCACGTTTGACAGTCACAACACTTTGACAAAACTTAAATTGCTCGCTGACTTTCCACTGATCGATTCATCAATGGCTTCTATTAGCAGACTATTTCTGAAGACACTTCTAAAGGACTTAACTCAAGTAATTCTTCGTTATTCCTATCTTGTTTACTTAGCCATTAAATTTCAGGGCGCTTTCAATCTTTGTGGGCATCGTATTTTCTTCTATGTCTATTTTTAGCCTTATCACAAGCTGATGTTCTGTTTTTCGGGATGAAAATCTTATGGTTTCCTCATTTTGTTGCACTCGAGGCTGCAGCCGTGGACGCCGCTCTAATCTCATCCGAATCCTGTTGCTGTTTTGGGCGCAACGAATTCGTCTGGGATTGGCGCGTCGTACAACATCTAGACTTTCTTTTTTTGTTTTCTTGCAATTTAGTTAATTATCAAGCAATTCATGCAGCTGCTAATAAAGTCACGTCCAGTCATTTCTCTCAGGAGCCAGAGCTCTCCAGTAGGCTCTTGTCGTTCCATTTTCTGAAGAAGCTTCTCTTTTTTTCTTACAGTTGTCTTCGTTTTTGCAGTACCTAACACGAAGGGAAGCACTGGTAGATCGTTTGACTCCATAATAAGATAGATTCATTTTTATTCGACCCCATCTCTCCCTCCCTCCCAATAAAAGTACAGACTTTTATCTTAAATTGATGGAACGTTATCTATTAGTCATACAAGGGTACTATGTGAAATGTTATGCAGCCACAAAACACGCTGAAGTATTAGCAAAACACGAAACCCCAGGCTGGCTTCGAACTCGCGATTACCTTTTCTGGGTGTCCACGTGTTACCCACAGCACCACCGAAAACCTTGCTCTGCCTGTCTCTCGGCCCGATTTAAAGTAAATAGCGGGCAGAAAATAAAAAGTTAAACGTTTTGCATGCCTAAGATCTCGGCAGCCATGATGAGGTAGTATCCCCTTAGGGATTTAAGATCGGCTCACTAAATTCTTCTCTAATCTTACCCATATTGTAGCCAACACATCCTACAGAAGAAATTCTTTCCTCGAAATTTTTGTGACCACTTTGTCAATCGTCGTTTTCAGAAGTCAAAATCATATCTGAAAAATCAGCGAAAAGAATGCATTTTAAAAACCCGGTGCTGTTTCTATGCTTTCGTCGTTTTATACGAAAAGACTTTATAAAAGCTAGGTTCCATATGGCATCAGTACTCCCAGTTTGAGGTAGTCATCTGAGAACGTTGCAACCTGCATTAGGAGCTCCGAAGAATGCGTTTTTTACAACAGCAAGGAAAACTACTTTTCAGATGGACCAGTGTACTTTGTCTTGTCACCACCATCTCACTATATTTTTCTTTCTCAGTTATTGCTCTTTTCTTCTTCTTGAGAGAAGGTTCAACTGTCATAAAGCGGTCTATCCTGCAAAATAGAGCCGAATACCCGATTTCATGAATGGATAACCAATATAATGCAAGAAATGCTGAAATTTTTGCAGTAGATATAAAATACGAGTAATTAAAATAATAAAATAAAATAAATATGGAATAAAAATTGGTATTTTTCAAAAAAGGGCGCATGTGGCGCAGTGGTTGGAGACGCCACTGCGGCACACACGTGAAATCGATCCCTGCGCTCATGGCTCACCAAACCTTTCATACCTCCGGAGTTGGTAAATTGGTACCAGACTTGTCTGGGAGGATAGAAAAACTGATTCGATAGACGGTAGGCCACCGCAAGTCATTGTAAAGGCCAAATGTGCATTCAGTCACCTCCAGCGATACTTAATGAAGTCGAATGCATGGCGTATCGCGCAGGGATTGATCAGCGCGATAGCTTTATCCTTTCATTCTTTTATCTTTTGTTTTTTTAAGAAAAAGTAATAATGCTTTTCCGAAAAAGGTTTTCTTTTATAGAATGTCTTAGAGGAAAGCGGAGTTAATATAACGTGTTAACAATTGGCAAAAAAGTTGCTTTAAATTCAGCTTACTTTTCAAAGAATCACGCAGTGGAATGCTTACGATGTCGTAATCAAATTGGCAGCTTGATGCCAACGAGGTTGTTAGGGGCAGGACCGACGTCGGCAGGTTCACGACTTTGTCTAATCACGGCTCAACGTGGTTGATGCTTATTGACGGAAAGTTGTTGTTCTAAAACTTCAACCTCAGCGCTCTCAATAACAGTACTCACCTATTTCTATCTAACCGGCTCACTAATGTTGGCTTTCGGGTATGTCGCTGTCATCTTTATGAACGACACTCTATCCAGTTGTTTGTTGACGACAAGAAATGTCCGATTCGATATCAAGTGCGAAAATTTTGGTATAAAACTTGCTTTGTAGAGCGTTTTACTTTTGTTTCGAATCAAAAGACTATCTTTATGTTTAATTGAAATAATGCAAAGAATTAATGGAGTAGTCGTAACTCTCAGTAACTCCAGTAGAACTTTCAGCATGAATAAATGCTCACTTTCCTTTAAATTCTTTGCGGAAACTCATTACCTAAACATGAACCGACGGAAATAAATCTCTCCATCTTGAGTCTTCCTCATGAACACTGTGGAACAATTATATTCACCTGCCCCAATACAGCTCCCGAACGGGTCTGCTCTCCGTCTCGCATAAACGCGAAAATCACGTCCCTCTCAATTGCCTAGTCCCTCAACTCTGTTCCACAATGTCCCGCCCTAGCCGACGATTCCCTAACTTTTCCTCGGGCTCTTTTCCACAGAATATGATGTTTCTGGTAGTATTCCAACCACTTATCGCTTTCGTCTCCGGTAAACCTTTAAATCTGCTGAATGCTGGCTCATTTCGGCCAGTTTTACCTAATTACTGTAATAACAGGTGAGAGCATCAGATGAGCACTCTGGTAACTTCGAGGGTTTTAACTCTCTATTTTTTTCGTTTTATTCCTAGGAATGTAAACTTTGTTTAGTGAAGTAATCTCGAACTTTCTTTCATGACTCTGAATTAAACTGAAGTTTTAGCGTAAACTTCTCAACTTAGTTTAGTTTAAAGAAGAAAAGAATGATTTCATTTTTGAAAAGTGTTATGGTCTTCGAAACAAATTCAGCACCATTATGTCGGAATCCGGGCTTATTAGAGCGAATATGGGACAGTTTCTCGGTTATGAGTGTAGCTCCGAATTCTTCCAATGTCGCTGGGAAAGTGATGGATTTAGAACGTATCGAAAACGCTGCACTGCAGGTGATTTTCCTTTATCGGTTTTTCCTCACTTTCACGTCGTTTATTACTCCTTCAGTACTTAATTTTTTATTTATATGGTCCAAGTTGACTTGGTGTGCGGATCCCAGTACCTCTGTCATCCGACTCACATCGGTCATTCACGAAGATTCTTAGGTCTTCTTGTGTTATTGGTGAGAGCCAATGAACACCATTCGAGTTTATTCTACCAAGATTTTAACAATATCTCTGCATGGCCCTTCTCACATCTTCATCACATAACCAGCCACTAGCCTTTGTAGTGGGGACTGTGTGAAAGCTTTTCTCACAGACAACCTTGGCACCAGCTCACCAACGTTGCAAGGACTGAAGGTCTGCTGCTCAAAGGATCTGGTCGAGCTGCCGACGGCATAAATCTGAGATCTTTTATCGCTGCATTTTTGGTCTCATTTTGCGACATGCATAAAAATGCAATAGTTTTAAGATTTAAAATCACTTTTAAGGTCTTGTCTACGATGTGCTTGGAACACAAAATTGTAACTATGACTACAATGTGAAGACATGCGGAATCAAAAATGGAGGTAGTTGGAGAATTTACAATATTTCTTTCTAACAAATTACTCAAAATTTACGAATGGGTGCTTTTCTCATTTACGAAGATCTTAGAGGAATTTTGCATCTTCTATGAGCCACAAATCAGATTCTCTAGGATTTTGCTCTCCATTCACATAACACCGCATGTAAAATCAGATCTCGTTTTAAAAATTGTTTTTCTTAAAATTGCGTTTCTTGGGCTCAAGCAAGTTCACTTCAAGAGAGATTCGCTAGCCAAATTATTTGCTGGCCCACTCGTCTCGATCACTTTTTCGGGTCCCGCTTCGTGTAACTCAACTTCGTTCCACTGTTCGCAGTCCGAACAATGCGTTCCGCTTTCGAAGAGATGTGACGGTCACTACGATTGTTTACTAGAGGAGGATGAGCAGAACTGTCGTGAGTTCTATCTTTCTGCACAAGCACGGTTTCGATTCATCAGAATTCATCCTCAAGAAATTGATAAACGTCAAACGCTTTATGCTTTGTCACTGTTTCTTAAGGTTTTATTTTCTAGCGATGTGCTTGGCGTCTGAATTCGCCTGTGTCGTCTCCGAGCAGTGCGTCCAGTTCAGTCGGCGTTGCAATGGCATTAGCGAATGCAACGATGGCACCGACGAGAAGAACTGCGACGGTCGGTGGACACGCTTTCTTAAGATACCACTCGTTTTCAAATCGTTAGACGTTCCTTATGACATTATAGAGAAAATTCCTTCGTCTTCATAATTATAGGGAGTTTCTCATCTTTTATATTTTTGTCCAACTGAAAAATCTGTTATAATAATGAGTACTCAAACATCTATGAGAGCGCTAAGATTTAAAACTTTCAAATAATAGTACTATTATGGCCTAACAATAACTCATTTGTTCTATGTAATTTAGTTATTTTATAAAAAGTTTCAGATAGAGAAAATTTTTTTAAAAAGAAATGGAAACTGATATCAATAACGAGAAGTGAGGCAGTTGAAAAAACTCTTAGCTTGATGGTAGGGTATTGTTGGAAAGAACCTCGGCGACCACAGTTCGTTATTTCTATGGCCACTTGATAGTTATTTACTCACCTTTTTTTTCATTCCACCCTCTTCATGTAAAAAGTACAATGTTTGTTTGATAGAGGAAGATGGTCACCGTCGTCGTTGTTGCCTTTGATGAAACGGCAAACAACAGGTAAGGTTTATTAAAAAGTGCTACATTGGATGTCGAACTGATATATAAGGATGAAGAACTTGGTAGTAAGAACTTCATGTTAACAAGATGGATCAAAATCTTGCACTTTCTGGGTTTTTCGACTAGCGGAACCCAGCTTCGAAATAGAACAGGCATGAATTGAGGTTTAGTGTCGGAGACACCGGCTCACAAGAAGAATCAATTTAATCTTCAAGAATGCTCAAACAGCAAACAATCCCATACAGAATTCCGAAACGCTTCGTGTATGACGAATTCTAAATAACGAACTAGGTGGAAGAAATATTCTCGCAGTATTTGAAGTCCATTCCTACAAATGAGTACGACACAACTAGACCTTTTAGTTAAACGTTTTTAGCTTAATATAACCCGTTTAAGTGTTATATCAACCCTTCCAATAATTGCCCTCATCAACTAATAATGAATTAAGGTTGATCGATTCATATTAATAACAAAAAAAACTTGACTGCTCGAATTCACTCTTGAGAGACTCTTCATAGCACTTTTATCCTTTTGTGAAATTTTCATGGTCGTACATTCCGTTCGGTTAAGAATTTCTTGAGTAATGCTATACTCACTAAAAACTTAGCGAAGACGGTAGCCTTCTTCTGTGATCTGGTTATGGTATTCAGAAGGGCAGTCTAACCGCTACATGACACCACAGTGGGAGGGTGAAAATGTCATGGTTCCTTCGTGAAAGCATAATTCCGGATGTTCTCTAGTTTGAATAATGATGTTCTCCAAAAGTTGAGTAGTTGTTTTCCGCTTCAGTGTGCGGGAACGGTTTGTTCCATTGTGCGAAAAGCGACGAGTGCATTCCGAAAGGACTGCGCTGCGACGGAATCCGACAGTGTCCTCATGGAGAAGACGAATTGCTCTGCAAGTTCGAGTCGTACATTTTGCTTTTCTCTGAACCTATTTTGTGATTGCTGGCAGCAACAATGGCTAAGAAAAAAGCATTTGTTGCTTGCCACAAAGTAGTGTAACTTCTTCAACCTGCCGTTGTATCAATATCTACATACAGAAATATATGCAAAACAGTAGAAGTGGTTACTCTACGAGAAGTTACTATATCTTAGATATTTCCGCAGAGACAATCAGAAAACTATTTAGGCTAAGCAACATCTGAAAGAAAAATCTTTGCTGCTGGAAAAAAACTGTTATGCAACCTCATGAGAAGTTGAAAAATGTCTAAAGAGAACACAGGAAAGGTTTATGTAATACTTGCTGCATTTTCGACTTTGATGCGGCGGATAGCACAATGGCAGTGATGTCTGTCATCTCGAGCATGGTGCTAATTCAATTCTGCTCCAGGCTAACCAAGCCTCTCATCCCTCCGTGGTCGGGAAATTGGTACCGACTTGTCTGGGAAAAAACCACTCTCTGCAGTTTAGTTGGGAACGCTCCAGCCCGGCTATCCCAGCACTCCAGAGAAAACTGCTCGTCCAGCGTTCTACGGCATTCAAAATGAAATGAAAATTCTCAAGTAGCAAACGAAGCCACAAATAAAACTTGGAGGCCCTTTGTGGACGATGGATGCGAGGAAACGAATTAGATGTGAGAAGTGCTGCGATCCGCACTGTAGACGTGAAGACGGATCAAATAGAATAAAACAAAACTCTACTCTTTTGCAGAGATCGTTTTGCACTAGTTTGGGTTTTTTCTTTGACTGCTCCATCACCTGTTTACAGCTTGGAAAAATACTTTTCAGAAATTTCAAGTATAATGATCTTTTAGGAAGATTTCAGCTAGTTTATCTAAAGGACTTTCTGTGCACCCTACCCCGTTTAACTAACTGAATTTCCAGGAGGAGTACAACAAATCGTAGGTTCACATGTCTTTCATTGGAAGAATACATTCCGATGACACAGGTTGTGAAAAACTTAATAGAATTTCTGCAATTTCTCACCGGATTTTAATGTTTCACGTCTAATTTTTTAGGTTTGTGATGGTATTCCACAGTGTATCAGAAATTTCAAGTATAATGATCTTTTAGGAAGATTTCAGCTAGTTTATCTAAAAGACTTTCTGTGCACCCTACCCTGTTTAACTAACTGAATTTCCAGGAGGAGTACAACAAATCGTAGGTTCACATGTCTTTCATTGGAAGAATACATTCCGATGACACAGGTTGTGAAAAACTTAATAGAATTTCTGCAATTTCTCACCGGATTTTAATGTTTCACGTCTAATTTTTTAGGTTTGTGATGGTATTCCACAGTGTATCGATGGCTCGGACGAGTTATACTGTAGCATGGGAACAGGAAATGAGCAACCTCCTGCATCTTCAATGTGTGAAAAAGTTCACACCGGTTTTAATACTTCAGTGCTTTAAAAACAAGACAAACACCATATTCAAAAAAATTACATAAAAGCAAACTCAACCTAACCCACATTTCGTTATTTTTCCTCATTCATCATAATTATTACTAGAAGCCTCTCGTGCTTGGCCGTCATGGTTATGCATTCGTAGGCGAAGAAACTCTGTAGCTATCAGGAGGTTTTTTTTAGGGTGACAACTATATTAGCTTATTCTTTGGGTGATGCCTTTTCTTTTCTCTCTCCCTTTCTGTCTTCACTTTTGAATTTGTTTCTGTCTCAAATCTCTACCACTCTCTTTATGTTTTCCACGAGCTTTTAGAACTAATCGATGGAATGCACTTCGTTTGGGGATGAAAACCAAAATATATGCTGAGAGTTTCATGTATTGCCTTCATATGTCGTAAAAGAAACAGAAAACGCTCGAAGTCAAGCAGCCCTTTAGAGATGCTCCATGCATACGAACGCTTATGAACCCTCCATGGATACTTCATATTGCATGGTGTTCAATTTCTTTTGTTTGCAGGTTCTTCTCATTGGATCCGATTCGGAAGAAACGGCCAAGATTTAGTAAGCACGAAACCGATAACAAAGAGTTTCCACCAAACCAGGACAAGCCACTTTTTCCTATGTTCTCAATTACAGCGCCACCCAACACTTCAACTACGTGGGTCAAGCTCCTCAATTTGAACACCTCAATATTTAGTTTTTAAAATTTCACTAAATTCAAATTTTCTTACATTCTTACCAATTAGAGTAGTAGGATGAAACGTTGAGCTTTAATCAATCCATTAACAATACGACACGCATCCATGTACATTCATGGCATCGTAGAGGGTTTAAGGACATATATGACACATACAATGATTTCTTGAGCATGTCAACGTAATAGGAAAGTGGTTTTACTCTCCCATAGAAGTGTGCATGGTGTTCAATTTCTTTTGTTTGCAGGTTCTTCTCATTGGATCCGATTCGGAAGAAACGGCCAAGATTTAGTAAGCACGAAACCGATAACAAAGAGTTTCCACCAAACCAGGACAAGCCACTTTTTCCTATGTTCTCAATTACAGCGCCACCCAACACTTCAACTACGTGGGTCAAGCTCCTCAATTTGAACACCTCAATATTTAGTTTTTAAAATTTCACTAAATTCAAATTTTCTTACATTCTTACCAATTAGAGTAGTAGGATGAAACGTTGAGCTTTAATCAATCCATTAACAATACGACACGCATCCATGTACATTCATGGCATCGTAGAGGGTTTAAGGACATATATGACACATACAATGATTTCTTGAGCATGTCAACGTAATAGGAAAGTGGTTTTACTCTCCCATAGAAGTGTGCTATCAATTTTCGCCTCCAAAATAATAGGCGACATTTTTTGCTTCTGAAGGAATATAGAATAAACAGTCGCATATATATTAGAGCACCCTCCCAACGGTTTACCGCTACATCGTGGCTGAGAGGCGTTCCTAAGTATCGGGCTGCAATGTGCAGCAGGGTGGAAACCACCCCGCAGGGTTTCATAAGCTAAGATGGAGTCCGGATTTACCTTCGGAAAGCCCAGTTAAGAGTAAGCCAATTCCAGGACCCACCACCGCCTTGGCATCAGACTAGTTGCATGCTGGCAAATCTCTCTCTGATCCACAAGGATGCGAATGCATGTGTAGGTGTCGACCTACGGCAATCTTTAGCTAGGCTCACCTCGGAACTCCAAGAAACCACAATAGTTAAACCACGAACAAAAAAATGGAAATTATGCTGAGGCCCACACAACTACTGAAGAAGGGCCATCCAAATGCCTAGCTAACCAAGTATTACGAGCTACTAACCACTGTGCTACACGCATCTTTTCACGACCATATGACCTTTTGGTTCACTAGTAGACAATAATAGCTTGATTTCTCATTTTTAGGGCTTTTATCTTCGTTCGCAGTAAACTAAATAGATTCAGTGGAATTTACTAGGATCTGCAAATTCCGCCTACATGATACAAATTTGGTTTTCAGCAGGGCCAAAATTTTATCAAGACTTGCTGAGCTTCTGATATTTCATATTTTTTACCTTTCCGTTTTTCTTTCGTCGTTCGAGCTCACACCTTCGAGTTACTAAGCGAGTTATGAGCGAAAACTCATCCACTGGGATATAACATTTCCCCGAATGTGTTTTTATATTAACGACTGCTGTGCTTGTTTTACAATCTCGTGCTGATGTAGATCCAAACGTTTTCCGCAATTTATTTTGCTCGTTTTACAGGCATAGGGCAAGCTTCGCTCCATAAGTCTTTCAAGTCTTTAATAATGCTGAGATATTTGCAAAACTCTGGACCGTAGGTGTCTATGGTGGGGAACGAACGCGATATTGTCCTTTCCGGTGTGCAACGCCTTTACCACCACACCATGCGAGTCCTTCGTTTCGCCTGTTTCTCAGCTAGTTCTATCGATCTTTTACCATCAGCAATCACTTTCAAGTCCTCCTAAAATACTCCATTTATCGAAAAATCGGTACAGATATCAACATGTCAAATGGCACAGCGTCAGTGCCAAACGTCTAAATGATACCTAAATAAGTAGAGGAAAAAATTTACACAGTATCCAAGCTATTAACAGAGTGACCGGTCCTCCGCGAAGTCAACCACTTTATCGCATCTTGTCTGTAGCGGTGACTACGGCATCGGCTTCATCAGGATCACTCAGCAAAGTACATTCCACTGGCCAGGTAACGTTTTGTATTCATTATTGGTTCTTCCCTCCTAAAATATACAGTAGTCTTTTGCAAATCACAGCTTTTGCCATTTCCTTAAATGCCTATTTTTAGGCAACGACCAATATTGTTACCAATGGTACTTTCCAATTTTCCAAAACAACTGCTCGTCCATCAACAATGTTGAGCACATCAAAGGTGAGATGTTTTGGCTGAAAGAGGGTTAACACTTTGAATTTATTACGAACGGAAATTACGATTTTCGGCTGTGACTCTATTTACCAATTAAGTGTTTCTATCTTTCTAAACGATTCTGGTGGATTTTGCTAGTCAAGGATATACGACGAGCTTATTTTGCCTGGGCGTTGGATTGAACCAATAACCCAGTGTGCATTGAAGAGTGCCCTAACGATTCCGCAATACAAGCCGCATATAAGTATCTCAATCAAAATTTTAAAAAGTGATGCATCAATAGAGGCGATGGTAGAGATTTAGGAATTTCCGTCTTGGAGAATCACAGTAAAGGACAGTAGCTATGATGTGTTGCAAATCCAGATTTGAGTTCAGCAAGACATTTTACTTGGCTTCTAGTTGGCTAACCAAATTTCCTCAGATTATTCTGCATTAGTTATTTGATAAGGCCCGTTATCTTAAACACGAGGTATTCAAAAACTTTTTGTTACCCAGTCTACTTGTAGGCTGGGCGTGTGACTTCACTGAAGCCGAAGCCTCCAGCAGAAGTCACTGATGGGAAAACCAAACACTACTTGATCGCTCCGGATGACAATGGCAAAGAAAGGTGCCTTCAAACGTCAAAACCTTTCACGTTTTATCCAAAATAGGAATACTTCTAATATTGCATTTTAAACTCCTGAAAAAGAAACCATACTTACTTGGATGGCTCGTCTTCACTGATATCACGGGACCTGACACAATTTCTATTCGTTTCCCTCTTTCTCTAGCAGCTTCCAGAATGGTGGCTTGCTTCTAACACCGTGATGTTCGTGAAGTCCATTCCGTAATCCTGAAATTATTGTCGTCTACGAGTGCAAATGGTTGACATTAGTCACGAACACCCCCACCCATCGCTTAGGTATTCGTCCAAGAGGATGTTTTCATTCCCTTGAAGTCTGCTTCACTATGCTTCACCAACATACGCAACTATAATCAGCTGTTCTTCTCTTACTCAGTGGAAGACACGTAATAAACGGTTCTGAAGAAGGTGGTATTGCCGAAATGTCAGCTGCTGTTGTGTTATGTTTTGTGGACCGAAGTGAGCATATACTGTACAACGACCTAGCAATTGCTGAACAAGAAAATAACTCATTTATAATCCACTTCACTGCTTTTTTCCTCCATCTCTCATCTGTTTTTGTCATTTTGGACCGACTAATCTGTGTTTCGCTATCGTTGTATATTCTCTTGGATCCCAAAGCTGAGATACGTTTCGAAGGTTTGAGCTTCATATTCCTGATAAGCGCTTTGAGCGCCTGTTAATCTTTAGAAAACATAGTCAAATGGCTCTGTGAGTGATGCGCATATTCTTGTCGTGGTTGAAATAATCACATCAAAATGG
>MQTX01000107.1:1765935-1918816 GCA_009735665.1 Angiostrongylus cantonensis | reverse complement strand
GGCCCCCCCCCCCCCCCCCTTGAATGACCCGAACCATCCTGGCCTTGTGGTCCCTTTTATGTAACATGGTTGTTTATCTGTTACCGTCCAATATATTCTGCATCCGTGCTAGTATTGCATCAAGTTTCGAAAACCTGTTTTCTTTCTAACTTCTAATTTTCCATTTGAAATATGATTAAGGCAATTCTCATAATCTGTTGTGCACAGTGGACTCCATATACCTATTGCTCACACATTTTACCAACTAACCTTCCCAATCCTTTTTTTTCACTTATTGTTTTTGTAGGTGTTCAACTATTCACCTAATGGAATTCGGTTTTTAAGACATCCACGTTGAACTGAAATCGCACTGCAAATGAAGTCCTGCGAAGCACAAAGATTTCTGTACTTCCGCTCCTACACTCGCGATGTGTGGAGAAAACAATGACATTGACCTGTCAATTAAACTCTAGTAAGATCCGCCTATTAAAGCAGCGCATTGGCGTGTTCACCACTTCGAAACGATCTTTTCTTGCTTTCCACCTTTCCATGGTTTTTCCAAGTTGTTCTCAATTCTCGTAAGGTTTGTTTCTGATCCCCAGAAAATTGCCTATGATACAGGTCCTGATTTCACTATTCTGTTCGTAATCACAGATTGAATCGAATTTTATGTCATTTTTTGGCCCAAATGCTTAAAGCCGATTCTCTGACTCTTCGCAAGAGGATATTTTCATTTAAATACGTTATCTACACTTCCATTACTTAGCTCTCAGAGTAGAATCAATTGTCTTTTGAAACTTATTCGGTCTAGTAATCTTCAACGGACGTAGTATGTGCGCTTGAATGATTTCTATTCTTGTTAACCACATTGTAATCGTTCAGCAAATGTTTTGCTTAAAATTCGAGACCTCATTGATGAGGAAGGAAAAGCTAACAGTTATGGAGTCGAACTCTGTTCTGAGAAATCTAGTAATTTTTTTCCTAAACCTGTCTCATTTAGTTGCGGTTTAAAACGATAAATAACCTTAGTGAACCTTATCACTAGTAGATTAAATGCGTCTGGTATTGCGAGCTGTTAAACAAGAGGTAAATGAGTAATATTAAAGCTCTGGTCTTTTTGAGCTAAATTAGAGAGCATTTGGAGGAGGATTCCTTAAGTGACCGTTCCGATTAATAATAAATAAGAATAACATACACGGCTAAGAGACAGGTAAAACGAAAGACCCGCATGGTGTGGTGGTGAACACGTTGGCCCCGGAAAGGGTAATAGCGTGTTCGGTCCCCACGGCAGATACCAGCTGTCTGTATCTCAGCAAAATTGTGGTCATAAATAAGAATATTTACAGAACACGTCGCATACTTTGAACCTCAGAAAATATCCCTCTAAAATGAAGGACCAAAAACAACGAAAAGAGTGGAAAAACTCATAAGGTCAGAACAACATATGGAGACTTTCGTCCATGTAACTAAGTATGCAAATACAATACAAGCGAGTCCTTTCGAGGGTATTCCAAAAAACAGCAGAAAACCACAACTGCTGCAGTGCACGGAAATCTTTGGTAAAAGGTGAAAGATCTTCTCGGTTAAATGCACTGGAGCCAGAGATTTACTAAAGGTTTCCGTTCAGTGGAGCAATTATGAGCATTTGCTAGTTTTTGGAATCCCTACAATCCACCAATGCGTAGGTGGCTGTCCTAAGGGGCGCATGCATCGTCGTCGAGTCCACGCTACAATTCTCTTCGTCCATCGTCACCTGTTCTTCTTGAATGACCGTCCCATCCATACTTTGTCACCCATTTGCTGTGTCCTGGATCTTAAATGTGGGACGTACTTCGAAGATCTGAGGTTTACATTTCTTCCATATTTTGTTTCTGTCGGTTATATTTCAGAAGGCTCCTATCAACTGTTCTGTAAGTGTTGTGCAGTAATCTCGAAGTAGCTGCACTATCAACCCACGTCGCTGCTGATTATTAAAGGAGCGGGGACGCTCTTTGGTCGACAGTGCAAATAAAATTCCATTCTGATCAACTCTCGTGAAAAACATCCGGGTGGTCCAATGGCACGGCCCTGAGGAAGGCGAACTCGCCGAAAAATTATTTATTGGACAACGACAACAACAATAGGTATATCTGTACCAAGTCGCGTTAGCTCAAAACGGGGAAGTTCGTAAGAACACATATATAGAATTACATTTATTTTGACGGACTCAAACGCTTTTTCATAGTCGACAAAAGACAGAACAATAAGCAGGTTGCATTTCCAACAAAATGCTATGACCATGGACACGGTTTGAATGTGGTCTACGTAGCACAGGCTTTGTAGGAATCTTTCTTGTGGAGAAAAATAGTTGCACCAAAGCGACTGAAAAATGTTGTTTTATGGGCGTAGAATGATTACTTCTCTAAAACTTCATTCCTCAGGGGAGCGTGTGGTGCAGTGGTTGGAGGCGCCCCTGCGGCGCGCACGTGAAAATGCGCCCATGGCCCACCAAGCCTTCCATCCCTCCGGGGTCGGCAAATTTGTACCAGACTTGTCTGGGAGGATAGCAGCACTGGTTCGATACATCAGCCGGCCACCGTGAGTCATTGTAAAGGCCAGATATGCATTCAATCACCTCCAACGATGCTTAATGAAGTCGAATGCATGGCGCATCCCTCAGGGATTGATCAACGCCGAGAGCTTTATCCTTTATCTTTTAAGTTCATTTCTCGGCGATATCCCTCGAAAAGTGACACTTAGGAAAATCTCTTATGTAGAAATAAATTATCGAGAAAGCCATTCCACATGTTATTCAGTTACTGGTATATAATTAACGTCTGTGCAATTACAAATTATTTCCGAGAACCTTGGGTATTAAGAAAGTATGCGTTCATCGATGTGATATCGCACTGCTTCTTTGGAAGCAGTCTGTTATTAACCGCATTACTACTAAAATAGCCATGCCAATCTTCTGTGTGAGCATCCCTCAGGGATTGATCAAAGCCGGCAGATTTCATCCTTTTTAATATTAAAATAGTGCTCAAAGTCATGTGTTCTATAAAAATTTCAACAATGTACTAAATCACTCTTTTATCAACATTGCGAGGTTGGTTGGACATAGCGGGATCCAGTAAGATGGAATGCACTGAACTCCGAATTTGAATTCTGGTTGTTCCTGTGGATTCTATCCTTTGATTTTAGGTAATCACAGCAGACAAGCATCTAAACGTTTTGGTGGTTTCAGAGGCTTACCGTTTAGAGGAAGATTTTCAATCCTGCAATACGTACCACACAAACGGAATATGTAGGAAGCACGTACGTAGAATCAAAACGCTCAAGTTGTACACTTAAAGGATGCCGTCCTTACAGGAGTTTGGTCTATGCCGGTGGGAACACATCGATAAATTAGTTGTGGCTGGAACGATAATGCGGGAAGCCTTTGACAGTATGTTGAACCATGAGAGACAGCCGTACACAAATAATTACGAATGTTTTTCTGGGGTAGAAAGTATTCTCTAAAAAACCGACTGTAGATGGCATATAGAACAAAAGTTGACCGCGAGCAATGAGGCCCACAATGTTACGGTTTTTCAAAAAGCTGGTTCTAAAAGTTTCGGGTGAAAGCCCAATACAATAAGAGCGCCACAAGAACATTCATTTTTAAAAACAGAAAGATTTTGAAATAAAAACACGTGGCTTCGACGTGGTCGAATGACCGTTTCTCACATACAAGGGCAATCAACAATAGGAAAACAATAATAACCCTTTAATTCTTCTGTCATGGAGTCGTCGCCAAAGATTTTGTGCACGTGGTCGCAATCGGTCTCCTACGTACCTGAAAAACATTGAGCGACGACTGCATAGAGGAAAGGTAATATCCCTGAACATTACGAAGGTGAGATTGTTGCGAAATGCTAGATGGTTCCTTTGGCAGTAAGGCAGAACATTGTGCTCCGTATCTTCACCTTGTTCTTGTACAGTCTCGAGTGCTAGTTGAGTGAAGGAAACTCTCAGCTCTATAAACACCAATCGTTTAAAAAAGACCACAATGAAAATCAGAATAACGATAATAAACAAGAAGCAAGACAAGAAAGCAAGAATGCAATAAATCAGATAAAAGAGAAACACACAGCTCTTGCTACAAGGTCTGCACTTCTTTCCTCATCGAATGCTAAGTCGAGTTTTTCAATCTCGGACAGGTTTAAGCTTTAAGCAGCATTGAGCAAAACAGAAGAATCGCGAGTAAACAAGATTTTGTACGGAACTGTTAGAAGTGGTCTCGAAGCTATCTCTGCAGATGGATGTAATTAATTTTATTTCAATAACTCAAAAGATTAGCTTTCTACAAACCTCGGCATAAAAAGTTGATGTTTTCATTTATATGTTTTATTAGGTTTCGTGTGGCGTAGTGGTTGGAGGCGCTCTGCAACACATGTGTGGAATCGATTCCCGGCACCTGTGGCTCACAAAGCCTTTTACCTTCCCTCAGTATCGGCAAATTGGTACCAGACTTGTCTGGAAAGATGCCAGCACTGGCTGGATACATCGGCAGGCAACGGCGAATCAATGTAAAGGGCAGATATACATTTACTCACACCCGAACGATGCTTAATAATAAAGTCGAATGCATACCGCATCCCTCAGGGAATGATTAACGCCGAGAGCTTTTATATTCTCGCTTTCATTATTTTCTTATGAAGTGATCTTGTTGAGCCGAGGCGAGGTTAGTATAAGTTGTCGTTCTTGTTGTTATTTGTTTTTTGTCTTAATGATAAAGCGTCCCTTACAAGTCGGAGTTTCTATTAGTTCTCAGTTTTGTAAAGATTTCAATCATCCTTTTTTGAACTTGTAATTTCTGCCTTATTACCATGAACTTAGTTGCATTTTCTGTCTCGTTTTTTACTGGGTTGCAGGTTAGTTCTCCTCATGTACTTTCCACTGCACAATTTGAAAAACTTGACGTGTTATTTAGTCTTTTTGTGTGTTATATCTTGAGTAATAACTTTCGGCAGAGTTATTTTTGTCTCAGTTCCATAGGCTTATCTATGATTTCTATTTATAAGTTTAACAAATTAACTAATCATGATGGATTCACCTTGTTTATCATGGAAAGGATTGTGACCCAGATACTCACTTAGGCACTTGAAGTGCCCTTTTTAGAGTTATGCGGACCACAGAACATTTTTCATTCGTTTTTCCTCTCGCAATCGTCTTCCATGGTGATGGTCTGTTTTGAACATGGTGACGCCAGTGAGGCACATCTTGAGATCTTGAAATCGTTTCCACCGGCAGATGCAGACTATTGACAAACCACCAACATTTTAGTTCATGGTTGAGGTGGTTGTCCAAGAAGACGCTTACACTATCTTGAAATTCATTCCACTGTTCTTTTCGTCCATTTGTTACCGATTTTTCTTATTATGTGGCCGGCCCATCTGTATTTCACTACCTATGGACTCCGAAGAAAAAATAATGAATACGAAGACCTCAACTGCTCACTGCGACTAAACGTTGTGAGTGCCGGCGAATTTCAGAAGATATCGCTAAATCGATTTGTGGGGAGGGTGTGGAAAGCTTTTAAATTTCTAGAAATGTCAGCACACGTGTCTTATACATAACAGAGCGCTGGGAGGAGTGTTCGGTTTAAAAGGACAGTGCGGAATTTCGGTCTTCTGATGGTCTTTTTGACACGCCTGAATGTGGCGCATGTTGACCTCTTTCTCTTGTCTAATTCCAGATGCTGTTTTCCATGGTAGCGTCAAGATACAAATTCAAAGTGATCTCTGTAATCAGAGAACTATTCAGTTCCATTTACTCATCTTCGCAGCAGGTGTTTTTCATCAACTGTGCGCCAGATAAAGATGATAGTTGGCGACTTGGCATTCCTCATGCTTTAGTATTTGCCATGGCAGCCTGACAATTTTAATCTAGAGAAAGAAAGCAATGGATCTTCAACAATCATCACTGCTTTCATTCCTAATCGCTGTGATAAGTTACAGATATGAAACGTACGGGTGCAAAATGTGCATAAATATTCTGCAAATCAGTCGAATAGGGAGTTCGTCGGATTTGTATTTTGCACGGGCAACTCTAGGCGGAATGTTCGACTTTCTATGAATTCGCCACGTGCGACTTTTACCGTTACCACCGTTAACAACATCGAGTTGGGGTTATAACAGTTTATAACAGTAACAACGATACAATAACAATAATGTGACGGATATGTGAATAGCTGGGCGGATACGAGCGAGATTGAAATGAGAACAAGTGATGCCACTGTTGGAAACTAGGCGAACACTGAAGTTGGAGCCCTGAGGAATTGGAAGACAAGCACTAAGGGATTGGAAGATAAACACTGGAAGATTGGAACAAGAGCACTGGTGGATTGGAGGACATGCAGCTTAAGGAGAGGTTATATGCATTTTCTGCTAGCACAATCTGTTAGAGCTACATGTGAAGAGGCGCAGCTGCTCATTCGGAAACCTCTTTGGGACGGCAGATGCTGGAAAACACATTCAGCTCATTGCTGCTATTTCAGTGCCTGAACTGTCGTACAAAGAAGAGCAGTTTATTGAAAAAAGTTACAGAATTGTTTTCCAGCCACCTGCGAGGAAAATGCATGAAATGGTCGTTAAGAGAAAATTTAGAGAAGAAGCAAAGATAGATTTAAGATAGTTACAAGTGAACAGGAAACATGCACTAATATAGAAAATAAAAACAATTTGGAGAATAGTTCCTATAAATATAGTACATTTATGGAACTGATCACCAAACACGGTAGCACGGACACTCATTGGTGTACTAATATTTTAGTACTAATAGTAGATAAGATTTATGAGTGAATAAATGGCAAAGGCCAGCGTTTCGACGTTTTCGGCTTCACCACAACTGATGATCCGAGTCGATGGTCTGCAATTGTTAGTCTTCTCGATGTGTCGTCTTCTCTTTTGCATCGAGCGGATCTTCCTCAGTGGTGCACTTGTCTAATGAAGCATACTTACTCAGCGATGTTCTCTTATGAAGAGAGATGAATGTCGATAGTAGTAATCGTCCGGTGACAACGGCTTGTTTTTCTGAACAATTTGCCTTGCAGAAACCGGTGTCTTTATCAGCTAGTATAAAGTAGAACTATGTTTCAAAACCGTCTTTCCTTTAAACTCAGTATGACCGATCAAAATGTAATCCTTCTTTGAGAAGCCTACATGAGGTTGATAAATAATTTATATTGGGCAAATGTTTCGACGTCTTCACTTTCATCAGAGCCGAAGATGCGAGTCGATAGTCCACAGTAGTTCGGCTTTTCAATGTGGTGCCTTCACTGTCGTACCGAGACGGATCTTCTTTAATCCAACATCGCTTGAATGAAGCGAGCTCAACTGGCAGTGTTCTTTTATACACAATGCTGATTTTTGATAATAATGACTGGCCGAATGTAAAAACATCCGAATAAATATTGGTAACAACCTCGAGTAAGCTTGATGAAACAAGGTGCATTGATCATCTATGCCGATTAATTATAAAAGTCGGTTTACAACGATATTATTAACACGCTCTGTGCTAATTGATAATGATATTGGGTGGATTGTTTTGGGAAAACAAATTGTTGTAACCGGACAATCGCTACTATCACAGCGAGTATCCTGTATAAAAGAGAGTCGCGAATGAATTTAGCTCATTCGAGAGGTGCTCCAATGAGAATGAGGCCACTGGAGACGAAGACGAAGACGCCACATCTAGGAGGGGGACAACTATGGGCCATTGACTCAGGTCATCTGCTCTAATGAAGACAAAGATTCTAAACCTTATCCGAATAGCAACAACTTTTCGTTAAGTTATCAATGAAACAAGGTACATTAATCATTTATACCAAGGCTAATTGAAAGTCGGTTTACAAGGAATTTTGTCTAGTCTGAATATTGAAACTGTAGCTGACACAGGTAAAATGTTGTCGTGTACAATCGTATAAGCCAAAAGAATTTCACCTCACTGCTAACGTTATTCTCATGTTTTGGGATTGGAGAGCACAGAAGTAATGATGCCGATCATCACGAGCACGGTACTGGTTCGATCCCGCTTTAGGCACAGAAACCTATCACCCTCCGAGATCGAAAAATTGGTATTGGACTTGTTTGAGAAAAATCGCTTTCCGCAATCCAATTGGGAACGCTCCAGCCTGGCTATCACAGGAATCCAGGAAGAATTGCTCGACCATCATTCATGGCTCTCGAGATGTCAACGAAAATCCTCAAGCAGCAGCCGAAGCCACACGTAAAACTTAGAAGACTTTCGGGAATGAAGAATGCCAGGAAATGAATCGAACGTCAGAAGCCCTGGGATCTGCGCAATAGACGTGAAGATGGGTCGTATAAAATAAAATCAATTTGTATTCTTTCTTTGATGAGCTTAGACGAGGTTGATAATAATATTTATTATCGGCTAACGTTTCGACGTCTTCGTCTTCATCAGAGCCGATGATCCGAGTCGATGGTCCACGCTTGTTATTCGCCTCGATGTGGCGTCTTCGCCTTCGTGTCGAGTCAGGTCTTCTTCAGCGGTCCATCTCCTCGAATGAGGCACACTCATTCAGTGATGCACTTTTATACACGATGCTGATGGTAGATATAATGATAATGTCCGTTGATAATGTTGAATATTATTATCAACCTCGTGTAAGCTCATCAAAGAAAGAATACATATTGATTAAGCACACCGAGGTTCAAGGAAAGTCGGTTTCGAAGTATTAAAATCAATTTGTTTATAAAATAGAAAAAACGTCATGTTTTGCAATACATGTACTGATTGGATCAACCCGCGCCCACGGCGTACAAAGCAGCTCTTCTGTTCGCGTTTAGCGAATTGGTGCAAAATTCTCCAGAAAAAGTTGTCTGCAATCGTCTAAGGTTGATCATTACACTTGGTGATCAAGGAACACACTTCAGCATAAATTTCTAGGATTTCATGAGAAATCAACTCAACCAGTACTCAACAACAATTGTGAATGAGTGAAATCCTCAATAAGGCAGTTAACCTCACCTGGAAATCCGAGCGCCTCAGTGGATGATGGATGCAGCGAAACGGTTAAAAGAATTGTTTAATATTTGAAGATATCTTATGTAAGAAAATTTTTATAAACAGGAAGTTTGCCAAAGAATTGGTAATTGAGTTTTACCGTCTCCTTACCGATATCCGATTTTCGAGGGCCGTGCGTGGAGCGGTGATTGTGAGTGCTTTGCAATACACATAGATTCGATCCCGCACCACAGACTCACCAAGCCTTCCTTTCCTTCGTGGTCGGCAAATTTTGTTATCAGAGCTATCTTGGAGGATGACAGCACTAAATCATACATCCATAGGTTACCGCGAGTCACTGGATAGACCAGGTATGCGTTCAATCCCCTCTAACAGTGCTTTGTGAAGTTGAAGGAATGGTGTATTTTACAAGAATTGGTCAACGCTAAAAGCTTTATCTTTACGTTTTTATCCGATTTTACTAAAATGAAAAAACTTGAACTCAATTAGCACTAAGTCGAAATACGTCTAAGTTCTGCACATTAGAGGGATAAAATGAAGTTTTCGGCATTGATCAATCCTTGAGGGATGCGCCATGCATTCAACTTCATCAAGTATCGTTTGGAGGTAATCGAATACGTAACCGACCTTTACAATGAGTCGCGGTGGCCTACCGATGTATCGAGCCACTGCTATCCTCCCAGACAAGTCTGGTACAAATTCGCTGACCATAAAGGGACAGAAGGCTTGACAGGCCAGAGGCGCGAGGATCGATAACATGTGTTTGTTGCAGGGAGGCTCCAGCCACTACGCCACACGTGACCTTTATCATTATCTGCACATTAAAACACACGTATCAAAATTTTGCAGACTTCTTGTGTTTTGCGAGTTTTTCTTTCATTGTTCTGAAGGATTTTGTTGAAATTGGAAATAAAACACCTTTTGCATTCTCTGTCGCTCCTCCAAAAAAAAGAAGCTATTCGGCAAACAACTTCGAAAAATAGTCTCATAAAATCTTTCTAGTCTCTACTCTCTGCGATTGCTTTTGTTTAATAAAAGGATAATATTAGATTTACAGACGCATTTTCAGAATAATGAGTTCAATCGCTCCTCTGGGAAATAGGTCGTCGTCGAATCTCGATTTGTGTCATAAGCATAAATAAACGATATAACATTTGCAAAAAGCACTACGTTCAGTCTTGATGACCTTTTTAAAAACAAAAAAGATAAAGCTCTAGGAGTTAACCAATCCCTGAGGAATGCGCCATGCATTCGACTTCGTTAAGCATCGTTTGGAGGTGATTGAATGCACAACTGGCATTTACAATGAGTCGCGGTGGCCTACCGATGTATCGAGTCAATGCTACTATCCTCCCAAAGAAGTCTGGTACCAATTTGTCGATCACAAAGAGAAAGAATGCTTGACAGGCCATTGGCGCGGCGATCAATTCCATGTGTGTAGAGGGGCGCCTCCGACCACTGCACTACACGCGTCCATTGCATTGTTACTACGTTGAAATGCCAATGTAGAAAATAAGCTGATCTCCGTAGCCTACTCCAACCGATACCGACGCTCATCTTTCCTTCCGTGCAGCATGTTTTTGCCCTTGATACTTAACTTCAATATCTTCTTTAGCGCCGTTTATTATGACTACAATTCCTCGAATTCGCGGTTTACAAATGTTATGCTCATTGCACTCACAGTTTTCCCACAGACGATCATTAATGATCTCGCAATTTTGTTAGTTTAATATTCATTATATTACTAAGTTTAAACCACAAAGTTCATTTTTTATTAGCTGCCTACTACAATTTTTCACGGCTGCGTTTTATGCGAAATAAAACCACAACGGTGCTGAGTTTTGCAAAACTCCGGACAACAGATTGATCTAGGGTGCCCACATGGGTAATGAACCCAGTTAATCTGAGGCTGTAGTTGAAATTATGGTTGCTGGTGGCGCTGATCGACAGAAAAACTAGCTGAGAGACAGACAAAACGAATGATATCACTTTTGCAGGCGATATTACATTTAAAAGCAGCATAAATTTTAAAAATGATGAAAAGTAACAAGATAAGCATTGCTCCGTTCTAACTGAGAGAGAGGCGAATCGAGGGACCCGCACGGTGTGGTAGTGAACGCGTTAGTCTCTGGAAAGGATGATAGCCCACAGCAGACACTTGCTGTCCGGAGTCTTACTAAGTTTAGTTTCCTATGACTGAGGGTGCACCCAGCAGAAACCCGAGGTTCCAAGTTGCAAGTGCAAGCAAATTCGGTGCGAGCACAACTTCTGCAATAGTAAAAAACAATTAAACTTTTTTTTGCGATAAACGTTTTTAATCGTGAAGATTTGCAGGCTTGTGGAAAGTATAACTGTGACAATTTATGCTTCACATGGATGCCAAGGCGAGTCCGGCTACGCGAGTGATTTGTGCTGTTCTTATTTTTCTCCCTTCAGTTGCAGGAGTGGCACTCCATTCCATCGTTTTGGCCGCATTCTACAGGGTAGTTGAATTTTGAAATCAGGAGAAGTAGAAATAAACGAAGCTATTACTCTAGCCTTGTTAGGTTACCCTTTCTTTTTATTTGCTTTCGTAGGAAGTATTAGAAAGTGAAAAAATCAAAAGAAAAATGAACGGAACTATTACTCGTATCCTTGTTAGATCGACCTTTCTTTGTTTGCTTCCGTAGATGGTATTAGGAGGTGAACCCTCAGAGTAATATTAACCCTCATATTCTATGACTGCAGACCATATAATTAGGCTTCCGTGTACGTTCAGGAGTCTGATATGAGTGTGGCATATGTTGAATCCTCGTCTTATCAAAATCCTTGCTAAGTTCACCGTTGCAGGATTGGAAAAAGTTTCGCGGCAGCTGCTTTTACGTGTTAATGATACAAATCATCGGCTGTAACATGTACTCGCTGTTTCTGTTCCTATATATCGCCTTCCCACTTACGCTAACTGGAGTCCAGGTAGATTGAAAAACATTTATTCTTTTTGTGGTAGCGAGTGTCTTAAGTAATTTCCTTAGGAGTTTATGAAATTGTTTACAATTTTTTACTCAATTTATAGTGGATCACTTCGGTTCTCCTTGATCACTCTGAGTGCGTCTCCAATTTCTCAAAGATTTAATGCAATCATTTATTTCCTCACTGTAATAATCAGTGCAAAGGCGCTTGTAACGCAGTGGTTGGAGGCGCCCTGCAACACACACGTGGAATCGTTCGTCGCGCCAATGGCCCACCAAGCCTTCCATCGCTCCGAGGTTGGCAACTTAGTGCCAGACTTGTCTGGAAGGATAGCAGCACTGGCTCGATATATCGGTAGGCCACCGTGAGTGATCGTAAAGGCCTAGACGATGCTTAATGAAGCCGAAAGCGTGGTGCAACCCTCAGGGATTGATCAACGCCAGGAGCTTTAGCTTTTAATAACCGCTGACAAAACGCAAGTTTCTGCAATTGCACAGTACAGCCACTGATGCTTCATTGACACTCGAATACTGGTTAATCTGAACTCTCGATCCACTCTCTTTTAATTTACCAAGATAAAACCTAGAAGGATAGCAGCTCTCTTATTTCAGTATATGGGCGACAGTCTAATGCTTTACCATGCACCACTATTCTTTGAAGGTGTTGCCTTCAATGGAATGATTTTTCTCTCATTTCTAATCGCAGTCAACAGACTAACCATATTTGTGTTTCCAGGGATTAATGACAAGCTATTTTCATCAAAAAACACCCTGATGTGAGTTCTTTCTCAGCTTACGCCTCACAAAATTCCTAAGAGTTCCGATTTTATTGCCGTTTGGCAAACTGCAAATCGGAAGGACATCCTGCGCTATGATGGTTTTTTAAAGCAAAGAGCTAATTCTTTTCTTCATTAAGTTAGCGATAACCTGGATTCATAACAGGACTACTCCACCGAGAAAAACGAGATCGGAGCACAGGCACGCGATGGCGAAATAAAGAATAGTTCCACTCAATCAGTTCTTATAATCTAAACGAATCTTATAATTACAATGTGGAACTGACGTGATTTCAGAATTTCGGCAGTGATTTGGCTTTACATCGTCGCTATTTCGATAGTCAACCAACTTCTTGGATGCACAAAATTGTTCTCCGAGGAAGGTGAACCGATATAAAACACTAAGGTTTCTTTGAATGGAGAGGCTCCCGTGTAGTTATTAAATATGTGAAAGGATCAGATCTATTTCAAGTAGCATTGCAAGTTAAAGGTTTATTGGTGTTCCGTTTAGACCTTAGAATTGGACAACAACAGCAATTTTTTTCAGAATTCTACTTTTGGTATGATTGTCCGGATTTGGAAAGTGCAGGGAATCTCTTCAATCGCGTAAGGGCTCAACTTTTCCTTCATGAATATCCCAAAGAAAAGAAGGATTACATTGTAAAAAAAACCAAAAAACCACTCGAAATGAAAAAAGTTCAGCAAAACTTCTTAGATCTCCAACCATACGTTAGATTAAGTGACAATTGCAATTCTAGAAATTCGGATCTAAAACGAACAGTGTAAATCTACATTCAAACGTTATTGATTTGTTTTTGTAATTCAAAAAAATTGATTCTTTTATTTATTATGGTAATGAGACGACAGACCTGGTATGATTTGGGGATCTCGCTTACTTTCACTCAAGTCCAGAAACGGAGCGGCTGGAATATTTCACACAACCCATCGTCAAACAGTGAACTAGCATTCAAAACATCAATATCAGCGAAAGAATTGATGAACACTCATTCGTCTAGACGCAGGAAGTAGAGGTTCCTAGAAACTGAGGATATCCAAGCTGCCACTATGAGATCTTTGGGCGTGGACTAACAGGATCTGCAGTAGGATTAAGATATTACTGCTGCACAAATGGAACACTAACGGAGGATATGATCCAAATCGTTGATATGGAGAATTCCAGCAGACATCAAATTTTGGTGACTCGCCAAATTTTAAAAGGTTGCTTATAATAGATGCTCGGAATGCTTAGAAAATACTTATCTAACCGGACAGCGTATGTGCAAAAGGCGAAAACTTTGATTAATTGTTTTGCTTTGCGGCCGCAGCCACCAAACTGATGGTCTCGGATCAATTTTTTCTAATAATTTTTAATGGTACTGTTACATGCGGTTATAAAGGATAAAGCTCTCAGCGTTGATCAACCCCTGAGGGATGCGCCATGCATTCGACTTCATTAAGTATCGTTGAAGGTGATTGAATGCATATCTGACCTTTACAATGACTCTCGGTGGCCTACGGAGCCAGTGCTGCCATCCTCTCAGACAAGTCTGGTACCAATTTGCCGGTATGGAAGGCTTGGTGGGCCATGGGTGCATTTCACGTGCGCGCCTCAGTGGCGCCTCCAACCATTGCGCCACACGCGCCCTTGTTACATGCGGTTACTATCGAAAAACCGCGAAAAGTCTCTATACCACCCAATCCTAGAAACTAAGGATATCCAAACTACCACTGTGATACTGCTTCAGCCATGTCTCTTTTTAATGCAGCGAGTACATATGTAATAAGTTCTACGGAAATTCTGCAGCCTAGGCCCACTTTATACATCTCATTTTTTCATGAAGAAGAGCGCCATTAAATGTAGAAAAGGAGCACGTCTTATGAAAACAGCTAATGAAGGTATGTAGAGAACAACGGTAATGAATGAAAGGAGATTGGAGCGCTCTCGAAGAAAGATAATAGTGTAGTTCCACTCCGTGGATACAAGCGTCGTCAGTGGTAAAGCATCTCTGTGTGGGAATTCAATGAAGCAAAATGAACGAAAAAGGAATCTGTGATGCATGAATCGCAAAGAAGGCCCGTCCAAAAGCCATTATTGCAACAAGATTTCACTAAATTTTGGAGGTGTGTTTTCATTCGTCAGTGTTACTAACGGCGTAAGAGGCAACAGAGATAGTCATGCCGTTCTTTTCTCACACTCTCCTAATTCGATGCTGCATTGAATTAACCATTACCCTCCATTCAGTGTTGAAATTGGTGCTTGCAATCTTGTGATTAATCCACGAAAGGTGGCGACTTTCTGTGATGAAGACATTCGAGCGCCCTTGGACAACTTTCTAGGGCGCAGGGAAAGTCGACGCGACCAACCTTTCACGACATTCTTTAAAAAACCAAAAATTCTGAAACAACAGCCGAAACCACACAAAAAAATTCATAACACCATTGACTATAGGTACAGCGAAACGATTTGAATGTAAGAATTTACTGGATTTGTGTACGATGCATGACGTCGGATTACGAGAGATAAAAAAGTATGAAAATTAAAGGCAAAATGCTGTGACTGGAGTAAAAACAATTTTGTTTATTTTATTCTATTTTATTTGCTCCACCTTCACGCCAACTTTGCGGATCCTAGCACTTCTCACATTCGACTACTTTCCTCGCATCCATCATCCACGGTCTTCCAACTTTTACGTGCTTGGCTTCAGCTGCTTGAGAATTTTTATTTCATCTTGAAAGTCATAGAATCCTGGACAAGTCGATTTTTCCTGGACTCCTGAGTTAGCCGAACAGGTACATCCTCAAATAGATTGTAGAGAGTGATTTTTTTCTGGTTAAGTCCGGTAACAATTTCTCGTTATTGGAGGGATGACCGGCTTGGTGAACCTAGAACAGGATCGAGCCATCATCACCGTGCTCGTGACGATCGGCATCATAACCGCTATGCTCTCCGTCTCCTAAAATACGAGAATAGCACCAGTAATACGATGAAACTTTTTTGGATTATGTGACTGTATACGAGAACGCTTTATCAGCATAAAAAACAGATGATAGAATAACAAAGGATAAAGCTCTTGGTGTTGATTGAACCCTGTAGGATGCGTCATGCATTCCACTTCACTAAGCATCGTTTGAAGGTGATTGAATGCGTATCTGGCCTTTACAATGACTCACGGTGGCCTACCGATGTATTGAGTAAGGGCTGCTATCCTCCAGACAGGTCTGGTACCAATTTGTCCACCCCAGAGAGACGGAAGTTTTGGTGGGCCATAGGCACAGGAATCGTTTCCACGTGTGCGTTGCAAGAGCGTCTGTGATCACTGCGCCACACGCGCGCTCAATGCGTATCTGGCCTTTACAATGACTCACGGTGGCCTACCGATGTATTGAGTAAGGGCTGCTATCCTCCAGACAGGTCTGGTACCAATTTGTCCACCCCAGAGAGACGGAAGTTTTGGTGGGCCATAGGCACAGGAATCGTTTCCACGTGTGCGTTGCAAGAGCGCCTGTGATCACTGCGCCACACGCGCGCTCAATATCAGATACAGTTTCAATATTCAGACTAAAAAGGATTACTGTAAGTTCGAGCGTTTCTGAACTTCAATATTTCACCACCTGAAATAGTTCACTAGTGAGAGTATTCACCATTTTAGCTTCTATTATATCAAAACTGCGTTTTGGCGGCTCTGATGTGTATAATATACGTAATCATCTGCGCTAGAATTAGGGCAATGCAACGAAACCATGCTGATGGAGTCTCAAAAAATGAAAAACGATTCCTAATTCAGGTAAGCGCTTCTATTTTCGTTGCTACAAATTTCATTCGTTAGGCCTTGTGATTCGGTTGCAAACTGATTGTGTCACGGATTGGAACACTTGGCCTGTAACAGAAATCCTGATACTCCACATGGATATCCCGTATAATGAGTGCGTGTGGCGCAGTGGTTGGCAACGCTGCGACACATACGTGGAATCGATCTCCGCGCTCATGGCTCAGCAAGCCTTCCATCCCTCCAAGGTCCACAAATTGATACCAGACTTGTCTGGGAGGATAGCAGCACTAGGTCGATACATCGGCAGGCCATCGCGAATCATTGTAAAGACCAAATTTGCATTCAATCACCTCCAACGATATTTAGTGAAGTCGAATGCACAGCACATCACTCAGATATTGATCAGTGCCGAGAGCTTTATTCTTCACCCTTTTATCCTTCACACGGTTTTTGCCATATAAATCTAGCATAACGCGTACTTGTAAGAAACGAGATCGTAGAGAGAAGGAAACTTTCAATTTTATTTTTCATCCAGTTTATTGGTTTGTCTCCCAACCTCCTCACTTTATTCGTCATTAAATATTTTTCCATTCTTAATAACCAATCGTAAACAAACAAACGCTGATCGAAGTAATTACAGACAATACCACTCGGCGTGTTCATTGCCATCGAAGCAGTACTTTTTCAATGCATTCCGATCCTTGTCGTAACTGGTCATCACCGCTTTATCCTTGTTGCTATCGAGAACCTAGTCATTATCGCTAACCTCATAGACTCACCGATTCTGTTGCTAGTTTTCAATACAGACGTTCAGAATTCTGCCAGTGAATTTCTCCGAAGTTCTTTTTCTATGTATACGGATTTTTCGTGTCTCAAAGTGATATTACATCGCTAAAGGTGAACGAAAAACTGTTCTGAAATCTTGGTCATAAATGCTTAAAAATGTAACGTAGAAGTTATTGTGGAACTTTTATCTTGAATTTGGAAAAAGTGAAAAACTTTTGAGCACGACTTCTGTTGCTAAGAATCCTAGTTCTGAACATTGATTCTGGTTCACACAGTAAGAATTTTTCATAAATTTTGGCACTGGAGTGTCTCAACATCATTAAAGTTATATTTCGCAGTATATCTGGCCATTAAAAAGTGTAGGCACTAAGTAATAAGTTAGCATATTGTAATTAACACTCGTTTGAAGATGCATAGTACTTGTAATTTGGAGTAAGAAGTATTCAGGCAAACTGCGTGGGCACATCTAACTTCGGTGTTTTTCAGTTGGCCATCTAAAAACCGTAGGTCGAAGTCGCTAGCGAGGTCGAACAACAACTCAACATTCACATTTACAAATTCAAACAGATTGGGTCTAAATTTGTTGTCCTGGGGTGGGTATGTCGCCTTTGCTTGACGCCACCAATAATCAAGTGATTCTTCGATGGCTCTATTTATGTCAAACTCTGATTCAGACGCAGTTCGAAATCTGAAAATAAATCCATTGCGGGAAATAGCGACGCTACAACAAGCTTTATAGATAAACACTTCCGACAGGCTTTTTAAGCACTCAGATGGTCTGTCCTCAAATAAACTGCTGATTTCACCAACAATTCTTAAAAAGCAAGCTTACGAGAAAAGCTCAAGTAACTAGTTATGAGGAAGAACTACCTGAATTCGCCACTATTGTAGGGCACTCACGTCATTCTATTCTGTCGAAACGGTTTGTGCTGTGAAAAATTTTTACTGCAACCTTGTGCAAGGTCCTTTGCTATCGTCTCCAAATCACAGCTCTAGCTCTGAGAAGAAAGACTTGCATCAACGTTTTAGAAACAGAAAGCCAGAATACTTAGAAGCTTATAAATACATTTTGTTGCTCCTAGCTTGCGATCAAAAACACTCTCTTCTCCTTTTGCTAAACGAGATCGAGAATCGTTGTGATATTTGAGATAGGTGTTACGCATTTCGTCGGTATTGTCCGCATTTGGACATACTGAAATATTCCATTATCGTGAAGACTTCTTGGCACTAATCAATTGATTGGTACTCACTTGCCGCCTTCACGATGATGAGGACATGAAGCTGAAATTAATTCACGTTGTTACTTAGTGCAATTTATCCCAGCTACTGAGGTGTTGAACTGCGGTTTTCAGTGGTGGGTAATTTGTCGTGCTGGATTATTCAAGAAGTACTTCTACGTTTCTTACGCAAAACCTGCTTAATAGAAAGTGTATCCATTACCTTCCCCAATGATGTACGACAAGGCAATCCCTTCTAATTCTCGCGGATAGGTGAATCTCGTACAGTAAGGAACTGAAAACGTCTTGGCTTGGCGATCACAAGATCTAGAAAGAATCATTTTCACCTGCTAAGATATCAACTGAATAGACGCAAAGCTAGCAGGAGTAGTTTCTTTAAAAACCGACCACTAAAGGGAACCTATGGGCAGATGATAATCCTTTGTGAAATTAAAACGTACCGTAATCAGAAACCAAATTGGTGTCAATTTGGAATAATCGGCAGCACCATCTGACCCTTTTATACGAATTTGGGACGGTGAGTGCTTACCGATGAACAGAGTACTCATGATTTTTACTGGTTTCAATTCGAGTTTTTTTTCACCGAAATGACTCGTTGACTATGAAAGTGCTCCAAATAAACACGGTTTGTTTTTTACTTGAACAGTTCGAAAATATTTCCTTTTCTCCACGAGCTCTCATCATGTCACCTATATGATCTTCGCTCCACTTTTTGGAATGACTTCTTCTCATGGCCGCTGCGAAAGAAATTTCTCGTTCTCTATGCCGAATGAGCCAATTTATCACTGTGAGAAAACCTTTTCTCAAAGAAAATTTTAAGCTATAGTGTAGGTTCAAAGATCTCCCATACCTTCAAATTCCATTTGGTTCTGAGGAAAATTTACACCAGCTTGAAATCAGTACGACTGCATTTCAGTCTACAAAAAAGGAGTTTTATATGAAAAGTGTGATGAATTCCGTAAATTTGCATTCACTTCTCATTCCTTTTTAATGGCAGCGTGTTATGTGCAATATAGTCATAACGATGCTGAGATATTTGCAAAACTCCGGAGTGCTGGAGTCTGTGGAAGGGACCGAACATGCTATGATGCATTCCGTGGGCTAGAACGTTCACCATGCCTCAACTGTGTTATGGACCTATAGGTGATGTGATGAAAGTTCCCGTTAACGATGCACACACCGCCATTTTCCCTAAATAATCGGTCAGAATTTCGGGTTTAAGCTTATACCTGCGTTTTTAACTCCTTTTCTCTGCGGGATACAACCAGAAACCCCTTTCCTACAATCCTTTGCTATCACCTCCATCACCTTTATCACCTGTAGTCCCGTTGATCGTCGAGTGACCCGAGCGGGCGCCAGTAAATCCTCCATTTTTCCCTGTCGCGTGCAAGAGTAGCCCAGTGAGTTTTGGTCGCTTTAGGGACTCGTCGAGCATCACATGTTTCTTCTAGGCTTTTCGTGAAGAACTCTGACCATCGGGTCGGTGGTCTTCCTGCAGTACGTTTGACATCCCGAGGAATCCAGTCACTAACAGCCCTTGTCCATTGGTTATCATTCATACGCATTATGAGTCCAGCTCACCTTATCTCCGACTGTTTGGCGTGTAGAACGGCATCTTTGATTTTTGATCGTTGACGCAGGTCGGAGCTTCGGATCCCATACCTTATTTGTGTGAAACGGGATACGCCTAGCATCGGCCTTTCGACTGCGTGTTCGATAACGCTGACTGATCTTTCATCCTGCTTACGTAGCCACCAGTTTCTGACGCATACGCTAGAGCAGAAAGAACCGTTGAGTCGAAAAGGTGGGCGAGTAGTCGGGTGTTCTTTGTTCTCCTCACTACATCCTCGATGCTCTCGAAAGCTCCCCAAGCCGTTTGTTTCCTTCTGTTCAGCTCTGGAGCTAAGTCGTTCATTACTGCTGCTCTTCTCTCTTTAAGATCTTTTATCGCCTGTCTGCCTTGTTTCGCAAACACGGAGGTTAGTTCGCGGTTGCCCGCAGCTCGTGCCATTCCACGCTGGCGTATTAGCTCGAGAGTTACTAGAGACAGACGTCTCTTGGTGACCTTCGAACTCTCAGCTTTCACGGCGCAAACGTGAAGATGTTCAATGAGCTGATCATATTCCTCGTCGATGTTGTCGACAACGGCATTTTTCCAGCAACCGAATAACGAGTTGAATAAGTCCCTGTTTGTGGTGGTTCTGGGACTTCGGTTTTTGAATTTAGCGGCTTTTTCTCCTTTCCGTGAAAAATAAAATCTTGCACGAAGGAGACAGTGGTCTGATCCTGTGTAAAATCTTGGGACAACAGCGACATCGGTTAGGTAAAACTTCCTGTTTACTGCGATGTGGTCTATTTCGTTATAGTACTCTCCATTGAGAGATTCCCACGTCCATCGTTGACAGTGAAAACAAGGACGTCGATCGCCATCCTCTGGATCCACCTGCGTCTCAGGGAAGCAAAGATCGCTTTTGGTCTGCGATTAACCCTCTATCCGCCACTTGGGGACGCGCCACGTAGCCTCGCGACTAACCGGCTCGAGATTCCTCATCTGAAGGAGATCCGTGGTCCTTTACTATTCAACCGAACTTAAATGTTTGATCTTCATTAATACTTTAGCCTTTTTCCACCGAAAAAATAAAGTATTCTAATATAAATACGTCCAGGCTCTGAGGAAGGCGAAATCGCCGAAACGTCAGCCATCGACCAACAACAACAACAACGACAACGAAGACCTATACCAACCTCACAGCAGCTAAAGAAGATCAGTTTATAAGATCATAAATAAATAAATATGCCTAATAGAAAGTCAAAAATCGCAATTTTAAGCATCTGGAAGCTCAACGTTGATTTCAAACAATTTATAAGTCTCCATTCTAAATGAAGCAGAAGAGCATTGCTTACAGTGTCCTCAGAAACTCGTTTCTTCACGTTATCCTCCCTTCCATTTCTTTTCTTTCTGTTCCACATCTTCTTCAATAAGTCAAGTTGCTAAGCCTCATTGTTTAAGCGCAGCGTGTGCTCAATCCACATGATTTTTAAGGATTGGCATGAGCACCGTTTCTTGAACTGTGGTCACCGAGGTGGCTGAGCTTGACGCAAAGTCGTCGATAACGAGATAATCCTTGCGAAGAGCTTGTTTTATGAAGCATGTAACATGGAAATCCCTATTTTCTTTTGGATTGCACAATATGTGTTTATTTCATAGCTTCCCTCTAAAGAACCCAGCCGAGATATTTTACTGATTTTGCACTTGTCTTTCATTTTTGCTCTTTGATTGTCGGTCGCATCACAGGCATCACAGCAAGGAATCCGAGTTGTGTTCCTCTTAAAAAGGCTTTGCGACAAAATGGTACTGTGAAACAGAAAATATTAGTAGAAGACTTTTTTTTGGACTCCATATTCCGATGGCAGGTACCTGAAATTTCGTGTTTTTGTTCGGTGGATCACGTAGGAAAACTTCGCTTTCAAAAGCTGTACACGTCATTTCCTTGGACTGAGTGAGTTCCTTCCAGCAACTTTTTAAATGCTTTTCATCTTTTTTCAAGTTTTTTCTTTTGCCTTTTTTCTATTTTCTTGGATTATTCTAGCACAAGGCTGATAAAAAGAATTACTTAGCTAACTCTTTAACGTCTTTGTCCTCCTCGGAGCTGCTGATCCGAGTCGATCTCTTCTCGCTTTCTCGTCTTCTCGATTTGTTGTCTTCACCGTCGTATTGCGTCGAATCTCTTCCAGTAGAGAAATGACGATTCGATTTCATTATTTATACCGTTGCAAGTCATTCTGTAAAATTTTTCTACAGTTGTGTTAGCCAATAATCTGCTTTTTGGATGAGCACATACGACCTTGTTTCTGTGCTATTTATTCACAGCAGCTGCCTCTTCGACTGATTTGACGTTAAATGAAAGGCTTCTATTTAATGGAAAACCAGCGATCTGTGTCATTGTTCAAATACGTAGACCTCCACGAGGTCGGCAACTACCGCCCAATCCAGGGAAACTGCTTCTTGCTCTGAACCTGTAACGCCAGAACAGTTTTCCTTAGACGTCGACCTTTACGCACTTAAGGCACTGACCGCACCAAATTCCATGTGATCGCCCTGCAAGAGACGAAAAACAGAAAGGCAGAGGTAGGAAAGTTAGATAAACAAACCCTTATCATTCGGGGAGGAAAATTTTTGCTACGAAAAATCGGAGGCGTTAGGCTTGTTGTACATCCATCTATTTCTCATTTAGCTACATATAAAATTCCTTCACCGCGCATGATCATTTTTCATCATCAACCTGCGCGTTAAAATAAAGTCAATACCATCAAATGCTACCCACCAACTTGTATACATGATGAGAGTGAACTAGACAGGTACTACAATCAAATGAAGGTGGTGTGGTGCAGCGGTTAGAGGCGCCTCGGACATTGTGGATAACATAAAAAATCAATTTTGCACAGCAAATGTTCTGGCACTCAGCGCAAATAACGAGTTAGGCTATAATAACTCCATGAATTTTCGATAAACTTTGAATTTTAAATACCGTGAGTCTGCTACTTTAAAAAAAAACCTTCACAAATCATATGTGTCAGTTCACAAACCAAATCAATGACGGTAAAAAGTGGGCATGGAAAGAATAGAAACCACATGCCAAAGTGCCGAGCAGGTCCTCGTTGGAATGAACAAATAGCTAAGACGCTAAGGATGGAGCAAATCTTTAATAGTGCAGAAGTACTGGTGAACGGGATAAAGCTATCTCATTTAGGCTACTAAAGGGTTAAATGTAAAGTATTAGACGACGCGCCTTAGCAGTTCGCCATGTATTTCTATCAGCACCGCAGCACCGCATTCATAGCACCGCAATGGTGACAGAAAACATATTTTTTCTATACATTCACTTACGAAAGCATATCGATGGACGAAACCAGTAATATTTTCCTGGGCATATCAAGTACCTATTGGTCGACCCAGTGAACACTGATGTCTTCGTTAGAACGGGTGTAGGATCCGACCATCGACCATCTATGTTTTGCAGAGTAGCTGTAACCAGTGGTTCATTCATGTTATTAGCTAAGGAAAAAAATATTGGATCCTCTTCTATCTTTAAAATGAATTAAACGAAAATTATTTCATATAACTAAAATGATGCTGAGATGCTTGCAAAATTCGGATCGCAGGTGTCTGCGGTGGGGGTCGAACGACAGGGATGACAAATTAGCCATCACTGAAAACAGCAGTACAATACTTTAGTAGCTGGGATAAATTGCACTAAGGATAAAAGGATAAAGTTCTTGGCGTTGATCAATCTTTGAGGCATGCGCCAAGCATTCGACTTCATTAAGTATCGTTGGAGGTGATTGATTGCATATCTGGCCTTTACAATGACTCGCGGTGGCCTACCGATGTATCGAACCAGTGCTGCTATCCTCCCAGATAAGTCTGGTACCAATTTTCCGACCCCAGAGAGGTGGAAAGCCTGGTGGGCCATAGGCGGAGGGATCGATACGCGTGTTACGCGTGTCGCAATGGCGCCTCCAACCACTGCGCCACACGTACCCTTTTTTTTTAGACAAATTGCACTAAGTAAGCTAATTTCAGCTTCATATCCTCATCATCGCGGAGGCAGCAAGCGAGTACCAATCAGTCAATTGGTGCCAAGAAATCTTCACAATAATGGAATATTTCAGTGTGTCCAAATGCGGACAATACCGACGAAATGCGTAACACCTGTCTCAGATATCGCAACGATGCTCGATCCCGTTTGGCAAAAGGAGAAGAGAGTGTTTTTGATCGCCAGCTAGAACCAGCAAAAAACATTTGTAAGTTTGTAAAAATTCAGAGTTTCTGATTCTAAAACTCTGATGCAAGTGCTTCTTCTCAGAGCTGGGGCTGTGACTTGGAGACGATAGCAAAGCACCTTGGACAAGGTTGGCTTCTTCCCAAACTCATCGCTTTCTGTGAGTCTTCTACTGGGTGTTTCAGGTGCAAAACAGCAACACGTAGTTCACATGGAAGCGTGTCTCTCTGACATTAAAATATTAGTCTTAAATACTGTGTGAGATCACACGTGATTACGGGTCTTTCCACCACGCGGTTCCTTTTCGGATTCTCGGAATTAATCCAGAACCCCTCAAGAGTTTTGCACGCTTGTGTTTTCGATTCATGTGCGATGTTCGTAGATGCCATTTTAAAATCTATCTCGTTATGTCTCTGCGACCTGCGGCGCCTAGTGGAGTATCTGGCATTACTTTAAGTTTGCCAAGTGGGTGTTCTCTTATAGGGACACAAAATGGTCTCCGTTTAACCACTGTATTCGTCCCCGCAAGCTTTACAAGGGACGAGATATACTGTATCCAAACTCATGCAATCAAAGTCTCCACCGTTCGGGCAAATTATGCATTCGTCGTATTCTCTCTCAGTAATCACGAGGTTGTTAAACAGCATACATTTACTTTCATACAATAACACACATACAACACAATCGTCGTAGCTGACGTTTCCGCAGAATCGCCGTCTTCAGAGCCGCTTTTTTCATCTGTCCTCCACCGAAGAAGAACAGCCGCTCAGAGTCGCATATGATGCGGAATCCATTGTCGTCAGCCATATGCGACTCGGAGCGGCTGTTCTTCCTCGGTGGAGGACAAATGAAAAAAGCGGCTCTGAAGAAGGCGGTTCTGCCGAAACGTCTACGATTGTGTTGTATGTGTATTATTGTATGCAAGTAAACGTATGCTGTTTAACAACCTCGCGATTGCTGAGGGAGAAAACAACGAATTTATAATTCAATGCCGACGTTAATAGAAAGTCGATCTTGGATACTATTACAAGGTGTGCCAGCAAATTATGCAGCTTTTCGTTATATATAGACGGTCATTTAGGCTGTTGCCCTATCAGTTAGTGATAAGGGTGGAGAGTTTGTAGTAATTCATCACCAGTTAGATGTCGATATAACGGAAAAACATCTTGAAGACGAATCTCATTATCGTGCATCAAATGAAAAGGAATTCAGAAGTCAAAATCGAAAACTGAACAACGAATAGGTCAAAATGGCAAGCGCAGCAGGTTTATAGCCGGCAGACATTTCGCATCATAAGATCGAAGTGCCGACATATTCCGTCTTATACTTACTTATCGAGACTCACAAGTTAATATCCGTTGATGATCTGGCGTCTACTGACCCCTTCACCTTTAAAGTTAGACCCATCATCAGTTGTGTAGACGGACCTACGGATAGAATTGCTTGGCTTATAAATCTAATTCTCAACCGGTTGCTTAAGCACATACCAACCCATCTCACGAGCACCTAAATGGTCCTGGATAGTCTGCGTAACGCACGTACGTTATGGAGTCGTCCGACGTTAGCGCCCTTTGCACTAACGTGTCGAATGACTCTACAATGCATGCCATCAGCGAGTTTCTTGAGCAGCACGAAGGAGCAACTAGCATATATGGCTTTTCGATTGGGCAGCTTGTGGTCATCTTAAAGGCCCGTTTAAACTGTTTGATTCAGATGGCCCGTGAAATATTACGCGCAAATTAAAAGGTTGGCAATAGGACAGCGACTGGCGTTTAAAGTGGAAGCACCAGTAATTGATCTCAGGACACCACTCCACTGCAGGTATATAAATGATTGTTTTGTCATCTGCACCACACAGGAAGAGATCGAAAAATGTTTCAAGTTATTGAAAGAACAGTCAGAGTACATAAAATTCACCCGTTAGAAACCGAAAGAAAACTTGCTTCCATTCCTAAACGTTCAAGTCAACCTCTCCGAAAACGGCTACATCACAAAATGGTATCGAAAGCCAACTAGTAAGAATATAGTGGTTCATTACCTCTCCTCTCATCCCTCACACACTAAAAGTGCGCTCATAAGAAATATGTTCCGAACCGCCACCAGCGCTCAGGTAGAGAGCAAAGGGAAGAATCCCCGAAACCGGAGCACCAAATAGCCATTTCAAATGGTTACGAAACTGTAGCATAGGCATAGAGGAAAAACTACGCCCCAGCGCGATAATTATAGCGGAAACAAGGCTCCGTTCCACTTTCCCTTTATTTCAAACGAAATAAGTGCAGCCATTAAACGTTGCTTAATATGGGCCGCTCTAGAGAATTCCATAAGAGTGATAGAAATACAATCGGACACTCTAAGACCCCAACTAGTTCGTAACCGCCTACATGACCGTCTATGAATAACGAATAACTGTATAATGTGCCCTAACGGTAGAGACGGTGATTGCATGAGTTCGGGTACAGTCTACCTGATCTCTTGTAAAGCGTGCGGGGACGAATTCGTCGGCGAAACGGGTAGACCGCTCTGCGTCCGCATAAAAGAACACCTAGCTGATAAATCTAAATTAAAACAAAACACTCCACTAGGAGCGCATAGGATGCGGAAACACAACAGAGAAGGTTTTGAGGTAGGAGTCACTATGCTCACTCACGAATCGAAAGCATCAGCACGTAAAACTCAAACTCTTAACGCATTTTGGATCAATTCTAAAAATTCAAAAACGAACCGCGAGGGGGAGCCTATCATCACGCGTGTCCTAGCGCCATACCTCGGGCTGATCCAATGACCTGACACAGGCAAAGTCCTCGGCCATGTATTAATCTGTGCGGCTGCTATCCATCAACTAACTTAGATACTTACAAGAAATAAACGGTAGGTGTAGGTTTTTATGCGAATACAAAATTATTTGTTAAGTTTTATCTGGTAGGGCTATGAAAGTGTTTGCCTGAGTAGATGGCATCTCAATTTAACCTTTCCAGGCTCTGAAGAAGGTGAAACCGCCGAAACGTCAGTTATTGTATCCTAATGAATTCTATAATAGCAACCTCATATCTGCTCACTGAAAGAAAGCATCGTATCATCTCTTCCGTTAGGGCATATTATGCAATTTTGACCTATGTACCCTAGACGGTCATACAAGAGGTTTAAAACTAACCGGAGTCTTTTAGTGCTCGGTGATGTTTCAGTCCCACTTATTGAGTTCTCTAGACCGGTCGTTCTTAAGCCACGTTTTACAGCCTAGTTGGAGATGAAGGATAGAATAAATGGGACCTTGTTATCGCTAGAATTATCATCTGCTGGCCTGGGTTTTTTTTTCTACACCTATCTCGATGAACTACAATTGGCACTATTGTCCCTTCCGGGAGTAACGCGCTCACCACCGCACCATGCGGGTCCTTCGTTTCGCCTGTCTCTCAGCTAGTTCTATCGATCTTTTTGCCATCAGCAATCACCCAACTGCGGGATTGATCTGAGGAGCACAAATCGGCAATGAACCCAGTTAAGCTGAGACCCCAGTTATAATCACAATCTTAACGGTTTTTTGTTTCGCGTTACTCCCCGCAAAGGACAATAGCGCGTTCGTTCCCCACCATAGACACCTGCGGTCCAGAGTTTTGCAAATACCTCAGCTTCATCAAAGTTATATTTCGCAATATACCCTGCCATTAAAAAGAGTAGGCAGTAAACAAAAAAAAGGTTAAGATTACGATTGGCAGTTGCAACCAGTGGAAATAACTATTTACCACGGCAGCTCCAGAGATTATTTCTTCTGCTCTTTTCCTGTGCACACAAGGCCCCTACTCAATGGAAACCAGCAAGACCTGGAACCGGACCGTGTTCAAGAAGGGTGGTCTCCACATCAGCAACTACAGCTCAATCTGCAGGCTTGAGGTATCCAGCAATGTGACTGTCAACCACCAAAAGACGCGCGTGGCACAGACAAAGGCGAGCAGCAAAAACCGCCTGAGTCTTCCTAACTACTTGGTATTCACATAACAGCGAACCGTCGCAACACAGAGAATGCATACTCAGTACATGTAGAATGTTCGTGAGTTGTGCAAAAATTTCACAACCAAAGTGCCACCATTCTACAGCGATGTTAGCGTTGACGTCAAAAGAGGAGTTAGGCGAGGCGATACTTCAAGAAGGGTGGTCTCCACATCAGCAACTACAGCTCAATCTGCATGCTTGAGGTATCCAGCAATGTGACTGTCAACCACCAAAAGACGCGCGTGGCACAGACAAAGGCGAGCAGCAAAAACCGCCTGAGTCTTCCTAACTACTTGGTATTCACATAACAGCGAACCGTCGCAACACAGAGAATGCATACTCAGTACATGTAGAATGTTCGTGAGTTGTGCAAAAATTTCACAACCAAAGTGCCACCATTCTACAGCGATGTTAGCGTTGACGTCAAAAGAGGAGTTAGGCGAGGCGATACAATCTCGCCAAATTTATTCACCGCCACCCTCCAGAACGTCATGCGAACATTGGAATGGGATAATATGGGAGTGAAAATCGATGGCCGGCAGATAAATCACCTTCGCTTTGCTGATGATATGGTCCTTATAATACCAGACATTAGCCGAGCGGAACGTATGCTTGCGGACTTTGATGAAATGTGTGGAAAGATTGGTCTTCGACTAAATCTCACAAAACGATGTTCATGAGGAACGGACTGGTTTCGCATGCCCATTCACGCTCAACGGAACAGATATCTCCGAATGCTCCAGTTATGTCTATCTAGGTCGGGAAATCAATATGATGAACGACTTAGCTCCAGAGCTGAGCTGAAAGAAACGAACGGCTTAGGGAGCTTTCAAGAGCATCGAGGATGTAGTGAAGAGGATAAAGAACACCTCACTCCATGCCCTTCTTCCTAGTTCTAAAATAGACAGGCTAGAGCATTCCCACTTGGATTGCAAAAAGTGATTTCTTCCCAGACAGGTCCGGTACCAACCCCTCGAACCTTCAGGAATGAGAGGACCGGTGAGCGCGAAGCAGGATTGAACCTGCATCGTGTTCGTGATGACCAGCATCACTATCACTGCGTTACCCGTCTCATGTGAGTATTGACGTTGCATTAAGTAAAAGACAAGAAAGACTGTGCAGTTGTTCAAGAAATCTGAACTACACGATATCGACTACTATCACACGATTTGTTTATTGCTTGTCGTCTACATCCGCATCAGTCGAGTCATCCTAAACAGGGCTGGTAGAACACTGGACGAAAGACGGCCATGTGAGCACGCAAGATTTCGAAAACGATTCGATACGATGTATCATGTTCGCACGGTTTCAAGACTCACTGAAGTATCGCAAGAGTACTAAAAACAACTTTTTCTCACTTTCACCGATTTAAGGAAAGCTTCTGACTCTACTGAAATCGTAGCAGTCATGGAAGCCCTGGACAGCGAGTGGTCCCAACCCAGTATATAAAGGTTCTTCGTGAACCGCATAAAAATATCAGAACCAAAATATCGCCATTCTATGACGATAGTAACATCGACGTAGAAAGACCGGTTGGGCAGGGCGGCAACGTGTCACCAGAATTATTTGCCGCTACACTAAACAGCGTCATGGGAACGTTGATAGCACATGGGGGCGAAAATCGATTCTTGACAATTACAGCTTCTTCGCTTTGCTACTATATAGTCCTTATCATACTAAGGATTAGATAGGTGGAATGAATGCCAGTCGAATTTTATGGCGTCTGTGGAAAGACTGGTCTTTCACTACTTCTCGTAAAACAATGTCCATGAGGAATGGATTGGTTTCTTACACTCCTTTCACGCTCAATTGGGCGAATATCTTCAAGTGCTCTAGCTACGTCTATTTAGCTCAAGAAACCAACATGGCGAAAGACTTGGCCAAGGGGTTCAGAAGGACGAAGCGAGAGGCTTGAGAAGCTTTGAAGTACTTCAGCGATGTAGCGAAAACAAAAGAAACACCCTACTTCGCGCCCGCATTTTCGACTCCACGATTTTTCCTGCAATAATGTAGATGTCAGAAATCTCGTCGCTACGTAAGAGGATGACAGATCCGTCAACGTTATAGAACGCGCCGTCGAAAGGAAGATGATGCTAAGAGCACCCCCTAACACGCAAGTGAGCGAAGGTGTTCGAAACTCCGACCTGTGTCAACGATTAAAAACCGAAAATGCTGCTCTATACGCCAAATTGTCGAAGATAAATTGTGCCGGACACGTAATGCGTATGGACGACAATCGACGGAAAAGAGCCGTTAGTGAGTGTATTCCCCGGGATATCAAGCGAGCTGTAGGAAGACCCCCGACCTGATAGTCAGAGTTTCCGACGAAAACCAAAAAAGCATATGATGCTCAATGACTCCGTAAAGAGAGCAGAACTCACTAGGATGGTCCTACCCGCCTCGGAGCGAAATGAAAGCTCAACTAACGCCTGCTGGAGTCACTCGACGATCACCGCACCGACAATTTCCAGATGATTAGGTTACCACTCGTATTTGGATTTCAGAGTTCAATATACGTCGCTACGTAAGAGGATGACAGATCCGTCAACGTTATAGAACGCGCCGTCGAAAGGAAGATGATGCTAAGAGCACCCCCTAACACGCAAGTGAGCGAAGGTGTTCGAAACTCCGACCTGTGTCAACGATTAAAAACCGAAAATGCTGCTCTATACGCCAAATTGTCGAAGATAAATTGTGCCGGACACGTAATGCGTATGGACGACAATCGACGGAAAAGAGCCGTTAGTGAGTGTATTCCCCGGGATATCAAGCGAGCTGTAGGAAGACCCCCGACCTGATAGTCAGAGTTTCCGACGAAAACCAAAAAAGCATATGATGCTCAATGACTCTGTAAAGAGAGCAGAACTCACTAGGATGGTCCTACCCGCCTCGGAGCGAAATGAAAGCTCAACTAACGCCTGCTGGAGTCACTCGACGATCAGCGCGCCGACAATTGCCAGATGATTAGGTTACCACTCGTATTTGGATTTTAAAGTTCAATATGAATACGTGGAGTTATTGTAGAGTAAATCGTTCCATCCACGAATCAGTTAAGGGCTTGAGCCAATCTCTCCGTAAGGAAAAATGATGAGGAAGATCAAGAATTCAGAGGAGTTCTAAAGTGGCAGATGCCTTTGTCCGTTTTTGCTTGAATAATTCCAAAAGTCACGAAAAAAATTCATTAATAAAAGCTAGCTACAGATCTTTAATAAAGGAAATAATGACGGTAGTTGTCCATTTTTTAAGCGATGCCGAGTCCGATTCCTAATCGTTGCTGACCACATGCACACCAGGTTTTGCAACAACAAAACAGAGCGTGCCACGGCCACTGGAAATGCTCGACAGTGGCTTTTTATCGCCGAAAATGATATCGATAGGAACCTGCAACAAAACAAAGTTTTCTCACGTTCTTGTCGAAGAATGTTTGCCTTTACCTCCAAAGTTCTAGTTCACTAAGAATTTCACTATATTTATACAACAGGATATTTAAACGATTAATAAAAAAAAAAGACTGTGAATCATCTGCGCTACAAAATTTACTGCGACTTGAATATTTAGGGAGCAGTGGTTAGACGTTCCCTATAATGAACACATGGTTGTTGGTTCGATCCCGCAACGAGGCAAACCGAGGTCAACCTAACTCAGCGACCATCAGAAATGCTGCAACTAGACCTTTTTTGGGCAAAAAGTGGAACTGATTTCTTATATCGGAACGTTCCGCAAATTGTTGTACAAGGCATATAACATTTAATCACCTACACGATGCTACGAATGGAATCGAATGCGCGGTACATCCTTACATGATTAGAAACTGTTGGGAATTTTAGGGTTTTTATAATGGAAGTCTATTAAAGCAAGTGTGAATCGTGGAAAGAATCTATTGCATTTTTTGGGGAACAAATAACTCACTAAGTCACTTTTACTACGAATAGACCTCTTTGTGGTGAAGTACATCCTGATTCCATCTAGGGATTCACTGAAACCATCATCTAGTAATATGTCAAATCCTTTGAAAAACATGTCCTCAGGATCATAGTGGATATTTCAGTCATAGAAAAATTCTTATAGGAGTAACCATCTCGAAAGGGTGTTTTGTTACTATAGACTAGACGGTAATGCATCAATAAGAGAAGCTTGTTTTCTGCTCATAATCTTCCACTCATCAAAGTCCAATGTGGATCAAATATTTGGAAAAATACTCACACTCGACCTCTAATAATACTTAGAATCGAGTCCAGAGAACAGTTTGCTGGTAGCTCGCGTTCTACTTTTTCTCGAACAATTCGTGACTTATGCTGGAAAAGGTCTTCAACATCTTTTAGTTTAACCGAGTTCATGTCAGACCTTTACTGATCGTAGTCTCAATTTCACTGGACTTAAGAAACCTTTATTCCTACCTCCACTTTGAACTGCACAGATTACATGAGGTTGGTAAATAAACTTTGTTCGGCTAAGGTTTCAACATCTTCTTTTTCTTCGGAGGCCATGATCCGAGTAGAAGGTCAACAGTGGTTCGTAGTAGGTTTTCATAGTCGTAGTGGGTTAAATTTTATTTAGTGGAAGATTGCTAGAGTGCTTCGCTTAACAACGCGGGAGTGTAAGCCTGCTTATGTAGCGACCAGGTATCTGATATATACGTTAAGGCAGGAAGACATCACATCCTCGATGCTCTTGAATGCTAGCCAAACAGCTCGATTCCTGCAGCTCATCTCTGTGGCTAGGCCGCTAATCATGTTGATTCCTCGAGCTAGATAGATGCAGCTGTAACATTCGTAGATAATCATTCCATTAAGCGTGAATAGGGCACACGAATCAAATCCGTTCCTCATGTATATGGCTTTTTTTGAGATCTAGTCGAAGACCAACCTTTCCACATACGTGATCAAAGTCAGCTAGCACTCGCTACACCTGGCTAATGAATGGTGTTTTAAGAACGATATCATCTGCAAAGTGAAGATGGTGTGATTGCTGACCATAAATTTTCACTCCCATGTTGTCGCGTTCCAATGTTCGCATAACGTTCTGGAGGGTGGCTGGAAATAGCTTTAGCAAAATGGTATCGTTTTTCCTCACCCCTCCTTTTACTCGATCTTAATATCGCCATCCACCCAATGGTTTATCGCCTCATCGTAGCTAAGAGGTGTTTCTGGATGTCGAGCTGCGATGTAGGGCGGGAGAATTTGTCCCCACAGCAGGGTATCCTAAGCTGAGAGGAGCCCGGCGTTTCCATCAGAAAGAACAGCTAAGAATAAATTAACGTCACGATCCACCACCGTCCTAGCATCAAACTAATGGTGGCAAATCTCCCTCTGGTCCACGAGGGCACCGACTGCCTGTGGTGATGACCGCCTTGCGCAAACTTTGGTCTGGCTGACCTCGAGACTCCAAGGAGCCACAATGGCTAACCCAGCAAAACTCGAAAAAAGTGGAATTTATGCTGGGGCCCGCACCGCTAGTGAAGATGGGCCATCCAAGTATCCAAGTAAGCAATATCGCTATAAAATAGTGATATTTTTGCTTGTAAAATAACGCTATGACTGATGACTGCTTCTATCTCAGCGGATTCAAGAGCTTTCTTTAAATCAGTGAAAGCGAGATAGCAGTTTCTTTTACTCAAACGAAACTTCAGAGTCTCATTATCATGTGGATGTGGTCCATCACACTCGATCGTTTTCGAAACCATTTTTGCTCACATGGCTGCCTTTCGTCCAGTGTTCTGTGAGTCCCGCCTAAGATTACTAGAGTGAAGTTTGTAGACGACAGAAGGCACGCAGATTGGGCGATGGTTCCCGATGCTGTGGAGATCACCAAATAAAAGTACAAGCAAAACTCCAAAAAAACATTGAAGAGACAAAATATAGCACTAATAAATTTGTTTAATCTTCATAATGCTTTCAGGAGTATCGAATAGGAAACCATTGGAGTAGCGCTTGTTTTTGAGTCGTCCCTAGATGGTTCATCCTTTTAACGGTTTCTATAATATATTTTTCATTTAATATTTATTACCTCTATTTTTTGTTTTTTACTTTTATTATCACAATTCCAAAACACACCTTTCCCAATATAAGAATCCTGACATGCAGCAACTCTGTTGGCACTATGTTAAACGCACCTGGCGATCGCTGCAAAATTATCACTAATTTTGATTTTGTCACATGATTTCAAAACCGAGCTAAAAAGCGCGTACTGTGGGAGTGATTTCTGTCGATGACTGCCTTACTCCAACAAAGGGAGTGCCATGTGCCTGAGCTTCATTTCTGAAATATAAGGCGGTTTACTGGACATTGAGAAACTCGTGCAAAATTGAGAAATATAGCATTATTTAACATTGAAAGCAGTGGGTGGCCATTAATGTTTAGAAGCGCTTAATTTGGTGACTGAAGTGAGCGAAGAGACTCCAAAAAAAAGAAGACAAGAAATAATGGATAAAAATGCACGTCGTTAATGACTCCCTCAAGGATGCGCTATCCATTCTATTCCATTCATAAACGTGCCTGAGTTAATTTATAGCGCCACAATAATATCGTTGTAAAGAACTCTGGTAAAAAATTTGCTGACCCCGCAGGAGTAGGGACAAGAGCATTCCGCCATCGAGCCGGCGACTATGTGGCGTAACCTCTAACACTGCTCTGCGGAAGACTAACGCAAAGACAGGTTCTGGTCATTTCTAAAGGCATTTTGTGGGAATCTTTTGAAGATAATTTTATCTGCATAGAGCGCATTCGGTTGTTTCTTGCTTGCCTAACAAGCCTCGACGATTTTTCTGGACCATTCGTTGTACTAAAGTGCTGCATTGATGCGAATGTAATTCATTGGCAAATGCCATTCTTATATTGATTGGAGATTGTTTTTTTTCAAAAAGTCACTGCCAATATAGTCTCCACTAGTAAAGAATGGACATTAGATATTCACGACTAGGGTCTCCCAGGAAACACGCAATCACCACTGCGACGTAATAAAACGAAGAAGTGATCGTAGGAAATCTGCTCTGAATTGAATACTTAAATCTGTCCCCACATTGGCTTTCCCTCACGAGTTGTGAAAATATAAAATTTATGAATCATTAGGAAGAAGAGTTTCCTTTCATATACCGATATTTATCGAGTGGCACTCGATTGATGAGTGTCTGACGAACACACGACGACACGCAACAGCCAGGAGATCCTGAATTAGTGAAAACACCTAGTGCACAAGTAATCAGTCTCTGTCTAGCAACCAGCACGGTTTAATCGGGTGGAACTTTAAAGTTTTGAAGAAACACACTAATATTTTCTAGGCTGATTATGACACAAAACTCTAAAAAGATGGTGCTCACCATCAGCATTAGGAACACTGAGTGAGTTAAACTGGCACCATTTGCATATCCTATGACCACAATCCGGATATTCCATCATTTTTGTGTAATCAAGAATACCATGACATGGACCATCACATATTAGCATGCCGTGTAATGAAGCTGTAAAGTACAAAAGTGAGGTAGCCTATGATAAATTCATGGATAGTAACTTGATCTTGGAGTTTATGGAACGGGTGTATCACAACAGATAGAGGTGCCTGACGCACTCAATAAAAACGGGTTCAATGGTTCTGTACCGCATATCTGGCAAATCTAAACCTCCAAAGATCCGGCAAATTTGCAGCAGACCAGCTGGCAAAGATTAAAAAACACTGATATGATAAGTCGGTTCGTTCCCACAAATCCCTGGATGGGTCATATACGCGCTCAATCACCTTTGAGAGGTTACGAAGAGAGCATCGTGGATGGCGCGTCCTTAATGGGTTATCAATTTGTCCCTTCATTTATTATAACAACTACGCCATGTTCCTCAGCAACGGTAACGAATGAGTCGTGTGCATTGAACCCTTTACGTCAATGACCGATGCCGTCGGTGCAATTCTTGATACTCTATCCAAAGCAACAACATACGACTTGTTGTAATCTGGTTTTTGAAGGATTTGTTGATTAGCTCCCACTTCTCTTGTGCTTCTGTGCTTTTATCCAACCAGCGAACTGTAAGCGTTATTGTTTGCCTAAATTATTTACTCCAACTTAATACAATAGATGGAGAACAGCATATGTATGACTTCTCCAGGATAGGAAGGGCATGTAAAAGGCAACATATTTTTTGGAACATCCTAATGAATTTGGAACAAATCGTCTTAAAGCAGACAATATGGGGAAAGGAATCAAATAGGATATTTTCATGGACCTATGATGAGATCACTTCAATGAAATCAGAAACGCCAGCTGGCAAAACTTCATAGAAGTCTTTCCCAAGAACTCCAGATAGCAAAAAGTGAGCTAAAAGTGGTAAGCACATCATCGTCACACATGGCTCAAATTCATATTTGAGGTCATGTTTTTCTGCCATGAAAGCACACCTTTATCTGATGTGAACTCTACGCTTGTATCCTTATCCTCTGTCCTTATATTCTGAAAACTACGGAGAAAAAGATGAGCGCTTACAAAGTCAGGAGATCAGGGACTGTTTTCGCATTTCTACGCGCAGAGTATAGAAATATTTCACCATGACTGTTCTACGTCAGCATGAACCATTGTAGGTATCAAAAATAAACATGAAACGTCGTCCTTTCATGTTGCATCATCACGAAATTTTTAAATGGCCATAGTCCCTCTATTATGCCCCAGCATCTCTTCCACAATTCCAATGTCCTCGTTGGAACCATCTTTCACGCACATGGTCGGGCACGTATCTGGCTTCGGGTTCAGCTCTAAAACTCCTCCTTTCACAAACATTTTGAAAGCTGGATGATTGTGGTTCTTATTATAGAAATTATTAGGATACAATAGCTGACGTTTCGGCGGTTTCGTCTTCTTCAGAGCCTAGTAAGGACAAATTGAGATCTACTCAATCAAACACTTTCATAACCCTAGCGGATAAAACTTAACAAACAAATTTGTATTCGCATAAGAAACAGCCTCATTTAAACACCTACCGTTTATCTCTTGTAAGTCTAAGTTAGTTGGTGGATAGGAGCCGCAAAGAGTACAACATGGGGGAGAACTGTGCCTGTGCCAGGTCATTGGATTAGCCTGAGGTATGGCGCTAGGACACGCGTGATGACAAGACACTCCTGCTTGCGGTTTGTTTTTGAATTTTTGGAATTGATCCAAAACGCTTCAAGAGTTTTACACGCTGATGTTTCCGATTCGTGCGTGAGCATAGTGACACCTACTTCAAAATCTTCGCCGAACCGTCTCTACCGTTAGGGCAAATTATGCATTTTTTCGTTCTACATAGACGGTCATAGACGAACCAGCTGACGTATTAGAGTGTCCGGTGGTATTTCTATCACTCTTACGCAATTCTCCAGACAAGCCCTTATTAGGCAGCGTTTTATAGCTGCACTTATTTCGCTAGAAATAAAGAGCAAGAGGAACGGAGCCTTGTTTTTGCTCGAATTATTGCTTTGGGGCGTAGTTTTTCCTCTATGCCTATGCTACAGTTTCGTAACCATTTGAAATGGCTATTCGGTGCACCGGCTTCGGGGATTCTTCCCTTTGCTCTCTACCTGAGCGCTGGTGGCGGTTCGGAACATATTTCTTATGAGTGCACTTTTAGTGTGTGAGGGATGAGAGGAGAAGTAATGAACCACTATATTCTTACTAGTTGGCTTTCGATACCATTTTGTGATGTAGCCGTTTTCGGAGAGGTTGACTTGAACGTTTAGGAATGGAAGCAAGTTTTCTTTCGGTTTCTAACGGGTGGATTTTATGTACTCTGACTGTTCTTTCAATAACTCAAAACATTTGTTCATCTCCTCTTGTGTGGAGCAGATGACAAAACAATCATCTATATACCTACAGTAGAGTAATGGCCCGAGATCGATTACTGGTGATCCTGGACCGTCTACGTAACGCGCAACCCAACAAAGCATACGTGATGGAGTCCTTCGACGTCACCGCCCTCTGAATTCGTCGTTTTCTCTCTCAGCAATCGTCACAGCCCTCTATACAAACGTGTCGAATGACTTCGCTATGCAAGGCTTTCGCGAGCTCTTTATACAAAATGAAGGAGAAATAAACATGTATGGCTTTTCGATTCAACAGCTTATGGTCCTCTTAAAGGTCTCTTTAAACTGCTCGATCTTCAGATGGTCTGGGAAATATTACGCACAAATTAGAGGGTTGGCAATGGGACAGCAAGTGACACCAACCCTTGCTGTTGCCTTCATGTCTAAAGTGGAAGCACCAGCAATCGATCTCGGGTCATTACTCTACTGTAGGTATATAGACGATTGTTTTGTCATCTGCTCCACACAAGAGGACATAGACAAATGTTTTAAGTTATTGAACGAACAGTAAGACTACATAAAATTCACCCGTGAGAAACCTAAAGAAAACTGACTTCCATTTCTAAATGTTCAAATCAACCTATCCGAAAACGGCTACATCAAAAAATGGTAACGATAGGCAACTAGTAAGAATATAGTGGTTCATTACCTCTTCTCTTATCCCTCAAACACTAAAAGGGCGCTTATAAGAAATATGTTTCGAACCGCCACCAGCGTGTGCTCAGGTAGAGAGCAAAGGGAAGAATCCTCGAAACTGGCGCGCCAAATAGCCATTTCAAATGGTTACGAAACCGTAGCATAGGCATAGAGGAATAATTATGCCCCAGCGCGATAATTATAGCGGAAACAAGGTTCCGTTCCACTTGCCCTTTATTTCAAACGAAATAAGTGCAGCCATTAAACGATGAACTACAAGTAAGAGTGTCTTGTCATCACACGTGACCTGGCGCCGTACCCCAGGCTAATCCAATAACCTGGCGCAGGCACAGTTCTCGCCCATGTAGTATTCTGTGCGGCTGCTATCCACCAACTAACTTTACAAGAAATAAACGGTAAGTGTTTAAATAAAGCTGTTTCTTATGCGAATACAAATTTATTTGTTAAGTTTTATTCGCTGGGGTTATGAAAGTGTTTGGCTGAGTAGATCGCATCTCAATTTGACGTTTCCGGGTTCTGAAGAAGGCGAAGCCGCCGAAACGTCAGCTATTGTATCCTAATAAATTCTATAATAACAACCTCGTGTCTGCTTATTGAAATAAAACATTGAATTATCAATCAATGCCGAGGTTAACAGAAAGTCGGTCTTGGGGATTGTGGTTCTCTCTGGAAACCCTAAGCGAGCATTCTAGGTCGTTCAACTCACTTCATGAGAGTTAGTGGATAGATGGAAGTATGACGTGCTGCTTTGCGAGTAGGATTACTACGAGAAAATAACGATTCCTGGATTAGTAGATAGACCAATGAACACGATGTAGTTAGAAGAATTGTGAACGAAGGTCAGCAAAGTCTCGCTGCAACTTATCTATAAATGTGGAAGAAACTCGAAATCTTCCATGGAAACTGTTAACACCGGATGTGCTATATCTAATCTATGAATAAACAACTTTCGGCGTTCTATCATTTTCGCTAGTTTTAATTGAATCAACGCCTGCCTAACACCGAGTGGATGTGAGAGCGAGCTGTCGTATTTAAACTACCAGAAGAAATGACCTAACAGCAGGGTGTTTCCTCAGTTAGTCTTGGTCGTTTCAACTAAGCAAATGCGCTAGTCACGGCATTTGTGGCTAATTTCACATGAAATCCCTCACCTTCCGTGTTCAATTTCACAACGTATTCCTACGCCTAACAACTTTGCTGTAACCCTGTTGTCAACGAAGTTCGGCAGATGGTCGTATTCACTGAAGCGGTTCAAAATTACAACTAAAAGCATGAAATTGATGATGAAAACAACGAATTCGTCCAGAATGCCTAACATTTCGTTGTAATCTCCTGCTCAAGACATGTAAGGTTATAATACTTAGTGTAAAAAGGCTACTTATACTAAAGAATGAACAGACATACGGATTTTGCCCACTACTGACCGAGGCGCTTTCTTGTTCTTCGTCCATCAAACTACTGCTGAAAATAATAGAGTAGTTTTATACAATGGTAAGGCTTCATAGCATCATATCACGTTCCCAGTGGAAAATCGACTGACCCTGTACGAAGAGACATACGCGAGCTACTGCCAATACAAAGGAAAGCAAGAATGAAACTTCCCGCACTATTCGATCTATTTTACAGAATGCGATTTTGATAATGATATCGTACCCCCAAAAAGAAAACAATGCTAGGACCGCTCTCTCATGTTTTTTTTTCTATTCTGAATAGATCAAAGCCGCTAGATGGTCTAGACCTTCATTGATTCGCGTGGGCCTTCTTTAACATGTAAGTTTCGAAAATCTATGGTATCGACCATGATGGGCGCTTCACCTACCTAGTTCAAATTGTCAGGGTATTGTTCGATTTATATAACACCTCTGTACGGTCCATCCAAACAAAAACATCCTCAAAAGGATTCCAGATAATAAAAAATAAAGGCTGAAGCTTTCGGCGTTGATCAGTCCCTGAGGAATGTGCCATGCATTCGCCTTCATCAAACATCGTTGGAGGTGATCCGTTGCACGTCTGGCCTCTACAATGACTCGCGGTGGCATAGGGATGTATCCAACCAGTGCTGCTATTCTCTAAGATAAATCTGGTACTAATTTGAAGACCTGGAAGGATGGAAAGCTTGGTGAGCTGAGAATCAATTCCGTGTGTATTGCTGGGCGCCTCCGACCACTGTTCATACTCGTCCTCCAGATAAAATTTTGAAAATAACCAATATCTGCTTTTCTGCCGGGCTTGTGCCATAGACACCTGCGGTCCAAAGTTTTGCAAATATCTCAGCTTCATTAAAGTTATTCATGTTGTAGTTGGTTCGATCCTGCTTGCTAACCAAACCACCCCCTCCATCTCTCTGATGGTCGCAATTTGGTACCATTCTATTCTGGGAGGGTAAAAATACGGATCTGTTAAATTGATAAGCCCCTAATAGCCACTGGTTAGAAGACCAGATATTCGATCAGCCAGTTTGAGATGAACCTTAATTTTACAATCGTTCAGGGACACGTATGGCGCAGTGGTCGTGGGCGCCCTGGAACACACGTGGGATCGATCACCGCGCCTCAGACCCACCAAGTCCTGCAACCCTCTGGGATCGGCAAATTAGTACTAGACTTGTATGGGAGAATAGCAGCACTGGCCAGATATGCATTCAATCACCTCCACCGATGCTTAATGAAGTCGAGTGCCTGGCGGGTCCCTCAGAGATTCATCTGCGCCAGGAGCTTTATCCTTCATCCTTTATCCATTCAGATCTTTGTCGGACTAGAACAATTCAGCGGTCTATGCAATAATAGTTCTAGTTCGAGTTCTGTACACAATAATAACAGGTACGACGTAAAGAAAAACAATGCAGTTTTTTTCCATATTGTATAATAATCTTCGCACAGCACCAATTTATTAAAATACGATAGTATGTACTAAATCTGCCATGTTCCCACTTAATTAATCCATTCCGAATTCGACATGTTATACTGTTCCCGATATGTCTGTGACAGATGTAGCGCAATGGTTAGAGGTGCGCTACAACACACATGGTCGCTGGTTGGATCCCGTAGCTTTGGCTTACTAAGCCTTCTAATCCTCTGAGAATGGAAAACTGGTAGTAGGTTGGTCTGGGAGGATAGAAGCAATTCTTCAATAGATCAGTGAGCTACCACAAGCTATTGTATAGGAAACATATGTATTCATTCACCACTGACGATATTTAATGATGTCAAACACACGACGCATCCCTCAGGGATTGATCGACGTTGACACCTTTATGATTTGTCGTTTACTGTCGTCCTCGAGTATTCAGCGGACTAATCAGTGGATTCGCTGTTCCCTCAGGAATCGCTGTCGTCCTGAAATTACCTGAATCACAAAGCAGGCAAAGGTCCATCTCACGGACAAAAGCTGGTGGCTGCTTGTGGTGCAAACCTGAGGACGCCTTGGCACAGCTATCCTGAGTTTCGAAGAAAAGCATGGGACGATCCAGTAGCATTCAAAATTTCAGTCACAGATGCTAATAAAAGCTAATTCAGTACCCTGATCTAGCTCAAGCGGAAGAGCCACTGTGGATGCAGCGCGCCAATGAAACGAATAGACGAAAGAGTAGAGCAAGCATTTGATTTCTTGGCTTGTATCATATCGTCAATCGTTAGGCACCCAATAATTACTCTGAGATTTTATCATTTTTTCTATACTCGTCGCACCTAACGCCGCCGTACCAGGAGCTCTGGCCGAGTCCGTGGAATACGGCCCTTTCACTTCATTGCTCAGCCCTTGGTAATTATGCACAGCCGGTCGAACCCTTCCATACTTTTGGATATACTCACGGATAGCCTTCCGGTCTCTGGCACAGCAGGAATTGGCATCATTTCTAAGAGTCGACATATACTGTCTTCTACCCGTCTACTTTCCCGTCATTTGCTTGTAGAATTTTGAGTAAATACAATCTGATTACATCCCAAAGAATCTATGCACATCACTTGTATCACCTTTGTCGCCCACCGCCCGTTGATTGTCGAGTAATTCGCGTGGGAGCCAGTATATCATCCATTTTTCCCTGCCATGTGCAGAAGTAACTCAGTGGGTTCTGCTTGCTAAAAAGACTAGTTGAGCGTCACATCTTTCTAGCATGATCTTCGTGAAGAACTCCGAACACCGGGTGGGTGTTCTTCCTGCAGGACGGTTGACATCCCGAGGAATCCAGCCACTAAAGGCTCTTGCCAATGGTTGTCGTTCACATCCATCATTTGCTTGTAAAATATCCATCACGTGTTCGGTCCACCGTATCTTTAGCAGTTTGGCGCATAGAACAGCATCTTCGATTTTCGATGGCTTACGTACGTCGATGCTTAGACCTCTTCCCTCAATTGTGTAATGCGAAATACTGCCACCATCGTCCTGCCGAATGCGCATTCTATAAAGCTGAGTGATCCCCCATCCTGCCTACGTAGCGACCAGGTTTCAGACGCATATGTTAAGGCAGAAACTATCGTGAAGTCGAAAACGTGGGCAAGGAGTCAGGTGCTCTTTGTCGTCTTCAATACCTCCTGGATGATTTTGTTGGCTTCCCAAGCCGCACGTTCCCTTCTGCTCAACTCTGAAGCTCTGTCTTTCATGGTGTTGATTTCCTGACTTAGATAGAGATGCCTGGAGCATTCGGAGATGTTCATTCCATTGAGTGTCAATGGGGCATTCGTAAACAATCCATTCCTCATGAACATCATTTTTGTGAGATTTAGTCGAAGGCTAATCTTTCCACAGGCTCTATCAAAGTGGGGAAGCATTCATTCGGCATGGCTAGTGTTTAATCTTATAAGAACGATGTCATCAGCAAAGCCAAGATGGTGTAATTGCCGACCATAGGTTTCCATTGCGATATTGTTCCACTCCTTCGCACGTTATTCTCGACGGCAACGGTAAATCATTTTGGAGAGATGGTATCACCCTTCCCAACCCATCTTTTGACGTCGATGTTAATATCGTTGAGGAATGATGATATCATGTTTGTGAAATTTTTATACAATTCACGAACAATCTTTGTATTTTTAATAAGGAGTCCCTGACTCTCTAAGGCTTCCAGGACTGCCTCTTTCTCAATTAAGCCTTCTTTAAATCAGTGAAGGTGAGATACAGCGACCTCTTGTAATCTCACGATATTGGCAAGGTCTATGTGGGCTTTGTGAATGCTTTTCCCAGCCTCTGCAGCTTCGACCTTAACTGTTGCTCTTCTCTATTTAAGATCTCATTTGTCGGCTGTTTGCATTGTTTTGCAAGTTCGGACGTAAGTTGGTGGTTGCCTGTTGCCCGTGGGGCTCCATGCTAGCCTGTTAGCTCGTGTTTCTGGAGACGGACGTCACTTGGTGACTTCCGAACTCTCAGCTTTCGTAGCACTAACGTGTTGAATGAGCCGATTCTACTCCTCGTCGTTTTATCGAGAACATCTTCCCAACAGCCATTAGTGGATTAAATTTATCCGTTTAAGATGACTTTGCGACTTTGTTGGATTTCCGCGGGAAATCCGATATTGCAGGAAGAAGGCGGTGGTCTGATCCCGAGCAGAATTTTGGGTAAACAGCGACATCAGTTAGGCAACACCTTCGGTTTATTATGATGTGGTCTATTTCGTTATGGTACACTCCATTGGGAGATTCCCACGTCCATCGTTGAGGATGGAGCTTTTATAATTGTGAGTTATTGATGGTGATGGTGATGGTCTTGGTCGCCATGATAAACTCAAATAGCCGCTCACCCTGTTCGTTCCATTCTAATCCGTGGGTCCCAATGTGACGTTCTTCTTGGTCCAATCTTGGCGTTGAAATATCCAACGGTATCCTTGAAGAACGTATGGTCTTCTCTGTAGAACTTCTCCAGGTCCATGTAGAACGCTTCGACTTCTTCTTCGTCATAGTTTGATGTTGGCGCGTAAAAGCAAAAATTATCAATGCCAGTATTGATCCAAATTTCTTCAACCGTAAACATCCGACTAGCGCTGTTACTTGTTCGAATGAATGGATTATCATTGAAAAAGTCGTATTGACGAGAGGGCCGATGCCGCAGACTCCTCTACTGCCCAATGTTCAGAGGGACCGTTCTTCAGCGGTGTCACAGCCAGCGTTGAATGGGTGACGTCGTCTCGTCTCGGCCAGTTCGACGACGTCGTACCTCATCCTTCTTGCTTGCATGATCAAGTTTCTATCGCGGACTCAGATGGAAGTGTTCGTGCATTGTAGATAAAGGTTTTTCCGTCACCTTATTCCTTTTCAGTAAAGGTAGCTTAAAATGGCCTAGAGATTTTAGCAGACTCTCCTTACTCGGTCCTACCCAATGCTGCTGAATCGGGGATCTTTCAGCGTCGGAGGAATGAAAACCGTTTATTTTACAGTATTTAACTTTTCATACCCATATATGACTAGATGACCTCTGAACGTAAGAGATGGCTATACTCACCGATAGCTTGCCAGGTTCTTCCAGAGTGGACATGGAGCTTATTTGTTGGAGTCGACTCCTAACCGCCTTCTATATACTTCCCTGATACTTGGTTGCAGGTTTTTGGCCGAATTCACTAGTAGGATACAATCCACATAAAGAAGAACACACCCATGCACGCATGCATGAATACGCTTTCGTAAATGCAGGTTCGTAAATGTAAATACTGTAAATTAAAATGGCCTAGAGATTTTAGCAGACTCTCCTTACTCGGTCCTACCCAATGCTGCTGAATCGGGGATCTTTCAGCGTCGGAGGAATGAAAACCGTTTATTTTACAGTATTTAACTTTTCATACCCATATATGACTAGATGACCTCTGAACGTAAGAGATGGCTATACTCACCGATAGCTTGCCAGGTTCTTCCAGAGTGGACATGGAGCTTATTTGTTGGAGTCGACTCCTAACCGCCTTCTATATACTTCCCTGATACTTGGTTGCAGGTTTTTGGCCGAATTCACTAGTAGGATACAATCCACATAAAGAAGAACACACCCATGCACGCATGCATGAATACGCTTTCGTATATGCAAAGGGTATGTGCCAAATCAACGTAGTAGAAACAGGGAGTCCAGCACCTGGATTCACTTGCCTCTCAGGGAAGCAAAGGTCGCTTTTGGTCCGAAATCAACCACTTGAGGACGTGCCTCGTTGCCTCACTGCTAAGCGGCAAGAGATCCCTTTATGAAGAGAAACCCCTGGATCCATATGCGATAATGATCCATCTACGCACATATGCATGAAAATGTCTACGTAGATACAGTACTATCACACCAGCACGTAGACGCTTCTCCCCGTATAACATCCTATCCCCCACCCCTCTGCACGTCATCCGTCAAAGAAAAACAACTCCAAGTGAAACCATTAGCCCAATATATGGGGTCAGGTCACTTGTAGTAAGTCATCCCTACGACTCACATCTGGATTCCCGAGGCTGACACAAGTGAGCTCAGAAGCTTTGCCACGTCTTAGATTCATGTATACAGCGCGTAATCTTAACGCCGAAATCTCCACTGTTCTCTGCATGCTTCCTCTATTTTTCCTTCTGCCAGAACCACTAGGTGGTAAAGTGCGGTCTGTTGAAAATGTTGGTGGCAATGTAACAAAGAATCATCGTTTAGAACATCGCAGAATTCTTAAAGTATTCATTCCGTACACATCCAATCAAACCCAACACATACGCATAAACACAGCGAAAACGCAATATAGGCCACTAATGATTACCTCAGACTAGTAGTCGATCCTCCTCACATAATGCATCATAGGTTGCCTTGGACCGTTCCACTGCAGTGAACAGGCACACCTACTACCATTCCGATTGCACGGCACCACTGACGTCCGCCACTCACCATACCTTTCGAAGGTTCATCCAATATCACCTCACTTTGAATCAGAATCTCTCATCTCATAGTGAATTTCAAGCTGCAATACAAGCCTAGCGCCTATAAATCTTTTTCTACACGACAATTCTTTCATCTTCCGCTTTATTGCTCGTAATTCGACCACAAAGCAAATAAGCAAGAGAAAACTCGTGAAATCGTCCTATGCTTCGGTCTCAATTCTAAATTTTTAAACTTTAAGGTACATAGATATCTTCACAAGCCGAGAAAATTCTCAACTCCTGAAATGCTCAACCATTGCACCTCTATGAAACCTTATACTTGTACAGTTAAACACTTCAATGTTTATGAAACATAAATATGAACAGTGACCAGAGATCTACAATTTAATATAACGCAACGATGCTCACTCAAAGCACACCACAGTACAATAATCAGAAAATATATCAAGTCGCACAGAAAAATAACAACATGAAAACTTTACCATCGAAATGACAACCAACGAATATAATCAGTCATCATTTGGAGGTGTGGGGCTTCTTGAACGCATAGCAGCTTCACCATTACCATTCGCGGCCGGGGAGGCCGAGTGATGCGAACCATCACGAGACCTGGGAAATAAACACGGAGCGTGTGCATCCTATAGGGGGAAAGAGTACTCTGATACTCACTGGCTTCTTGAACGAGATCCCGACTTGGATCGACTACGATCGCCGTTCTCCTTCTTTGGCGATGCACTGTGTGAACGAGATCGCGATCGTGAGCGGGACTTGCTACGACTTCTAGAGCGTGAACGACTTCTGGATCGAGAACGTGAACGGCTACGACTAAAAGGGAAAAAGCAACTGTTGCAAGCAAATATTTCCAAAAGCTCGTGTCACCAACCTGCGGCTCCTTGAACGTTTCCTGTCGCGAGATCGGCTACGGCTTCTCTCGGAGTCATCGATCAACTTCAGCTTGCGCCCGTTTACGTCTTCACCTTGCAACTTGTCTAGTGCACGTTCAAGATCCTCACGTGTAGCAAAGCACACCACTCTAAAGTCAGCTCGTTTGGCTAAGAACCTCATTGTCTAAACTTAAGAGATGACTCACCCTTCATTTCTTTCATTCTTGTGAGCGTCGGCAAATGTTACCTCACAACCAGCTTTGCGCATCAAATCTTTCAAATCCTAAAAACGGGTATTAGCTGAATATATGCATTTCTGGACAGTCATGTAAGGAAATGGTACTAAATGACTCTGCCTATGAAGCACTGCACGGCATCGTCGTACAACAGGAACCAGCAGGATCAATACTTCCATATCAACTTTTGCTATTGTCTACTTGCCTTAATTCAAAATCCTTCAAATTTTGTTTGAATTCTAGCCCTCACTACCATGTTTGCACGTTAATTTTTCAGCTTACCATGCTAGAAACTCCACCACTGAGAGGTATAAATTATGAATATAAGGATAATGAGATATGAGCAAAACTCGAAGCCTTCGCTGGTTCTCGAGCACATGGCTACCCTGACCGAGAGCTCACATGCGCTCCTCGACATCAACCGAAGCCCTCGATTGGGTTCTTTCTCAAACAGTTTTCTACTCACCACAGAGCGATTTGCATTTCAGCTCTGGTAAAGACAAATGTGCAATCGGAGCCCATTTCAGATTCCGAGCCTTGCTCACACCTCACCGTCCATGTGGTTATATTTCATATGGATACTTGCCCAGGAAAACGAATAGGCAGTAAATATAAGTTTAGACATTATATACACTATAAATACAGCACATCCACTTCACCTAAGTAAAATGTCCACCTATGACCAAAATTTCAATAACCTACCAAGCCCAACACTTCGCTAAATTTTGTCATCATCACTACTTAAACTAGACAAACGCGGCCACATTAACTAAACAGTGCCAGTTCCTAGTTGTTCACACGATACCATTCAGTGCAGCAAAATACCAAACTCATAAGCGCATTTAAATAAGGCGTTTGGTAGCGAGCACATAACGCAAATAAATGCCTGTAATACTGTTGCGCCAGTGTAGTTTTCATGGGCACACTAACCGTTTTTTCGATTTGGAAAAGGCACCGTCACGACCTCGTCTCAACGGGAGAAGTCACACCCTCGCGAACACCCAGAGCGGTAGTCACGACAACTCGGACACAAACGTAATCATTGGCCGCAGCAGACGCAATAGACGCGAACCGTCGCACGGTCGTCAGCCATATCACCACCACGCGCGCTACTTCCGAACTCGCACCACAGCCAGATCGATGCATTCGCGATGATTTCGCCGTCGTCATGCACGGACGCTCGCTCACCGTACATCAACGAGCTAGGATTCATTTAAAGTGAAAGAAACGAGGGTCAAATACGGCTCAGAAGCAATAGAAAATCGTCTCAGAACCCCGCCATAGAGAGAGCGACCGCGAAGCGCTACGCCAAACGTGCACACATCACGCACGGAATCCTGAAATGATTAACGAATAAACTCTATGTGAAGTAGATTCACCTGCCATGATATACGCGTGGACAAGTTCTCAACGATCATACGATGGCGAGTCTGCGTGGGTGGACCATATCTGGAACTGAAAACATGACAAATAGATGGGGTATAGGACAATCTAGTCTCTGATAAACACAGTACTCTGGGCCTTGTCTTCCGCCAAAGCTTCGCTTGCGCTGGTCCCCCAGCCTAAACTTTGAGTGTGTCAAGATTAATATACAATAAACCCTAACAGAATATTTGTTCAAACGCTATAAAGGCAAAAACTGAAAGATTATTACTATCCAACACGTGGTAGAATTAGTACAAGGCACCAAGAACATATCAACCGCAAAGTACCCAAAACCAAGAGTGTAAAATTAGTTGCGTGGTGAAAAAAGAAAAGAGAGCTCTCCCTAACTAAACCAACTACGAGAGAAATGAGTGGATCGCATTGAGGAAAACATTCTACAGTACAGATGGTTCTTCATATAACGCTTCACCTTTCAAGAAATAATGCTGGAGGTTTAAAAGTTGCGGCAACTAAGTGTTGGCATATGGAATGGAATAGCGTTTGATTCGCTCCCACCGTAAAATACCACAAGTCATTGCGCTATAGATTTTAAATCTTGCCAGGTCGTGGCTCAAAAGCACAGTCTTGACAGATTATATACTGTCAACTCTTCATTCTCACTCGAGGTCCTCACATGGGATTGAAAAACAAAACGAAAGTGTCGCTACTAACGCGCTTTGCACTATGTCATCCTTACGAACTGAAAAAGAACGCTCTAGCCGCTATCTCCACATTGGGTCGACGCACCTCTACCTAGTTGTCAACCGCCATGCTCCGTACACACACTGCCGCGACGCGTTATGCGCGCAACATGTGACTCCCTCCAGGGTCACGTCCAGCACACCCCTGACGATGTAATGAAAAAGGAGAGCCTACGTAATATGGCATTGATATGAACCCATTTTACTCTAATTGAAGAATAATCTCAGTTTATCAAATACTGTGCTAACGATTATTGACGGTTTAAAACCAAAGCGGGAGCTAACCTGGCGTCTCTCCTTTGCGGAGGATAACGATCAAATCCTCGCCCACCACCTGCCCTCGGCCCGCGTTTCGAGAACTCCAACATTACGCGTTCGCCAGCCAGTTCCTTGCCGTTGAGATCATAAACAGCATCGTCTGCGTCCCTAGGCTCGTCAAATTCCTGTAAAACAAGGTAACACTGCAAACAAGCTGCGGAGAATTCCCTACTTGTATTGATAGTAAAAAATAACCGACAGCCTTTTCCTAACACTATCCTCCTCATTATTTTTCAACACTAATACTAAATGTTCAGACAATCGCAAAACTTGCACCCCGGGCAAGATCGAACCATGATTACCTTTGCCCAGGACTCCCGTATTACACACTGCACCAGAGACACCTACTTTTCGCTCCTCGCTTCACTTTCTACAACAAAACGCTTAATTTCTTCGCAAAGTTCCACATTCCACACTCCTCACAGCTTTCAAGGTCCATACAGCTTCCTACTTCTGTTGTTAACCTCGCACCCAAAGAAAAAAACGCAAACTAACCACAAAACCGAAGCCGTTCTTCAGAACGATATCACGAATACGTCCATAACCACGGAAGAAATGCTCGATGTCACGTTCAGAAGCACGATAAGACAGACGTCCAATATACACACGAGTCGCCATATCCGGTGCACACAACGACGAAACTGAAGAGAACGCCCATGCAGAGCGAGGCACGCGAGCGGTCACCTACGCAAATTTGGAATGGATTGCAATCCCGCCACGATTTACCACTCTTATTACTGTAGTTTACGACAACGTTCAAAGCGTGAGATTTAAGGTTTGTTGACCGGTATGGGATGGCGTGTGCTCGTCGACTTATTCAAGTGGCTTTGATCCAAAGAAGAAGTATAGTTGTACTTGGTATTGAGAGCAGGTGCGCTTTCGAAGATAGCCTTCAAGTGTTCATAAATGGTTGGTGTGGTGGTAAATTACTAGTGAGATTGTGTACTTTTTAGTTGTGACGATACTGCAGTTGCATTAGTACGAGATGACAAGAAGATTTTATCGTCGAAACGGTTTACAGATCGTGAGACACAGCGAAAACTGGGAGGTATTTCACCACGAGAAGTCGCACAGCAAGTACGTACATTTAATATAAAGCTTCTGTGAAATTTACTAGTGATTGTTTCTTTCTATTATTATGGAGCAACTCAGGACTTTAGGCCCAAAAGCATAAAGCTCCCGACGTTGATCAACCCATGAGGGATACGCCATATATGCGACCTCATTAAGCATCGTTGGCGGTGACTGAATGCATATCTGGCCTTTACAATGACTCGTGGGGGCTACCGATGTATCGAGCCAGTGCTGCTATCCTCCCAGACAAATCTTGTAGCAGTTTACTGAATCCGGAAGGCTTAGTGCCTGGGGCGCGAGGATCGACCCCATTTGTATTGCAGGGGCCCTCTGACCACTGCGCCACACTCACCATGATCATGACGTGGCATAATGAAATGATGAAAACCGTTGAGGTGAAAAGGTCACAGGCGAGAAGACATCTATGGCACATTAATTAAACACGAAATAAATCGTCTTTCGTGTGCTTGACGAGAAGCAGGATAGTTTTCATTTTTAACAAAGCTTCTCTCAGTTCATTGTGAACTTTATTAGTTGGAAAAAGAGTGTCTACAAGCCTAAGCCAACGAAGCACTAGTTTTTTGGCCTACCACAACGAAATTTTGATGTTGCTGAACCCATTTTTCTCCGTAGTTTTTGGACTCAATTTGCGAGCAAGAAAAATGATAGAACCAGTGGGATTTTGTCCAGTAAGTATTAATGTCTGCAGACATGTCGTTCATGCTTGTGGCTGCCATACACTTGATGTTTTAAAATTCAAGTTTTAAGTAAATTGGTATTCCACATAGAACGAAAGTTAAAGCTTTCGGCGTTGATCATTCCCTGAGGATTACGTCATGCAGTCATGCATTCGACCTTAAGCGTTACAAATGTGGTTCTGTGCATATACGGCCTATACAAGGTTTTTCGGTGGCCTACTAAGCTATAAAGTAAGTGTATTTATCCTCTCAGACAAGTTTGGTACCAATGTCTCGTCCGTAAAGAATGGAAGGCCTGATACTAACGGGATGCTGGATCGAACCAACGACCACATAAGGATTGCAAGCACTTCTAATCACTGCGCAAGGGCGCGTGTGGCGCAGTGGTTGGAGGCGCCACTGCGACGCGCGCTTGGAATTCGCCCATGGCCCACCAAGCCTTCCATCCCTCCGGGATCGGCACATTGGTACCAGACTTGTCTGGGAGGATAGCAGCACTGGCTCGATACATCGGCAGGTCACCGCGAGTTATTGTAAAGGCCAGATATGCATTCAATCACCTCCGACGATACCTAATGAAGTCGAATGCATGGCGCATCCCTCAGGAATTGATCAACGCCGTGAGCTTTATCCTTTATCCTAATCACTGCACAATACGCACTTTCTTTGCATATAGTACTTTAACAAGAATGTTTATGCACAAAGCGAGGTATATAACGGCTGTTGTTAACTCGTCAAGTTCTGAACTTTTTGAGTGCTCGAGTTACTCAGAAACTGTCGGCAATTATGGGAAAACTAGCGCCTTGGCGAGTGAGCTAATGCTGCTAATTAGATAATGGTACAACTAACAGTAATGTTACAATGCAAGTGTACTCCTTCGACTAACTTTAACGAGAACTTTATCCTTTTCTATCTTTATGTCTTAGTTAAGGGCTAGTTTAGCGCAGTGGTTAGAGATGCACGGTAATAAACATAGGTTTAATCCCCGCACATAAGTCCCGCGAAGCCTTCCATCCCTTTGGGAGGAGCCATCCTCAGCAAATTCGTACTTTTCTGAGAGGATAGCAGCACTGGCTTGGCACATCAATATGTTACAGAGAGTCGATGCTTAATAATGTTGATTGCATGGCGGATCCCTGAAGTATTGACCAACGCAAGAGGTATATCCTTTATCCTTCATTTGTTAGTTAAGGGTGGAGTGAATATGGTGGATAATGGTCAATCGACATTCGTTTATTCACACCTAGTCTCAGTTCATTAGGAATACTAACTGTCTCGGCATTGTGGAGGTGAATTAAACTTTGCTTTTTTGGAGGCTTTTATTTAATATTTAGCACAAAATGCATCTTCCTCTACTTTTGAGTGAGTGTCTGAATGAAGCACGATTGTCGGTATCAGATGTTGATGCTATAGCCGTCACTACGAGACCAGGATTGGTCATTGCATTGAAAGAAGGAATTCAAAAAGGACTTGAATTATCGAGGTTAGGTAGATAGTGAAGGAAATATCTAATTTTAAAATATCATTTGGGATTTCATCCAGGCAATACAAAAAAGACTTCGTTGCTATACATCACATGCGTGCCCATGCAGTATCGGCTTTTCTTATTTGTGACAATCTGCGGTTTCCTTTCCTAACCGTGTTAATCTCAGGCGGTCATGCATTGATTGCGTTAGCATTGTCTTCGGAAAACTTCACTGTATACGGTAATTAACAGGACGTATTGTAGATATCTCTAATAATAGTTGTGAGTGCTATCTACGCTTTATTACAGTACGAATATGTTTTAGGTGAAAGCATCTCAGGGAGCCCTGGAGAATGTCTAGACAAAATCGCAAGAGAACTCCAGCTAAATGACATTGACGAATTTCGTAACATCCATCCAGGCGCAGCTTTGGAACAACTGGCGAGAAGGTAGTATCTGGGAAAGAAATTCTATTTCATTATGCTATAATAGTTTAATCAAACTGTCTCGTTTTACTATTCGTTTCTTTTGTTTTCAGATGTTCTAGTAACGGTCATTTGCGCTATAGTGTAGCTGGACCTCACACTTCAGGAGCAGATATGAATTTTTCAACGTTGAAATCTTCGTATCTCAATCTTATTAGGAAGAAAATAAACAGTGTAGGCTTTTCAATGGAAGATTTTTGCGCTAGTGTTCAGGTAGGAGTCCTATTATAATTATGAGTATACATGTATATTTATTTATTTAACCTTCTTCTTGAAGTGCTCCTTTGTCCTTATTATTCTTGAGCTGTGTTTTATAGCATCACGTTACTCGACATGTAGTTAAAAAACTACACAACTGCTTGGAATACTTGACAGATTCTGGTCAGTTATCGCCTGTGCAGAAATTGGTAATCAGTGGTGGTGTGGCTGCAAACGATTACATTTGCAACGGTTAGTTCCTTTTGTTTGCTTTTTTGTTCCACGATACAGTGTCTCAAGAGAAAGAAGATAAACAAGGATAAAAGAATAAAGCTCTCGACGTTGAACAATCCTTTAGGGATGGGCCATGCATTCGACTTCACTGAGCATCGTTGGGGGTTAGTGAATGCATATCTGGCCTTCGCAATGAGTACAATGAGTCGCGGTGGCCTACCGATGTATTCAGCCTGTGCTTCCATTCTTCCAGACAAGTCTGGTACCAATTTCCGACCTGGAGGGACGAAAGACTTGGTGAGCCTTGGGCGCTGGGATCGATCCTATGTGTATTGTAGGGCGCCTCCGACCACTGCACTATACGCTTGGGAAGGAGTGACGTTTAATTAAGTGGTGCTTTCAAAGGTACAATAGCATGATTCTCTATATGGTTAATGTAGACTTATACTTTAGTAATGTGTAAAGTGACTAATTTGTTTGCGCCGGATAGAATTGTCTTATTGAGCAGTAGACTTCTGTAAGTCAGCTGTGTAAATTGAATCAACCTTTAATGCTTTAGGCAATTCTTATTGCCACGCGGCAGCTTTTTGGATGGATCAATTATTCGAACTTTTACTATTTTTTTCAACTTAAAGACGCGTATGTTTGTCTTTGATGGTTTGACGAAAGAACTTCTTAAGGAATTTCCAAGCTAGCAAGTTTTCATGGACTTGAAGTTGTCAAGGTCAGCCCACATCTGTGCACGGACAACGCTGAAATGGTTGCATGGAACGGTGTAATCTGTCTCTTTAATAAGTATGTCTAATTTTCTGTTTTAATATTTCTTGGTAGACTTCGTGTTCCGTGTTTGATATTTTATACTTGAGTGGTTGGTCTTCGCTTGTTGTGCAGGTCCCAGCATAATTTCCACTTTTTCATAGTTTTGCTGGGTTTGCCAGTCATTGTGGTTCTCTGGAGTTCCTACATCAGCCTAACTAAAGTCTGCCTCACGTCGTCACCACTACAGGCAGTCACCGCCCTTGTAGGTCAGAGGGAGATTTACCACCATGCGACTAGTTTAATACTAGGACGTTGGTGAATTCTGATATTGGTTCACTCTTAGCTAGTCTTCCTAACCGAACTCTTCCTCGACCTGAGAGGCCCTGGTGCAGTGATGAACCACTAGCTTTCAGATGTCGCAGCCAGACATCCAGGAACCATGATGAGGCGTTAAACTGTTGGAAGGGTTCCGTGTTTGGGATTCGGAAACCTTTTTTTTTGGGGGGCGGGAGTATGTACTGGCTATGGAAGCTATTCAGCAAGGCGTCTAGGGTTTGAGCTCTTCGTAATTTGTACAAGTGCAGGAAATACTTTCCTAATGGTGAGGCCTCCACTACTTTGTTTTCACGTGACAGAATTTTGTAATCTCGCACTATAAAGAAACTGGCTCGGCTCATAATGAGGTTTGGTAATTCAGCAAAAACCAGTAGAATCTAAAGATCACGGCTTTAACTTACTATGTACTTACTCTTTTTAATGGCAGGTTGTAATGCGAAATATAACTTCAGTGGTGCCGAGACATTTGCAAAACTCCAGACAGCAGGTGGTGTCTGCGGTGGGGAACGAACGCGCTATTGTTCTTTTCGGGCAGTGACGCGTTCACCACCACACCATACGGGTCCTTCGTATTGCCTGTCTCCCACTAGTTCTATCGATCTCTGCCATGAGCAATCACCCGCCAGGACCAAATATCTCAGCATTATTGAAATCTGAAGATCTTTGGCGAAAAAGTAGAGGTTTTCTTATTCGAACACTCATCTTATTGTCCTCCAAAAGTTGTGTTAGAAACAGCAAATCGATTGAACATATAGATTTATGTCATGGTTTTTGTCCCAAAGGTGTCGTTGGTGTTAGCGCTTTTCACGACACGTTTCATTATAATTTCCAAGAATTTGAATTTTTTATCCGATTTTTTGGAAGTTTGGATTTTAAACACTAATTAAGTCAAGATTTTTAGAAAAATTGTTTATTCCGGTAGAGCAACAGAACAAAAGCTTTTCTATAAAATGGTCATGTTTTCAACTCCTGAATTACTGCATTTGTGGAAAATATATGTATTCGGCTGAAAATTAGGCGTTGCTCCACATCGACGCCAACGAAAACTAGTCATCGAACAATGTTGTGCGCTGTTTAATACAAGCATTCTGTTAACGGTTTTGCGGAGGTTTTGGAATCGGTATCTGCCATCTAGGAAGTTTTGTGGCTATTACACCTATTGCTGTTGCTTTTTTCATACGCCGAATAGCACAGTGGTCGTGATGCCCATGATCGCCAACACAGTGCTTTCGATCCCGCTTCGAACTCGCCAAGCCTCTCATCTCTGTGATCGAGAAATTAGTACCGGACTTTTCCGGAAAAAATTGCTTTCTGCTATCCAAGTGGGAGTCTACACCCCGGCTATCTGAGGACTCCAGTGAGAGTCAATTCGACCAGCATTCTCTGACACTCAAAATGCAATGAAAATAATCAAGCAGTAACCGAAGCCACACGTAAAAACTTGGAAGACCTTCGCGGGCGATGTATGCGAAGAAACGGATGTGAGAAGTGCTGGGATCCGCACAGTAGACGTGAAGACAGGTCGTATAAAATAGAAGCATTGCCTTTTTCTATTGCAAATTAACCTGATTTTTGTTTGCGTAGAGAATTAACGAACGTTTTTAGCTCCCCGGATGTTCATCGGTATCCGCAAATACCAGAATCTGTATATGCTCATGCTCGTTCCCCCATCGGAAAGTGTTCCCGAGCATTGGTTCCTTCGAACCCCGAGAGAAAATTGAGTTTAACTACTGTGCACGGTGATATACCTTTGAAGGTCTTTAGAAAAGACCTGTTCAAACAAATGAAAAGAGCAGATCTAGCCACGTAATTTGTAGAATGTCTTTGTAGTTTAGCTAGGTACTAATGGATTCATTCTTATCGGGTGCATCATCTGTATGTAGTATGGATGCTAGACTTCAGATATTCTTGTGTTCTCTCGTCCAAATTATGTTCTCTCTTTTGTTTGACTAAGCTTCTTTTTTGTGTTTTAATGGTCCAAGTCTCCTATTATTGCTCAGAGTAGCTGTAGTAAGGTCTATCATGAAAAGGATTCACAGCAAGTATTGTTTGTTGTGTCGTTTATACTACTGTTATGGTTGAAATAGACTTCTACTTTGATAGGCTATGATTTATTTATTTCAAGAAAGTGTAATTAAAGCTACGTATAGAATCACTACAACAATATTTAAATGTGGATGTAATACGATCAAAACGTGCCGGTCACCCAAATCATATCGTTCACTGAAAACAACAGAGATCTATCTCTATGCAGGATCATTTCGAGTACCGCATGAAGCAATTGGGGAACTAGCAATGACAACTGGGGTAGCGCTTAATAGAAACAGAAGTCTGGATTGAACGTAACGTAAAGAGGTTCGCTTTCCACTAGCTATATCTACTCTTAAAAGGATCTCTTATCGTAGAAGAAAAAGTCAAACACGCAAACAAACATGAAAATGAAGGTTTATTCTGTTTGCGGAATAACCGCATAATTCTTAAGCATAGCGTTTTCTTATTGGAAACAACACATAGACGGCTATAAACCGTAGCGACATAGCAAACCACCTATTTATTACACTTGAAAGCATTGTTTTCATTCAAATTTACTAAATAACATGCATCATAAGATGATGCCGGGATCAAACGTTGAATATGATGGATTCCTCGGATAGTTTTGGAAACAAGAAATAACAGTTGAAGCAATGCATAGAAAGAAATAAAGGTTTTGATTGGTTTCTTACGCGACTTTTGCGAACATTTAGTGTAACCAATTAAGCTTGCTTTGTAATTATTCGCACAACTAGGAGGCGACATTGTTAATGCCGTCTGATGTTCAATACTGGCACGTTGGGTGCATAGGTGAAGGATCGTGAAGGATCTATTGTGAAGGATCTAAAACAGTCTTGTGGGCAGTTTAAAAATTATATTATACAGTGGGTTTGGGTGCGACAAGTAGAAACTGAGAGTATTTTGTAGAAGGCGATAGAGATCTGCGGAGATCGTGAAGCACCGAGCTAACAGTTTACAGTCTTCGGACACACCACTGGAAAAACAAACTGGCAGGATTGATGAGCTGTTTGAGAAATGATTATATTAGAACGTTACCTGTTAAAATATAGTCTGTTAGTAGTGTAGGCACTGTGAAGCTGTCGTTGTTGATAGCTCTTAGAACTGAAAACTTAATTGTATTGCTCAAGAATATAGAAAGTGGAAGGAAAGAGAACATTGCAAGACGTGAGACATCTATCTGGGACACATTTACCTAGCACACAATTCAAACTCAATGACGCATGATTTTTATTTGTATGTAACACATAGTGGTATCAACATAGTGGGGCCATCAAGTAGGAGAAACGGTGATACAAAACGCGATTATGGCGCAATGGTTGGACACACTCTGCGATACACATGGGATCGATCTCGGCGCCCACTAAGCCCTTCATCCCTCCGGGGTCGGCAAATAGGTATAGGACCTGTCTGGGAGAATAGCAGCATATGCTTCCATACCTCCGTGGTCCGCAAATTGTTGCCAGACTTCTCTACGAGGATAGCAGCACTGGTTCTATGCATCGGTAGGCCACCACGAGCCATTTTAAAGATCAGATATGCATTCAGTCACCTCCAGCGATGCTTAGCGTAGTCGAATGCATGGCGCATCGCTCAGAGGTTGATCAGCGCCGAGAGCTCTATCTTTTAACCTTTTATGACTTTATGGACATGACCTCGCCTTTATTCACATTAAGCAATTAAAGTTTTCTACCAACTGAGCAATGGTGAAGAAATAATTGACTCAGCTGGTGGATGCAAACAATCATGCATTCGACAAGCGTTTCATTGAGGAGGGTTTGATACAACAAGATTTACGTATGGGCTATCAATATATCCTAAACAAGCCCCGATTTGTTGGAAAATAGAGGAAGCGTGAAAATTTCAACTGAATGTTCAATAGATTCAGCGCTTATTGAGAAGCGTACATCATTTAAAAGCAGCGAGAATAAAAAATGTATTACGGAAGTAATGGAATCCGATTAACCAGTAACATGAACAGCGTTTAAGAAGATGTAAGATTATTAAGGTTGGAAGATTATAATTTCCCGGCACTCTTATCAATCACTGCCACAATGCTAAAAGAGTGTGCCATTCGTCTACACCCATACGTATCCCTGAGTTCCCATGACGATTTAGTGAGAAGATGGATCTTCATTTGGCAGAACTAGAAATTTTTATTTGGCTGAAATGGAAATTCTTATTAGTATTAACTACCATTTATTATTATTATTACTTATTAATTATTATGTTGGAAAATTATCATTATTATTTTTCAATCACCTCCAATGATACTTAATGCATTCGAATGCATGGGCTATGCCTCGCGGATGGATCAATATCAAGAGCTTTATCCTTTTATCCTTTTATAGAACTCGCCTTTACATTACATGACATTTGGTTGAATAAAGGATAAAGGTTGGAACTCTCAGCGCTGATCGATACCTGAAAGATGTGCCATGCATTCGATTTCATTAAGCATCGTTGGAGGTGACTGAATGCATATCTGGCGTTTACCATAACTCACGGTGGCCTATCGATGTATCGAGCCAGTGCTGCTACACTTCCAGACAAAAGTGGTACCAATTTGCCGACCCCGTAGCCATGGAAGACTTGACGAGCCTGGGACATGGGATCACCTATGTATTGGGAGGCGCCTACGACGACTGCACTACACGTGCCGCTTTGGTTGAATAGAATTTCTTTTACGAAAAAAGTAATGAAATGACGTTGCCATGATGCTACATTTGATGGAATATACGTTTTTCTATGGACTTTCTACGAACAGGCTCTTACTTTTTATTAATGAAGCGAGCGTGTTATTATCCATATGTTGGTGGTCGTTGTATGGAATACTTGCCGTCATATACTGTGGAAGTTGAAGCGGATCAATTTTTATCTGAAGAAAACATTTGTTTGGCCATGAATTATTTGTACAAATGAGGCGTTTAAATGAAATCAGATCGTAATACAACCACAACGATGCTGAGATATTCACAAAACTTGGACCTCGGTACAGACTGAACCACGATTACCCTTTCCCGATGTTCGCGTATTACACACTGCACCACTGAGAACTTTGCTTTGCGTTTCTCTCAGCCAGTTTCCTACCTAACGCTGCCATCATCACCCATCAGCGGGATTGATCTGTGGAGCACAAATCAGCGTTGAACCAGATTGTAATGTTCGCAGTCATTCTTTTTCTTTGATTTAAATGTTTTAAACCACAGATATCGATCAGGTGACTTACCCCCTTCCTTTTTCGCTCGTTGACGAACTGACGACGTTTGTTCTGAATAGAAAGCAGCAATGATATGAACGTGTTTTTCATCTCCTTCTCGTATTCCAGTTCATCTCTGAAATGTAAAGAATGTGTGGAAGAAATACTTCATTCCCAAAAGAAAAAAAGATTTAATCCATGATTGGCCTCACCTATGAGCCAGTTCATCGACTAAACTTTCATTATAGACCTGTATCAGCTGCTCCATTTCTGCAGTGAGGGTCACCAACTTCGAATACGATAATTCGTTCAGATCTGAATTAATGGACCACTGATGAATAACAGTCTCGAAATGCATAAGCTGCACAATTGACTAAGGCTGGTGCATACATAGTTTAAGACAATATGTGGCGCACCAACTCAACTGTTTACTGATTGTTAGTGGACCATTTTCATCGATTTCTAGAAAGCAATTGAATCTATAAATGACTGGCACTGGATCTATCAAACAATGAAAACTCAGGGACAAGGAAGCAGGCGCGTACTGCATAGGGAAAGAGGTTTCAAAAGGAATAAGATTAACAGGTAGGATTATATGAGAATCTCAACAAAATGCTTTTTTTGCTTTTTCAAGAAAGTCCTGTTAAGCGAAGGTAAAACGAACTGATGCCTGGTTCTCAGGTCTCCACATGTAGGTCAGCAAGAGCCCCAGTTAGCACCTTTCGTCAATGTCAGAGTTAAAACCTAATCCACAGACAAAATATTGTTGCTTAGTTGAAATTAGGGACGTTGATTGAATGTCAGCGTATGCGAAAGCCTCTTCTTTTAGAGTTGCATAGTTATTTTGCTCTACCTGTGATTTCCCCAACCGGCCAAATTTATTAAAAACGATTCAGAAGTAAACATGTCGGGGTTAAAAGACTGGAGGCCATCCCCGTTTTGGAATCGTTGCTGAAGTCCATTCCTCACTGGAGACTTATGGGTAAACAAGGATCGCCATATGAATAAACAACGAAGCCGAAACAATAAATAGACGTGAAACACGAGGGAGGGGACTGTATGGCTTTGACCGGAAAATCCACCAGAAAAGAGGATAAGCATTTGAAGTAGTAGTGTTGATTTTCGCTGAAATGTGTGTTATTCTTGTTTCACACAGCGACATATGGGGTTTTATAAGCTAAACCTATTTTGAGCTTCTGGTAACAAGCTTTAGAAGGTTGAACTGCGCAAAAGAGATTATTTGGCGACCGTATACTGTAAGAGGGCTAGGCAGTGATGGGCAAGGTGGTATGTTCCTTTCTCATTCAGGTAGAGCCTTAACATTGCGTACAAGCAATTTCTAAATGCCCATACAAGTTAGTAATCATCTTAGAATGGCATTCTAATGCAAAATCGAATGACACGAACTAAAACTACATCAATTTTTAAAGCAATGCAAGTTTAGGAGACACTTTGCAATTTTGCTGCTGTCTGCTCATACTGATGCTGAAACATTTGGAAAACTACGGATCGCAGGTATCTGAGGTGTGGAACGAACGCGCTATAACCCTTTCTGGGCGCTAACACGTTCACCACCACACTGTGCGGGTCCTTCGCTTCGCCTATCTCGCACCAGCTGCCGTTAGCTCATCTCATACGTTGAGATTGTTGTCACGTCGTTCTTTTCCTACATCAGACCAACTGTTCTGCCAGTAATAACAAGTAATAATAATAATAATAATAATAATAATAACAAGGCCAAATAGGAAATATTCAATCCTCCAGTATGCACATTAAGACGATTCAATTATTTCTAGGAATCGCATATTCGAAGGTCAACTACACGGTAACAACACTCGAGCATTTTTTTTTTTCGACCGACACTCACAAACACAACAGTCAACACATTCACTGTTACAACATTTTTCTTAAAAATTCATTCCCCATATAGTTTGCCCCTCTCCACTACGTCTCACCCTTAATGATGTAAATCTTAGAAAAATTCTTTGTATTCTTTGTTTAGCAAACACGAAGAGTTTGCCATCTCGTTTTTGCTAAACAAGAATATAAAGAATTGTTCGATCAATGCCGAGGTTAATGGACAGTCGGTTGCTAGAAAAATGTTGCAACTTATGGAGCTAAAGTCGTTTTTCTCTATCTTACCATAACCAATTGCTATAATAACAAAGATTATGGTATCATTAAAAAAGAACTTTAGCATTAAAGAACATAAGAGAAGACTCCACAGTTTTTACCGGACAGGGCTTCATTGTTAAGTCCTGTAAGGAATAAATTTGGTAAGCTATTTTCTCAAAAAGAAAATCTTTCAGAAAAAAATTCTACAATGTACCAGCCGTATAACATCCAAGATTTTATTACAAAACAGAATACGGTTTTTCTTCTCAAAAAAGTCAGGTAGAAGTGAGGATTAGCGATTATTACAGTCGTTTACAACTTACTAGAACATAATTTTGAGATCCTAGCACTGTGCTGAACTACCTATATAAGACACACGAAGATGATCCATACAATGATTCCGTAAGATGAAAATTTCATTTTAATATACCTCACGTCTCTTCCCTCAAATGCTTGCCGTCTCATCTTGGTTGTCTTGTAGGGAAAGATACGTTTCTGGTTGTAACCTTACGAAGTTCATTCCCTCATTGTGGTGACTATAGTTTGGTCAGGGTTAAACCAATGCCACGAAACGCCGCCTATTAGAAAAAAATTTAATGGAAAAACGACAAATTCTCTTTCGATTTATATCGAGCCGTGTTGACAACCTTACAGTGTTGAGTACAGGCTCGTCAATACTCCAGAAAATAAGGTCTTACCAAGAGAGCATACCAACTAATCAAATGACCAAGGTACCGAAGCCCACATGAAAGAAGACTGGCTGGTGTTGAACTGACAGTTGCATGTGACAGTACGTTTGTTAGTTAAGAAGAAAACTAACAACATTAATAAACTCGCAATTAACAGTTGTTTAAAGAGGTACTCCATCACATAAAACCTTGGTCCAATGCAGGATTTTCTAAAATTTCTCTTAAAAAATTTTAAGTTCTTGGAAGTTCTAAGACTACACAGTTGATGAAGTAAAATTCTCAAAAGTAAGGAGTAAGGAGAACTACTAGTTAGAAGTAGAAGCAATTGGGATAATTTAAATCTAACACCACAACACGCTGCTTTTTTTAAAGTGAGCAACAATGGGTAGCACCTTCGGTTTCGTTATGGGGTACAAGATTTAAGGTGCTGATAGGTCGCGGACGCCTTTATGTACCAGGACCAGTTTCGAATCGCTTTCGTGAATTATAAAAATTTGATGACACCGTATACTTTTATTGAGAGAACGAGTTTCAAATGCATTTCACGTTATTCAGGTTTTTACGGTTCGCTATGTTAACACTAGTCCCAGTTTAGTTTAGTCCTAACTGTAGTTTAAAGCGGACACTCTGCAGAACGTACTTTCAGGATTGGCAGCGAATGCTTGTGTTTGGCGTAATTTCATATCAGCTTCAGTCAGTGGCCCAGATGGCAGTGGTGATCTCATTGATGAGTACATACTGTCGACGGATTCCATTGTTCGATCAGTCATCATCGAACCGGTAAAGTCACATGACTGAAATCAAAACTTTCATGTTGAATCTTTTCAACGACTATTCAATCATTTCTTTGCTTTGTTCACTTAGCCTATCAATCACTCTCAAAGGTCTAAGTTTGATATGAGCACAATCTCGCAAATGGCGTCCTCAGGACATCACGTTTAAAAAAACGTAAAACGTAAATCCATTTGGGTCATCAACCTTGCTGGATTCCGCTGGATTGCAGTAGTAGCGTGAGACAAATCTCTCTCACAGGAAATTATAAAATGCAATAAGGATGATTTCCTGTTCACTGCTTTTTTCTGACTCTAAAAGTGATCCCAGTGGGAAGTTCCCAGGTTGTTACCGGGAACAATAAAATATGTCACAATGGATCAAAATCAAATTTATACCATTGTGATGGATCAGACGGCGACCTTGCGAATATGCTGTTTGACGGACGACAATTGATAGCACAGTTTATCCATCATAGTGCAGCTTTGGGAGGAAATATCAGACTCGATTCATTACAGACTACCCTACCTAAGGAGGTGATATCAGACTACCATTAATTTTTCTCTCTCCAGAAGGACAATACCAGGATAAATTTTCTGCTCTGCATGTTATAATTCGACTAGCAGACACTTTTTGGCCACAAGAAGGAAGTGTATCGATTACAATTCGGAATGGATTTCACTGAGTACAGGTCATCGCCGCTAAGGCCTTAGAGGGAAGGCAGACTAAAGAACGAAGTAATAATCATCAGAAGATTTTACTGCTAAACGTAGTTAACGATGAGATTATACTTCGCATACTTTTTGCTACTTTGTTCTTAATATATTATTGCGTTGGTTTTTACTTGTTATTTACGTATTTTAACTACAGACTATATCATTATGAAAAGTTAAGTGGTGATCAGAAGCAAATGGCCGAACATATGTTAACATATGTCCACCTCGGCTAAGTAAGAGGCAGAAACATATTTCACCTAAAGTGATAAACTAACATTTAGAATTACGGCCTACATAGATTTAAAAGCATGCCAAAAATCATTGAAGTTAAAAACCCACATATCCTCCTTTTTTGAGATTTGAGACGTAAAAAATAGCGTAGTAACAAACCTGGAGCATTTCGTCGATTTCCTCGATGACCTGATCGGCGGTCTGCGGAGGTGAATCGCTGCTGATGGAACCATGTGCGACAAGCTGGTGCATATCCATACGAGCTCTTAAATCTTCTTCATCGGAAAGCGATACGCCACCATCGTCACTTAACTGAAATGCTTATTTTACGACTACACAAAACAAAGAGAATAAAGCGACCACTGTCGATCCCTAAGGGAAGCGTAATCCAATCCACCTCATAAAGACATCTACGAAGTGGCTGAATGCATATTTGTCCCATGTAATGACCTCCGATGTCCTACCTATGTACAACGTTAGCGGTTTTTCGCTTTCGCCGACACATTTGCTACATGACTTATTAAGTTCGGAGAGATGATGGACTTGGTTTGTCCAGGGTGCAATATCGAATTAGTGGCTTTGTATTACAGTTCTCCTCTTACTACCACTACACTACATGCGCTCGACTATGCATATGTATTTATATAGACTTATTTGTGTACAAACAAAATCTGTCTTTAGAAACACAAGTAATTTAACAACACATCTTTCTTCTAAAATCGAAAAGCTATTTGTATGCACTAAAGATGAGTCTCTATTTCAAAAGCGAATTTTGTGAATCAGAAGGGAAGAAGCAGATTTGGAAACAAAGGATTTCATAATGGCCATGGACAGACGGAACAGAGCTTATGGATGAATGAGTGGCGCCATTAACATTTCCCGACGAAGAACGAATGCCGTTTTCTTCCAAAGGGTTTCAAAAGTGATTTCACAAGAGCCTTAGTTTTCGATGCTAAATAAATACAACGAAATAGAAAAGTAACTAGGAGCTCGTTGAGATCATTAAGAGCTTCTATGAATATTTTAGAAGTATGTTATACGAGTTTCTCATGATATAATGAGCATAAGATGTAATATAAATGGGAGAGATTGAATATCTCCATAGAGAAACCGAGTGGTTCACAAAGCGAGTACTCAGGTCCGCCAGGAATAATCCGAGTGGCAAAGTGAGAAGCATATTCGATTCCATAACCTTAACTAACTACAAAAATCAAAGTGTTCTGGTCCTATCCCAGTAAATAGTAAAATTTAACAGAGAGTAATTCCCCTTATTCATTAGGCCTACAGTACTTTACCAGATTTCCAATGTTTCCTCTACAATTCCGATTTTCAAAGTCAACAAAAAATTTCAGGAATAAAACCATCTTTTGATTTATTTAGAAGCCGAAACCCCACGATAAGAAATCTGATTCTATCAATGAACTGAATTCTGAGAGGAAAAAAGAGGTTGTTTTCATGCCACTCCGTCAAACCCTCTAATCAATAGCGGTGTGTGAGAAGGCTGATGGAATGGAAAAGCTCTACTGCAAAAGCCCTGACTACGAAGTATTACGAAACATCACTAATCTGAACGAATATCTCCCACGACGCCTATATGATGGTGACGATGATGATAAAAGAGACCGCAAGTGAAAGGAGGTACACTTCCGGAGTTTGAAAACCATGGAAGAATCCTCGACGAGTAAGATGCACATCGATTTTTAGCGAGGAATGGCGTCATCGAGGACTTTCCAATGGTGGATATCAACATAAATCGACGTCTCATTTCATAATTGGAGAAATTTATATTAGACAAAAAACTGACACTTGATAGTACGACGTTTTCCCAAGGTGAGTGTAACGTAGCGATGATGCGTGGATCTTTGTTTGCCTTTGAAAACTGGATAAACCAAGCCTTCCATCTCCCCGGAGTCGACGCATGGCAGAATTAGTTGAAGACGGATCTGCTCTATAAAGTGATTTGGGCCTAGACCAAATTATGTACCACATCGATGCTATCGGCCGCCAGACTGGTCAGATACCAATTTGGTGAGCCCAGTGGAATGAAAGGCTTAGTTTATCCAAAGGATGGGATCGAACTAAGGTGTGTGCTGCATCCCACCTCTAATCATTGTTTTTCTTCATCACATGTGACAGTAGTAATTTCGCGTCATACATTCTGAGTTCTGCCATGTGTAAAATGCATTGTAAAAGTGAAATTTAAAATGAAATTGAGCTTGCTCTTAGCTCTCTTAGTTCTTCAAGTTTCCTATTAGTGTTTTAGTTAATAAGCAGGTGTTTTCTTCAGTAATAATGGTTTCGGAGAGAGGCGCGTTGGATGCAGTGGTAGGAGGCGCCCTGCAATACACACATGGGATCGATTCGCGCGCCCGTGGTTCACCAAACTTTCCATCACTAATGGGTCGGCAAAATGGTACCAGACATGTCTAGAAGGATAGCAACACTGGCTCGAAATATCGGTAGGCCACCATGAGCCATTGTGTAAAAGCCAGATATGCACTCAATCACCTCCAACGGTGCCTAGTGAAGTGAAGTGAATGGCGCATCCCTCATGGATTCGGAGAGAGGCGCGTTGGATGCAGTGGTAGGAGGCGCCCTGCAATACACACATGGGATCGATTCGCGCGCCCGTGGTTCACCAAACTTTCCATCACTAATGGGTCGGCAAAATGGTACCAGACATGTCTAGAAGGATAGCAACACTGGCTCGAAATATCGGTAGGCCACCATGAGCCATTGTGTAAAAGCCAGATATGCACTCAATCACCTCCAACGGTGCTTAGTGAAGTGAAGTGAATGGCGCATCCCTCATGGGTTGATCAAAGCCAAGAGCTTTATCCGTTTTAAAATGATGGTTTTAATTAAATTCTAGAGATTTCGTGCTCTATACCACTGTAGTCAGTGATCTACATCAAGAAAGAACTACAACAAACCCTTGGCTCAACGCTCGAAATGATGCGAGGGATCGTTGTGGAGTTCGGGATGTAGCGTGTTTGGAAATTAATTAATATCGGATGAGTGGGTTGCATGGGAAAAGTTCATTTCTATAAAAACCATTACGACACTTTTTATTCGTGCTAAATTGCTCAATTTATCTTTACTTATGCAAAATTCCCTAACTTTCTTTCCCCTATTTTCACTAGATAATTTGCATGGAATGGAAAAATATACCGTATTCCCGTGAGTAGCAATACCATAATTTCATACATTACTTTTGTTTGTGAATATTTGTTCATTTTTAGTACAGGTCTAGAATAAAATCAATGAAATCGATACTGATTGAAGAGTGCCACTTAGTTCGAACCAGTGTCAATCCCCAAAACGACTGGTGATCGATGATGACCATAAAATACTCAAAACGATTATTGGTCGATGACGATTACAAATGATCATGAAAAGGCCGTATAATTACAGCACAGCGACAGCGTAATGACTGGTAAGATTAGGTGTTAAAAAAAAGAAGGAAATAAAGGAAAAAAAAACAACGATAAACCTCTACCTTTCTCTCCTTCAGATCCAATGCCGGCATCATACGACGTCGAATCGCGGACTTATCAAAATCGAGTGGTTGAATGTTTCCAAAACTGCAAGTCAACGTCCACCAGGTCCTTTAATAAACAAAAATGAATGACAGATGAAAAGACTCATAAGAATGAAAATTGGCCGCAATTTTCCTATGGCCAAACTGGCAAGAACTGATGGAAACTGTAGCGCAGCAACGTTAGGAGGCAGTGTGTTATAGTCGTGTTTAAAAAAAGTTATTCATTTGTTCATTCACTATGATCAGGGCTAATATTACTTGTTATACTTTGTGAATAATGCCTTCGTAACCGTCTCTTATGCCTGAAAATGTTAGTTGGTTTTCCATACTTCAAAACCTTGACGTTTACACACTTCGCGCTTTTACATTTATACACGTATTATACTTATTATGCACATATTTATATATGCCAGTATTTTCTCTCATTACCAACTTTCTATTAACCTCGGCATTGATCGAACAATTCTTCATATTCTTGTTTAGCGAACAACAGGTATTATTGTATTCCTTTATTTACCCACACCGTCCAATGGTTTACCACCTCATCGTGGTTGGGAGGTGTTCCTGAGTGTCGGACTGCGATGTATATCAGGAGGATTCGTCCCTCTGACAGGATCTCCAAGCTGATAAAGAGTCCGTCGTTTCCACCAGGAAGCCTAGCTAAGAGCAAACCAATACCCAATACCAGGATACACCACCGTCCTGGTATCAAAGTCTCATGGTGGCAAATCTCTCTCTGATCCACATGGGCTTCGACTACCTGTCGTGATGACGACTTGGGGCAGACTGGCCAGGCTGTTCTCGAAATCACAGAGAATCACAATGGCTTGACCAGCAAATCTCCGAAAAATGGTGATTATGCTGGGGCCTGCACAACTAGTGAAGACGGGCCGTTCAAATATCAAGTTCAAGTCAATTCAAGAGGGATTTACGCACAAGCTGACGTTTCGGCGGATCTCGCCAACCTCATTGCCTAGAAAGGTCAAGCTGACAGCAATTTACCCAGCCAAACACCTCGATAACCAAACATAAAGTGCTAAATCAAGACGCTAATCAAATTAAACACAGAATAGCTTCTTTGCATATTCACCACTTTCTATGAGACTTCCACTGAATATGTCACGTGCAGACCAACCACGTAGGGCTCACATGGAAGCGTAATGTGTCCATCCCATAAGAATAACAGGTTTAAATACTGCGCAATATCACGTGCGACTATAAGACATTCCTCCTTGTGGTTCGTTTTCAGATTCTTGAAATTTTCTTAACCCAGAGTGTCTCGAGAGTCAGTATTTTCTCATTCTAATTTGTACTCGTATCGAATTCGAGCCAGCAAAGCAAAAACAGTAAGCAGAGTAGAATCGAGCAGTTTCTTATGTACGAACGCAGACTTGGACATAACATTGCGGAAACGACCCATAATACTGCGAAAGTTTAAAAAATTGGCGTACGGAGCTTTAACTCAATTTGCACACTCAAGTGACCCTAGTGAAACACCTAAAACCCTTTCAAGTAACTCTAAGATTCAAAAAAAACCTGGACAAGCAAGTCAGTCATAAACCATCTTTTCGGAAATTCATAGGTCTCGAAAGCATAGTTTAAGATGGACATAATATATCAACTCGTACTTTGTTGAGAGAAATGGGTAGAATCTAATGGTTGTTTTTTTCTACCGATAAATGTTTCTGTCACATGACGAATCTGTACCTTAACTCAGAGGCCAGAACCGATAACATTTTTTGAAAATCTTCATCATTCGATGTTAAATGAAGAAAGACCACTGCACTCGAAAGACCTTTGTGACGTACAACGCTACATTTAGGGAAAACCTTGGACGAGTGTTGTATATAATAAGAAATAACTGAATGCCTTTATGATTTTCAGTAGAAGGCGTTCATGCCTGAAAGCCTGTCAGTCTAACAAGTCAAATGCCACTAGGTGATTTAAGACCTTAAATAATATATCTGCCATATAAATTCTTTTTCCTTCCCCAAGCAAAAATTCGTAGTTTTGCATCACACAATGTCATTGACGTTGTCATTAAAACCAAATCAGTTAACTCAGCGATGATGATAAACCAACTGCTGATAAATTTCTTTTACGTGTTCTACTTTCGTCGAAGATCCAATCTTTTTTGACACCAATGAGCCCGGTTCAGTCTTAAGATAAAACCTTATAACATGGCGAACTATCCAGCTTTAAACAGTTACAGTTGTTTGATTTAGGCGCAAGACCCATGTCTGAAGAGTAGTAAACCTCGCCCTTTTATAGACAATGGAAAACAATTTACGAGTGTTGTGACATAAATATTTTTTGTGTAAGGCAAAAAACAGCATTTTACCACCCGAAATCACACATTCTGCAGATCTTGGGATTTCCTAAGTTCCTCTAGCTATCCTTCATCCACGAAAGTCTTCCGTTTTGCGGATGAATTCGGCTACTAACTGAGAATTTCGTCTTCTTCTGTAATCTCGTGGATGTCATTTTGAATACTATCCTCGTTAATCCCTTTCCCTTTCTCTCTCTCTCTCTCTCTCTCTGGAATGCTGATGTAGTTGCACTAGAGCGCTACCAGTTCATCACTACAGGCAGTCGCAGGCATTTATGGATCGCCGGCAGAATCCCTGAGAACAATTCTTTAATTATACATCACACCAGGTGCGGAGTCCGACTCACTATGCCATATAACGGTTTGTCTCTCAATGTCTGTAAAGAATGAATCTATAACCTAATCCCTTTGAAAACCTCGCTTTATGTTGACGGGGGAAACTCCACTCCTCTCAACTTCGGTATTCTTCAAAGTAGAGCAGAACCTCCCTTAATCTTTCGAAGAGACCGTCTCTTCTTTATGAAAACGGACATAGATGGCACATTGGGCAGAAGCAGAAACAACAAAATAATTAGATTTGAAAAGCGCGAGCGCCAGGACACCACTGTTTTCATCAAATACTGGCGGCGCTACAGATTCGCTACGTCCCTATTCTATGTGGCCTCTACCCATGTGTGCCCAATCAATGAAAATAACAGAATAGCAGAAGAGAATAGAAGAGAGATCCAGAATAGAGTCAGTTGGCAAGTCATAGAACAACAGCTATGTAGTAATGAGTAAACGTTCGTTTTCCCACTGAAGAACACTAGAAATAGTGCTTCGAAACCGACTTTCCTTGAACCTCGGTGTGCTTAATCAATACGTATTTTTGTAGCCGCCACATCGAGGCGAAAGACAAGCGTGGACCATCGACTCGGATCGTCGGCTCTGATGAAGACGAAGACGTCGAAACGTTAGCCGATAATAAAGATTATTATCAACCTCGTGTAAGCTCATCAAAAAAAATACGTATTTAGCCGCCACATCGAGGCGAAAGACAAGCGTGGACCATCGACTCGGATCGTCGGCTCTGATGAAGACGAAGACGTCGAAACGTTAGCCGATAATAAAGATTATTATCAACCTCGTGTAAGCTCATCAAAAAAAAAAATACTAGAAATAGTCACAAATCGTTCTATTGGACGAAAAGATTATGAAACATTTCAAACTTCTTTACCACTGAACTCATTAGGTTTTAACGTATAAGATCGTTGTGATTTAGCCATGTTTCGGTAGGAGGAGCTTCACACAACGCATTTCTTGTTCCTCTTGCTTCGTATTGAGTAACTGACGTACCTCTGACCAATGGGGTCCATTTTCCCAAAAATTCACCCAATTAATCACAGTTGGCTCGTCTCGCGTAATTCGGTTATTTGTTCCGCTCCGATAGCGCGCTTATGCCTCGTTATGAAGACATCGACTCAACTTAGTTACTCAGATAGCCCCTTCTTATCTACACGAGCGTTAGCCCTTCCACAAATCATTTCATTCGATTGCAGCCGTCATTCGTATAGTCAGGTTCAGATATCACGCGGGTCGAATGCCCTGCGTGTCTCTATTGTCTTCTCTCCTCACCATTTTGAATGCAAGATGAGTGTGCCCTTCCTCCAAAGAATTCCGAAATAGCGGTGCTGTGATGGCGTTCTCAGTTCTTTGACACGGGTCGGCACTTGGACATGGAAGTCTGATGTCTTGCAACTAAGGCTTTTCCAGGACGGTAGCGATGCCTACGACCAATCGACCGAACAATCGAAAATGATTTAACAGACCAAACTTCATAGTATTTACCTACAAATAAAAAAGTTATGCACCAAAGCGATGCACATAAAGTTAATTTGTTCTACAGTCATTTTAAAGAATCCAAGATAAAAAGAAAAACCAGTAATTCTACGATCCCGTTGTAATATTTCAGCCCATCTACGATTTGCAACAATCTCTCTTCACCTTTAGAGTATGTTTGAACAAAAAGTGATGAAATACAAACGGATGAAATTTAAAAAAAAAAGAAAAAGAAACTAACTGGCTCTCAGCCATTATTTCATCCTGTGATCGTACTTGAACTGGCGCGATATCCTCAGTATTAACTTCGGGATTCTTTAAACATGAACTTATTCTTTCATCAAAATTACCAACAAGATCCTAAAAAAGCAGTCCTTTAGCTCATGAACATTGCATCATATGACCGAAAAAGAAATATGGAAAACGCAATCGGCACCTCTAAAGAGCTTGAGAGATCCTCATGTAGTCGAGTTTCTTCCCCTGACGATACCTGATTGCTCTCGTCTTCGCTGCAAAAGGCCTTGATCAGAAAAAAAATTCAAAGCGAACATATGAACACTGTCTAAAGCTGAAATTGATATCTAGACTCCCCCATATGAGAAAATAACTTTTGGACGCTCTGTCCCGAATGATCTTAAGGATTAAATTGTGCCATTAGAGTGAAACCACAAGCTGGCACAGGAATAAATACATAGCCCATTTTAATGAAGCCTTCTAAACTAATGATCACAAATAATAAAGGAAATGTATTAGCAATATTAGCAATAACTACATAAAGTTTTGGAGACGGAAAAGGTTGATTTCGATGTTCTTGATGCAACAGGTGTTGACATCAAGTGACTGAAAACGTCAGCGACAAGGTTCCCTTGAAGGCTACTAACAAGGCTACACTTGAGCTATTATAGCCATTAAAGCTAAAAAGCTCTCGGCGTTGATCAATCTCTTTAGAGATGCGCCATGCATTGGACTTCATTAAGTATCGCTGGAAGTGATTGAATGCATTTCTGGCCTTTACAATGGACTCGCGATGGCCTACCGATGCATCGAGCCAGTGCTGGTATCCTTCCAGACAAGCTTGGTACCAATTTGCCCACCCCCGTGGGATGGAAGGCTTGGTGTTCTATGGGCGCGGGGATCAATTCCACGTGTGTGTCCCAGTGATGCCTCCAACCACTACGCCCACATGCGCCTCTATTATAACTACTACCTACAGTAAATACCACGAAACATCCGATTTAACATCCCACTATAATTATAGTATAACTAAAGTACAGGATAATCGCGACAATTCTTCTCTCTAATTACAGCTTCCAATTAAATTGAGGACTATACAGCTCCCGATTACATCATCAAACAGAGTACTATTAACGACCATCACTCTCAGATAACGCGGAGACTGAAAACTTCAAGACAGAGATTCCTTCGCTATGTGGGGGAACTTGACGCTATTTGTTACGCTACGCAGTAATTAGCAGATAGCGGAAGCGGAGTTTATAAACGAGGCAAAGCAGGAAATGCATAACTTCCACTAAGCATAGGGATTCAGGTGACGAGCTAAACTTTTATGCCATGTAAAATTGACTTATACTCTTCGTACAAAATCATTTTATATGAGGTGATCTAATATATATAACACTGTCCAAAAAAGATAAAACAAAAGACTTCACGAAAAGAACAAGTGTGACGTCTTTCGTCACCCTCAAGTTGATGGAACAAACTGGCAACTTTAGCTCATGAAAGAACAGTTGGTAGGTTTAAATTACACTTGCATCGTTAACTTCATAACTTAAATCAGCACTTCACAATCGTATCCCGCCAATTTCTTAGTTGGTTTATAAATTTCCACTATTTCTTTTTCTTTACAGAGAACCTCGGAGCACTATAAAAAAACGAATAGTGAGTCTCCTTTTTTTCCACTGTCACTATCTTTCTCATAAAAAAAGAGGTTAGAAATGAAATTAGAAACACAAGATGAAGAAAACGAAGTCAAGGACCAATTTTTAAAAAAGTGACGTGACAAACAGACGAAAAGGAGAAAAAACAAGGACGGAAACAGGAGGGTAGCGGTAATGAAGAGTAGTCGGGTAATCAGGAGCAGCTACCGTAATAGCAACTGCCAATCAATAACTGCTTAAATCTTTTCAGTTTGCCGGTTTTTTAATCACAAGTCAATATCGGAGACTACTGAACTCCCGAGAGTGTTATGTAAATAATAGAAACTGAGCAACTCATATGAACTAGACACTACTGCGTTTTTCAAGAATCCCGACATATCATAAAGCTTTACTTCTACCACAGATACGACAGGCGAAGTCCAAAATTTATTTTAGGAAGACTTATCTCTTAATCTTAGTAGATTTCCTAACGTGATGAAATCTTTATGGAAAGCATCTGTGCGTACTTAATCACCAAGGTTAGTAAAGGCCATGATTTTAATTAAGGAAGGATTTTAGTATTCATCGGGTATCAATCACATATTAATATTCATTTGGTTGGCATAGATTATTTGTTATTTAGTCCTTAATCATCCTCTGTCAACAACATCTGGCTGCAGAAGACCGATGAACTACAAATAATTCTCAAAAATACAAAAAGGTACGAAAAAGAGGACCATACAATCAACCGGCAACTCTACGGTCAAGTGGTGGGGTTTAACCATGATTATAGATAGTTTGTTGAGTTCTTCTTGAATGGCCGTGAAATTTATTTGGTATACACGTGACCATAAAGTTCAAGCTATGAGTTTCCCATCTGATCAAGCAGGTACGGACTCGATTTTTCACACCCTCCTCAAAAGCTGATATGAAACGACAAATAGAAGAAGTACCTTGAGCAACATGACATGTGAGGTCGGGTGACTAATGTCCAGATATGAAAAAGATATAAGTCAATTTGGAACAGCAAAGGCCAAGAGATCTTTCCGTGAAACCATCTTCGATTAGGGAAGAAGCATATGTTCCATTTCGGTCCGCGTTTAATCCCCTACCCAATAATTCAGCTGGACCACTTAACCGACGACTTAAGAGCGCTGAGCGTCTCACATCATACAGATCCATAAAGAAACAGTGTATGAAGCGCTATCCTAATCAAACCAGCATAACTTCGTTAGTTTCAATTATAGCAAAGAAAAAAACGTGATTGAGCTTCGAGAAAATCAGAAAAAATCAGAAAGAATCACAGAGAATCAGTTCTCCTCAGAAAAGTCCTCTCATTCTTCCCGCATTTATTCTCTCCTCAATGTGATACAATCGTGTTCTTACACTGTCCTGCGTCGACATAGTCCTGAACATATGGCTGAGCCGTGCAAACTAGCGGCTCTTGCGACGAAGAGATGACAAATACACCACATGTCAGAGAACTGGGACTTTTGCAACGTTTAATACCTTAGTAAATGGTAAAATCAGTGATATTATCAACTACAAATATGGGATGCCACACAAGACATCTCGTTCATTTGAATTTGGAAAATCAAAAGATCGGTGAGGAACCTACGAGATTTCAACCGTAAAGGGTGTTGCCATTTAAGGACATAGAAAAGAAATCAAGATTCTAAATTTTTAATGGCAATTCAAAACTTTCGTTTTAATGAGTAACTTACTTCTACTGGAAAACTCATAGAAACATCATCGTCTTAGAACCTAACAAAGGCGAAATCCAGATAAAAGTCAAACATCAAATCGTCATTATTTCCGCTACTTTTGTATTTTTGAAAAACTTGGTCTCATAAAGAAAGAGAACATTTTTCTCGTTTAGAGTTCCGACCACAGCATTGCAAGTGCCTTCAGTGATCAAATGACCTACATTACATAAAGTTGAATAGAAATGAACCCCACCACCTCTCTAAAGCAGAACAAACTCTTTAGTCAGCGAAGACTTATGATATCAGGAAATGAGGCAAAATATTCCACAGAAAAAGCAACTGGAACTTTAACAACACATATAAAGGATAAACAAAAAACTGATCAATCCCTGAGGGATGGACCACACATTCGACTTCATTACGCATCGTTGGAAATGACTGAATGCATATCTGGCCTTTACATGACTCGCGGTGGCCCGCCGATGTATCGAGACAGTGTTGCTATCCTCCCAGACAGGTAGGGTACCAATTCGCCGACCCCGAAAGCATAGAAGGCTTGGTGACCCTGGTGCGCCGGGATCGAACCCATGTGCATTGCACAGCGCTTCCGATAACTGCGCTACACGTGCCCTTCATAACACATATAACAGGCAATTAATTCACTTTTATGACCTTTTCATGGTTGGCCAAGAAAAATCTTGGTAAGGAATCTGAAAGAGTCCTCTACCGCGAGCTCATTGCCCTATCATTGGCTACGGCATTGCAAATACATGAAGCTTTCAAAAGCATCAATCAACTGATTTTTAATAAAAGAATAAAAATGTGGTGAATTTCATTATGCATGTAAATTAAATTAAGCTATAGCAGGCGAAAATTCCTGGGAATACTGTACTCGGCCGACATCCGCTTAAGCTCGGTGTGAGCAAACAATAAATTTGAGTTACAATAGCATAATTTAATGAACCAATTCAGCTGTAACCTCAGCAACCCAAAGAAGTGCGGTTACTGAATAAAACATCTCTCTATCTCTCGTAACCTATCGTCTATCTCTTCTCAAGTTCTTCTCAAGATTAAACTCATTGGAAATTGTTCCAATGATTTGATACAGCATAATTTAGTACTGTTGTCTTCATTACCAACAATAATTGCCAAAATGCTAAACTGACGAAGGCAGAGTAATTTCATACCCATTTCTTCAATTCAGTTTCTGTTCCGATCAACATTGAGGCGTCATCGAACGCCTTACTAAAGTCGGTACTACATACATTTCTCTATGTAAAAATCGCTCTCAACGGCTTAGCATCCCATCGTGGCTAGGAGGTGATCTAGGGTGTCGTGCTGCGATGTACAGCGGGAGGATTCATCCACTGGCAGGGTCTCCCAAGCTGAGAAAGAGTCCGGAGTTTCCATCGGGAAGCCTAGCTAAGAGTAAACCAATACCAGGGTCCACCACCGGCGTGGTATCAAACTAGTCGCATGGCGGCAAATCCTCCTCTGATCCACAAGGGCAGCGAATGACTGTGGTGGTGACGACCTAGGACAGACTTTGGCCTGGCTGACCTCGGGACTCCACGGAACCATAATGGATAAACCAGCAAAACTCCAAAAAATAGAAATTATGAAGGGGTCCGCACAACCAGTGAAGACAGGCCGTTCAAGTATCCAAGTAAAAAACAGAGTTTTAAATGGGATGAGCTTTTATCTCCAGAGCTAAACGAAAGCTGAGCCCGTCTCTAGATTATATTCCTCACAAAAGTAGCGAAGAATCTCAGCGAATGAGATGACGGCATAAAGTTCTCTGTTCATTCGCAACCGAAATTTCGCAACAGGAACATCCTGCAGTCGAAAACTGGTTCAGTGGTAGAAATGGAAATTCTTTTCGAAACGAACCAACAAAGAACTAAAAGAAGCCGCCATTGGCCTTTCTCGACTCGACGAGAGCACATGAAAAGCGTTCCGATGAGATCGGTGATGACCTTGTACCTTGCAAGTCCACCAAAAAAGAGGTGTATAAAACCCGGGAGGAACAAGGATAATAAAGCAGAGAAGAAAAATCTCTTAAGAAAGCCTAAAGCTGAAATTCTCTAAAATTTTGTCGTAACATTTTAGCCAAATTGTTTTCGGAAAATGAGAAAAAAAAGTAAATCAAGTGCAATGGTGAAAATCTTGACAATATTAGGAACTATAACAAGTCCTAGACAACCTAAAAACTCATTACAAACCGACTTGAGCTTGAGATTCCCCTCCATGTGGCCAAACCTTCGTCCTGGTAGAGAAAGGGAAACTTCAGCGTAGTTCAGTAATGAATAGCCCGTTTAGAATGACATTACGATGGTGAAAGGACACTAGGGAATTCGTTAACGTCAAGAAAAGTAGCATATTAATAAATCATAAAAGATCCATCGGTATTTTCCTCACAATCCTTCCATTCATCCTCCATCAATTCTCCACAGTAAAAACACAAGCTAAGAAAAACGTTTTTCGCACGTCAGAAATCATCAACTCAGTGAAACCACGAGAAATGGATTGATTGACAAAGAGGAAAAGATGTGATGCTTTGATAGAAGACGACTATCTAAATATTAATAGAATTTTACCCAGGAGTCCCACACTATTAGATTCCCAAAAAACCTACGATTCTTAAGCAACAGAAGAATCGCCTCATTAGATAGCCCTGAATCGTTCAAGTGTCCCACAATTAATTTCCTTGTCAAGGAACTTTTTTCAACAGGTTTACGGTCGCTCTTGAATTTTCCTATTAAAAAAAAAAAGTGTTTACCCTCTTCAGAAGAATAGGCATTCAATTACGGGTGACTGGAATTTCAATTTCACGGTTCGTTAACAATCCAGTAGCTGCTCGGTATTTGTTCCACTGAAGAAGATGCTTGGAGTAATTGCCTTGGGAAAACACGCAAACTTCCAATCTACGGCTTTTATTCACAACTCGGCTAGAATGGCGGGACAGACAACTGAGGGCTATGCACAGCAATCGATAAGTCATTCCATTCTTCCATTTCTATGTCTAAAAATTGCCATTTCGCCATGACCAGCAAGAAGCTAAGGCCGAAACAAAACAATGTAAAGTGACGAGCAGTGACGATCGGTGCTGACCATCTTCATGAAGAACTGTTTTTTACGGTTGTAGGTGGGTGTGAAGCGAAAAACAAGAAACACCACAAGAAGAGGATCCGGAAGAGATAACGATTTTCGTAGTAATAACTAAAAAGAAACGCTTTGCTAAACGATAACGCCCATCTAGACGCCAAAAAAATCTATCGCGATAAGGTTTAATAGGTTTTTCAACGCCTCTCAACACTGTTGGCCGACGGATCTAGCTCGTAGTTTTTCTGCGGAATGCTTAGACGAAGTTTTCATAACTCAAACGTCCCTTGTCGGCCTCGTAAGATAAACTCAAGAATCGATCGACAGATCAAGAGTATACTTCTCAGAAGCTCTAAAGCAACTGGTGAGCTAAACGTGCGTCGTCATGGCTACCGTCCATAGACGATTCCATGGAAAACAAGTCCTCACGATGAGGTAAACCATAGAGAAACAAATCATTAACTAATTTAATTAACTAGTAACCGAAAGAAAAAAAAACCATGATGTGCCAGTTGCGAGAGAGGAGAAGGCCTGACTCTTACGAATGGTAATTTGACATTTGAATTGAATTTGAATTTGAATTTGACAAAGCACACTCTTTTTTCACAGCTGCCAAACTCAGTTCGTCCACAAAATTCGTTATAACTAAATCCACGAGTGAAAGTTTTTGAAGGGTTTGACGAAGTGTCATCTCATTTAGCCACATTTGCATACTTTTTAAAGAGAAACAGTAAAATATTACCACTTTGTTAACACCTGACTGTTGTTGGCATTTGGCTAGCCGATCTCATTGCTAAATATTTAGTACAAATGAACAACGCAGACCACGGTTCCTCAGCACAAATCAGAAGATACTCACAGCATTCACTAGTTCCCACGTTCCCACACTTCACAACAATTCCACTGATACCGTAACAATACTTACACGTTCCTGAGAATGTTACTTAAGCCATAGCTGTCGACCATTGAAATTCATGCATATTACTGAAGTACACCATCATATTAAATACTTAAGCACAGAAGACTAACAATTTTTCAAATGCTCTTCAAATAAGCGTTTTGCATTGTGTAATCGATCGATATGCACACTTTACACTAGATGTTTACACTGAGTTCTTGTGACAACGACTGAATCGTCCGCTTATGAACGCTTCTCCGTGTGTAATATTGTCCACCTGCGTAAACATTGCAAAATGTCAGTCATGACCACTCGATGAATTGAAAATATTTTAAAAAATCGTCCACTTGTAAAATACTATGCATATTGAGCACTCCTTACAGCAATGATAACAACACTCAACAATAATGAAGTTACAATGTTTAACTTTTTATTCACCGTCTATCACTTTCTCACGGCACAATATTATGTGAGATGCAACCACAACAATGTTGTGGTATTTGCAAAACTCGGAGCCCCGTGCCAGTTTCCAACCCGTGATTACAGTCGGCTCAAAGCCGTGGGTTCGAAGCTGGCTTGGAGTTCTCAGTTTTGCAAATACCTCAACATAACTGTAATAATGAAGTTTCCCTGCACTGACTGATTCTCACGACTTCCATCAGCACCAACAATACCAGTGTCTGCACCTCACCGTACACTACCACATCCACATTCATGTGTTATCCAACCAAAGGACTTTTATCGAAGTATCGTCGAGATTATGTCTGAGAAAATCTGTGGGCAAAAGCTTTAACGTTTCTAATGTCGAAAACACAAAAAAAAATCATAGATACAAAAACGAAGTTGCTTTCGTCAGGGCTTTTTTTCACGATTTCTGGTGCTCCCTGTACTTATTAATAAGTTGGCAGACGAAGTTTCCTGATCAATGTCCATTCTCGGTAGAGTACGTAAGACAAAAATAGTTCACGATCTCTACGAATTATATATCTATCAGTAAACAACTTAACGCAACCATGACACGTCCGCAACTGGCGCCAACGACAAGAAGGCCGAACTAATGGTTCATGACCCAATGACTTTGGAAAACCGGTTCTACGGGTCGTCTCTTATCATTAAAACATCGTAAACACTAGTATGTGCCACTCAGATTATCAACATTATTCTTCGATCTTCGAATCGCTTCGATATATCGATATAACCCCAAAATCTGCAAGTTTTCGACGACGAATCTCAGATGAACTCCTCATAGAAATAAAGCATCAAATCATTACTCATATGATATGCGAATAGGATCGGAATTTTCAGCAAACAAACTTTTTGAGAACAAGTCGTTCTGTCTAGGCGAGTAATTTGTCCCTAGGGTTATTGGGATTTCAACCGCCTGTACGCTAAATGAGAACATGTTTATAAAAAAATAATTGAATAATCCTAGAGGTTTATGTGCATATTCGTCTAAATAGCTTTCCTTCCGCAGAAAAAAAAAAAGAAAACATCTGATCATCAAGATCTAAACACAAAAACCATTAACATATCTGTTACTTTATTCGAGCGTTAAGGAAAGAAAAAAGGCAGTTTATGATTCGCATCAGACGACGATGGATTTTACGACCTACGGAGAGGCAACTTCTCACCTAATTAACCGCATTATTCCTATTGCCGTATTTCTCTTTCATGCAAAAAGCAGGATAACTCGTCCTTTTTAACAATTCAAAGCCAATCCACCTCTACGATGTTCAGGTATGAATTTTCAGATGTTGAAAAGGATTTAGAAGAAAAACATGAAGTCAAATCACATGAAGCCAAAGAGTTCTATAGATTCTGATACTGAGAAATAAAAGAATTGCAACTGTCAAGAAAGAAAGAATAGCGCGCTAGAAGTTCCTGTTTGGGACGATATATCCCAAGGCACTGTATAAAATGCAAAACCTACTATAGAAAAGAACTCTACATTTTTTAAGAGCCAGTTACAGCGGCTATTAACAAGAGGGTTTTTTAAAACTACAAGCGCAGGAAGGGTTAATATCATACTGAAAAAAAAAAACCTGACCCCATATCTACTTACGACAAGTTCGTAGTCTTTCTGACTAATTTTGTAGATGCAACTTTTAAGTTTTAAGCAACTTAAATAGTTAGAGGGAGGGTGGGGGGCGGAGTGGAGTGCAACGGCGTGGGGCGCGGCCAACTGCCGAGAGAGCACGAGCGGCGCTGAGGCGGCCGACGCGAGATGAACGAGCAGGGCACCGCCCACTCGATGAGCGGCGGCAAGGGAGGGACGACGGGGCCCGGGGCAATGCGGGAGGGGCTGCGTAACCCGGGGGTCGGGGAATTAGATTCGGGCGGGTAGCCCTCGATCAGGTGACGAAGATCACGGTGGGCGTGAGTGGCCATGAAGTTCAGCGAACACATCGGTACATCGGAGCCAGGGCTGGTGTTAACAGACATCGAGGATGGGTAACAGCTGGCACGTAATGAAGCCGAAAACGCCAATTACTGCTGTGGATTTCAACATAGCCAGTTGCTTAGCAGTATGGATGCTCTCCGGGAGAGCTATAAAGGTCAGGAAGGCTATGGTACGGTAGCTACTGAAAAGCTTTGAAACTGGTGATTTTGATTTCTATTCATAATTTTAATACATTTCGAAGACTTGCTCATTCAATAAGTTATTGAAGGTATTTTAACTACTGTATTTTTGGCCAAAATGTCAAGCAAGACAAAAATGAAAAGGGAAAATGAAGTTGTTGGATTCTCAGTCGCAGTAAACAAGAATTTTTCACAAAAAACAATTTTTATGAATTCAAAAATAAAAGATGACTACGAGGACTAAGAAAACCACATACGGTTGCGAGTTCTTGTTGCTGTCGAGATCGTCCTCGCCAGAGGCCAGCGGGATCTCGGGCACTCGCAGGTCGCCGGCCTCCATGACTTGCTCATTCAATAAGTTATTGAAGGTATTTTAACTACTGTATGAAATTCCTCTCTTTCGATCGCTAAGAAATACAAGAATCGACGATTAAAAAGTGAGAAAAAAATCGTTAAGGGGTCTTGGGAGCCCGTTTTCTATCATAGTGGATCGTGTGGATCATTTATGCCAGCAAGAATTTCTAGACTATAGAGGTCTCATTTTAATAAAATTTGGAAAATGTTGAAATGTTCGCTTCAAGTGCCAAAGATAATTTATTTTCGACAATGTGTGATCCATGTGGGTCATATTCTCCTCAATAATTCAATTACTATCTCTGGTATAACGTTTTTTAGATGTTTGCAAAACTGCGGACAGCAGGTGTCTGTGGTGGGGATCGAACTCGCTATTACCTTTTCACAGGACTAACGCATTCTTCACCACATCATCCAGATCCTTCATTTCGCTTTTTCCCCAGCCGTGAATTAACCTATAGTTGCTATCAGCAATCACTCGTCAACGGGTCTGATTTTATGAGTACAAGTCGGCATTGAATCCAGTTAAGCTGAAATCATAATATAAATCACAATGTAATAGTTGTTACATCCCGGAAAGAGGATAATGGCGTGTTCGATCCCTAAAGCACACACCTGCGGTCTGGAGTTTTGCAAATATCTCAGCATCGTTGTAGTTATATTTTACATCATACCTTACCAAGGAAAAGAATAGGCAATAAATAAAAACCCACTAAGATGTGATTTTTGGTAGGATTTTACTTTCGGACTACTGTAAAAGAGTCATTTATCTTTGACGTAAATCTTTCATAAGCTTGTACAGAGCACTGTATTTCTTAACAACAAATTTATTGCCAATAAAGAGCTAGTCAAGAAAGCTGTAACTAACGTTGCTAAGTTTTGGGTAAAACGACACTCTCTTAAGCGGCAGAACCTTTTTTGCTAAGTAATCTTCTTCTTATAGACTCCCTTAGAAGATATGGTCCTAGCGTTTTGGATAACTTTCTTAGAGTTGCGCTGTAAGGCATAAAATATGTTTTGAATACATAAATTATAAGGAAAGATTTACCAAAGGGCTCTCTCAGGCGAATTAGATTCTAATGAGACTTGGTTTGAATCGACCTTTATTCAAATGTTATGTTAGCGAAACTCTTTAACATTGGGCAGAACTGTGCGACGGTGAACCCGAAAGGATCTAAAAGTTCCTCAACTTCTTGTTCACTGAAAATATCATTGTATAGAATAGAAATAAATACATAATGGTTTACGAAATTATTATCTTATTATATAAAACTCCTCTTCTCACTATACATACCTTTATAAGGATCAATACGGGCACGTGTGGCGCAGCTGTTGGCGGGCCACTGCGACACACATGTGGAATCGATCCCTGTGCCCATAGCCCACTAAGCCCTCCATCCCTTCGGGGTCGGCAAATTAGTACCACACTTATCTAGGAGGTTAGCAGCACTGACTCGATACATCGGTAGGCCACCGCGAGTCATTGTAAAGGCCAGATATGCATTCAATCACCTCGAACGATACTTATTGAAGTTGATTGCATGGCGCATCCTTCAGGGATTGATCAACGCCGAGAGCTTTATCCTCCTTTTATAAAGATCATTAAGGATGTCACAAACAGGAAATGTGACGATTGTGTCCATAATTATTTGTCAGTGCCTTCCTGATTCCGGCAATTGCAGTAAATCAAAAACCGAAGTTCTGCTATACCTGTATTACTAGAAACATAACGCATGTCCTATAACACCTCTACTACAATTTATAGTCCGAATTTTTATTGATGTGAAAGTAATTTTTGAAATTTGAAAGTATCTTTTCTGGGCGCGGGAAGTGCACTGGTTAGAGATGCTGTCCAGTACCAACATGGTTTCTAGCTCAACCATGCACGGATCTAAGAACACTCTGGAGTCAGCGATCTGGAAGAATTGTCAAATAAACACTTATGTGCGTTGTTCGTTAGACGAAAAGGTTTCCATAAAATTTGCTACTGTCAACAATATAATGACCGTATTGATGGGTCTTGAGGGGTATAATAGAAAGTAGTCAACCCGATGATAGAAAGTTGGTCCGTCTTCTGGGCAATTTGCCTACTACACTTTGCTCCATTAAATGACACAGCCACATGCTACCATAATGAAACAACGAATCCAACTCTGCTCTATGTTTTAAGGAGTTCCCACAATCACGAAGACCCTAGAAGCTTAACATTAAGTTCAGAAGTTCGTCATTAGTGTAAATGCAGCGGACCCTTGTAAGTTGCGCTCAAGATGTTCATGTTCGTTGGCTATATTTAGATAGCAGAAGCATAGTGCTTAGAGAAACGTTCCACAATAACGGAAGCATGGTCTCTGGTTCGACCTCATTCCAGCTCAGTCAAGCTTAGCATTCACCTGTGGTCAAAAAATTAGGTTCAACATTATCTGGAAAAAAATCCCTTGCAGTTTCAAATGAGTCGATTTGACCAGAATTAGAAAAAACCAAAGACCTGAATTGGCAGCCAACTTTGCACATCTATCCGAAGTCCTTTCTGAATGACGGACGCGAGTCAACAAAACGAATGGAAAATACGTTAGAATTCTGCAAAGTACATCTAGTCATTTTATTGAAGAAATAAATATTTTGACACTTCGAAACCGACTTTCCTTTAAACCTCGGTGTGCTTAATCAATATGTATTTTTTTCTTTGATGAGCTCACACGAGGTTGATAATAATATTTATTATCGGCTAACGTTTCGACGTCTTCGTCTTCATCAGAGCCGATGATCCGAGTCGATGGTCCACGCTTTTCTTTCGTCTCGATGTGGCGGCTTCGCATTCGTGTCGAGTCAGGTCTTCTTCAGCTGTCCGTCTCCTCGAATGAGGCACACTCATTCAGTGGTGCCCTTTTATACACGATGCTGATGGTGAATATAATATAAAGATCATTAAGGATGTCACAAACAGGAAATGTGACGATTGTGTCCATAATTATTTGTCAGTGCCTTCCTGATTCCGGCAATTGCAGTAAATCAAAAAACGAAGTTCTGCAATACCTGTATTACTAGAAACATAACCTACTTGTTTTTCTTCCGGACATATATCATCGCGCACATCGTGCAGAAGTCGGTGTTGTTATTAGCTAGCACAAAGCGTATCAATACTTCGAAACCGACTTTCCTTGAACCTCGGTGTGCCTCGTTCGAGGAGATGGACTGCTGAGCAAGACCTAACTCGACACGAAGGCGAAGCCGCCACATCGAGACGAAAGAAAAGCGTGGACCATCGACTCGGATCATCGGCTCTGATGAAGACGAAGACGTCGAAACGTTAGCTGATAATAAATATTATTATCAACCTCGTGTAAGCTCATCAAAGAAAGAATGAATATTTTGACTCGATACGAACCGTAACGCGAGGAGGAACGACTGTGGATCATCGTCTCGGATCATCAATTCTGAGGAAGACTAAGACGTCGAAACGTTAGCAAGATAAAACTTGTATAACAACCTCATGTAAGCTGAGCAATCTAAAGAAATATATTGATTATTCATGCCAAAGTTAAGTGAAAGTCGGTTTAAAAACAGTAAATATTTTTAATTGATAAGTAAATTTCACTCAAAAATCTCCTCGTATTAACATGTTTGCCGCTAAGTGCAGAGGTAGAGTCTATCGAAGCGTTACCCGTTGTAAATCAAATGTCCTGAAAGCGTAGTATCATGTCAACAAAAACACTTTCTGGACTTACGGTAGCTTATCCATGGCAATAAAGTCATTTAGAAGGCGGTCTTTGGGATTGAGTTTCACCTACCTCCTGAATAAAAGTCGATAAACTTGTAACAACAGTCCCCTAAAAGAAAATTCGGAACCTGATGGATTTTATTTAGTAAGGGATGACGAAGCTTGCAATTTGATTAACACGTTGCACACCGCTGTGGTTTTTCGACAAGAACTGGTAATTTCTTGATCAGTAGAATAGCTGAGGTGTTGAGGACGCCATAGACTAAAAGAATATTCTTTGTTCTATGACAGTGATGACATGCATAGTGTTCACAAAAACTTTACTCCACCTTAGACCATTTTATACTTAATAATACAGTTGAAAATTCTAGACAAATCTAAGTTTTCAAACGTCGTGGCTCGAGCACCACAACTGAAGATGATCACACAATGGAGAACACCACCGTGGCCTTCCAAACGATTTCTCTCCTGCTCAGCTAGTTTCGCACTCTGAAAACGATCATCGGTGGAAATAATAAAGATCATGGGCTTCAGGAAATCAGAACTCTGCCTTGGTCGAACAAAAACGCTTGTTTTGTAGGCTAGATCTGTGTATTCTAGTGTTCACCGTTTTATATCATACTGTACTGGACTTCATTTCAGTAATGTTGACTATCCTCCCAATGGTTTACCGCCTCATTGTGGCTTGGAGGTGTTCCTGGGTGTCGGGCTGTGATGTACAGCGGGAGGATTCATCTTCCAGGTCTCCCAAGCTGAGAAAAAGTTCGACGCTTCCATGAGGAAGCTCAGCTATGAGTAAACCAAAACCAGGATCCACCACAACCTTGCTTTCAAACTGGTCGCCTGGTAGCAAATCTCCTTCGATTCCACAAAGGCGGCAGTGGTGGTAATGATCTGAGGCAGATATTGGACTGGCTGACCTCGGGACTCCAAGGAACCACAATGGCTAAACCAGCAAAACCACGAAAATGTGGAAATTATGCTGAGGCACGCAAAGCCAGTGAAGACAGGCCATGCAAGTGTTCAAGTAAGTAATGTTGACGATGAGTTATGATAGTTTGATTTAAAGTTATTTACTTGACTTGCTACTTGAACGGCCAGTCATCACTAGTTATGTGGGCCCCAGCATAATCACCATTTTTCGGAAACTTGCTGGTGAAGCCATTGTGGTTTCCTGGAACCCCGAGGACAGCCTGGCCAAAGTCTGCCCCAGGTCGTCACCACGGCAGGCAGTCGCAGTCCTTGTGGATCAGAGAGAAATTTACCACTATATGGCTTTAATATCAAGGCGGTGGTGGACCTTGCTATTAGTTTAATCTTAGCTAGGACTCCTGATGTAAACACCGGACTTCTTCTCAACTTGGGAAACCGTGCCAGGGTGATGAATCTCCACCGCTGTTCGTCGCAGCCCGACACCCAGGAACACCTCCCAGTCACGACGAGGCGGTAAACCGTTGGAAGCATTTGAAGTCAGAAGCACCCATTAGGGTATGCAATGTGTTTTGAAACGAAAACTTGTCTTAAGAAGTAAATCGAATAGAAAATATTCTATTTGTTGGTCATGGTAAATAACTTTGGATCTATTGATTATAATGATAAAACAGGATACGAGTTGTGATCCAGGGTTATCTGCCTACTACAAATTTCACAGCAGGTTACTAAGCGAAATGCAACCACAACGTTGCTGAGATATTTGCAAAACTCTGGACCGCAGGTGTCTATGGTGGGGAACGAACGCGCTATTGTCCTTTCCGGGGAGTAGCGCGTTCACCACCACACCATGCGGGTCCTTCGTTTTGCCTCTCTCTCAGCTAGTTCTATCGATTTTTTGCCATCAGCAATTACCCGTCAACGGGATTGAGCTGGGGAGCCCACATCGGCATACTAGCTGAGAGTCGGGCAAAAGGAAGGACCCGCATGGTGTGGTGGTGAACGCGTTACTCCCCGGAAAGGACAACAGCGCGTTCGTTTCCAAGCCTCATTAACTCTCGCTCGTCAAGAACTTTTAGTTTTACTGCTATTATTCCACACCATCCGACACCAAGTATTCTTCTGATCCGAGCACTTGCGTTCGGCTCGGTTCCTCTCATTCATATTCCATGAACGTTTTGGTATTCCGCGTGTCTGTTCGGCTGCTGCTTATTATTCCTAATGTCACTTAATCATGGTCAAGTAGCCCTTTTGGAATGTCATCAGGTAGCCGTACTGGATTTTTTCCTGATCACTATCGGAGCATTTGCCACTTCTTGTGAATTGGAAGGGGCGACTTGGTTTCATATACATCAGGTGCCAATTTGCTAGCACCGAAAAGACGGGATGTTCATTGTGCTTTGGGAGGTTTAAAGAAGGCCTTGATGATCAGCCTGATGGCTGTACATCGTGATTTCGACTACAACCTCAGTTCGGGTTCAATATCCATTCGTAACCCATTTGTGCCTGCTTTCCTGTCTTTACTCCACAGATCATTCCAGCTGACGGGCCATTGCTGCTGGCACAGTTAGGTATAAGGTTGTTCAGAAATAAATGAGCATTTTTAACTATATTATTTAAAATTTCATAACTTGCTTCAAACAGAACTTTATTAATCGAAATAAAAACTATTTAAATTTGTATATTTTTGCCAATGAAAGACAAATTTACTTTAGTACCCAGGATCGACTTTCTATTAACCTCGGCATTGAATTATGAATTCGTCGCTTTCTCTCTCAGCAATCGCGAGGTTGTCAAACAACATACATTTACTTCCATGCAATAACACACATACAATACAATCGTAGCTGACGTTTCGGGAGAATCGCCTTCTTCAGAGCCTGGAAGGGTAAGCTATTACGCAACTTACTAGGTCAAACACTTCAACAATAAAAACAGAAAGATGAAAATCTGAGCGATAATTACAAGATCTACGGCTTCTCGAAAAAATCCACCGCTTTTTTCATCTGTCTTCCACGGAGGAAGAACAGCCGCTCAGAGTCGCATATGGCTGACGACTGTCCCGTTTATCTTGCACTTCAGTAGCGATGAAATAAGTACAGCGATGAAGCGATGCTTAAGAAAGGCAGATCTAGAGGAATCGGTAGCGATAATTGAAATACCACCGAATACTCTTCGTCGCCAGTTAGTTCGTAACCGCTTGTATGACCGTCTGTGTGAAACACAAAATTGCGTAATTTGCCCTTATGGACGCATAGGATACAAAAGCATAACGGAGACGATTTTGATATAAAAGTCGCTATCCTCGCACGGGATACTAAAACACCAACGCGCAAACTCCTCGAGGCTTTTGGATAAACGCCAAAAATCCTACAATGAATGGCAGGGAGGAATGTCCCGAGATCATGAGTGATCTTGCCCCTTACCTTCGCATCTTTCGAGAAGCCGTAGATCTTGTAATTATCGCTCAGATTTTCATCTTTCTGTTTATGCTGTTGATGTGTTTGACCTAGTAAGTCGCGTATTAGTGTACCCTTCCAGGCTCTGAAGAAGCCGATTCTGCCGAAACGTCAGAAACGACAAATTCAAATTTATTTTAGCTGCATGAGGATTCTGGAGTTTTGGAAGCAATGAATTCATTGAAGGTATTCTTTGCGTCATTGTGGTTGGTGAAGCATTTCTCGCGAAGGAAGTTTTCAAGGTGCTTGATGAAATGAGAGTCGAAAGGAGAGAGGTCTGACGAATATGGCGGAAGAGGCAAAGTTTCGTGGCACAGCTCGTTGAACTTCTGCAGCGCTGGTTCCTCAACGTGATGCCGGTCGTTGTCGTGGAGATCGGTCATTTTCCGTTGTCTATCTCCTGGTCGTTGTTATTGGAGTTTACGGTGCATTTTGTCGGCTCGTGGGCAATACTTCTCTGCAGTAATTATTTCGCTCGAATTCAAAAAGCTGTGATGAATAAGCCCGGCTGTAGACCACTATAACCTTTTTGATGCAATTTCGGCTTTGGGAAGTGCCATGCAGCCTGATCGCAATCCAACTACTGAGCTGAATGTCGCTTGTTTCTCGTACAGAATCCACTGCTCGTCGCACGTCACAACTCGTTCAAGAAAAGTGTCGTTTTTTTTCGCAGAATAAGAGCAGACGATACTTCAAAGCGGTGATTTTTTTGAATCATTTAACTGGTGCCATACCCACTTGTTGATTTTTTTTTGTCTTTCTCCTGCGATTCGAGTGTGTGGTAATCGTTCCTGTGCTTATGCGAAGCTGTTCTGCAAGCTCTCGAACAGTTGTTCGTGTCTTTGTTTCCACTAGTGCCTTTATTTCGTCGTCGTCATGTTCATTGGAACGTCGGCGGTCTTTCTTACTGTCGAGGTCGAAATCATCAGATCGGAATTTCCGGAGCCATGCTCGCACTGTTGATTCACCAACACTACCTTCACCCTAAACTTCTTTAATGTTTCAGGCCGTCTCTGCTGCTCTGCAACTGAGTTTGAACTCACTAAAGAAAATCTGACGAAAACCCGTTGCTGACATTTAAAATTGCACAGCTCAAAATTCGTAAAAAAAAAATTCAACTTTTGACAAAAAAAAATGGACAAAGCATAAAATTAGCTTTCTAATGACACAATATTGCAAGAAACAAACAATATTTTATTGGTAAAAAAAACAGATCAGACAATAAATGTCTTAGAACGCTCATTTATTACTGGACAACCTAACACAAAAGGGCTGAGAGAAAGACAGAGCATGGACCTCAGTGGTGCTGCTGGTAACACACGAGCCAACGAAAAAGGTAATCTCGGCAAGAACAGCATCATTGTGCTTAATATAATACCCTGCCATGAAAAAATAACAGGCAGTAAATAAAAAGTTATACATTATACTTTAGTATTTTGCTGTTCATGAAACCAGTAATTCTTATACCTGCAAATTCTACTATCTCATTAACTGTTAAGAGAGCTTGGTGGTAGCTCATTAGCTTTGGCGTGTTCGCAAAAGGCTTTTTTTAGTGGCCTTAAAATTTTTAACTACCAGGATGTATTTGCTACCAGAATCCAGTAAAGCTTTTGTAGAATTCCAAAATATCATGGGGCTCGTTTAGCTCAGTGGTTAGGGTCGAGATGCAATACACATGGGGTCCAACGTCCTAGGCTCACCAAGCCTTCTATCCCTCCCTGGTTGTCAAATTGATGCTAGAGTTGTCTGTGAAGATTACTATCTAACTAACTAGCACTAACTTAATTAGGTAAGTCGCCACAAGTCACTGCTTATGGCGCACATGCATTCAGTCACCATTAACGTCGCTCTATGATGTCGAAATCAATGGCACATCCCTCAGGCATTGATCAACGTCGACATCTTTATTCTTTCCTTTTTAAGCTATTAAGAATGATTTTGCTCGTCGTAAAGAACTCGTTTGACATGAGCCTGCTGGTTGCATTTCCGTCCGTTGCTCCCGAAGTGGAATTCATCAGCATCCTACTGTGGTAAACACTGACTCCGCAATTACTACGTACAGATGATGCGAATTTCCCAGGTTTAGCTCTTCAATTCCATAAAAAGTGTCGGTCATATCTGCGCCATAATTTGATCAGAGCCCAAGGGGTGAGCATTGTCAAAAAGAAGATGCTTCACATGTTTTTAAAGGAGAACTCCAATACAGCTAGGTAGTCGTTCAAGACTTGTCCGAGGACTCCCTCCGATCCGCAAAGACTGGAAAATCCTTTGGTGAAGACCAGCAGACATTCTAGCAGGGCAGTTCCAGGTTTTCACGGAGAATCTCCTCGACTAGCATTCAACGGCGCTGATGACGAATTGAAAATTCCCAAGTATAGTAACAGCTCGGCACACAAATAAATCCGTAGAGCCATAATGTAATCACCTTTTGTTTACTGTTTATTATTTTTATGGTAGGGTGTGATGTGAAATATACCTACAATGGTGCTGAGATATGCTACGATTGTGTTGTATGTGTGTTATTTTATGGAAGTAAACGTATGATGTTTAACAACCTCGCGATTGCTAAGAGAGAAAACGACGAATTCATAATTCAGTGCCGAGGTTAATAGAAAGTCGATCCTGGGTGCTGAGATATTTACAAAACTCCGGACCGCAGGTGTCTGTGGTAGGGATCGAACACGCTATTACACCTTTCTGGAGGTTAACGTGTTCGCTGCCACACAATGAGAATACTTCGTTTCACCTCTCTCTCAGCCGTATTTTATAAATTCGAAGACTTTGACAGATTTAAGGCAACGAACCGACTGGAAGAAGTGGTTGCTCAGCAGAACATATAGTGAGAGGCCATACAAAAGAATAAAGTTGTTGAAATAAATTGATACTCGTGATCAAGATCCTGTTGAGAAAGAATTTCTATTAACTCCACTCTTCTCTACTGTTTCATGGTCCGAGGTGAGAACGCTGATTGAGTGTAGTTTTCTACTGGAAAGCGAGGTAGCCTAGAACGTCCCCCAAATTTTCACTGAGAGCATTTCTTGCGTCATGTGGATCAGAACAAGGTTTGCTGCCTTATGAGCTGGGTTTTTCTATGATGAGGACGAATCCCAGGATTAGTTCACGTACTCGAGGAAGGTGTAACAAACCGCTTGGTAGGAGAAAATCCAACCGCTTGGTAGGAGAGATTCAACAAGAATGGAAAGGTAACGGTATTTATCTGGCGTTTCCCACCGATCTTCTAAAGGACCATAACGAAACAAACAAGTTAAATTTAGTTTTTGGATTGCTTGTTTGTTCTACTTCGGCCTTTCATTCGCAGTGTAGGTTATCGGAGTTCATTCCCAGTGGAAATGAATTACCATAACCTAAAAATGTCGAGGTAGCTTTTAGAATTCACTCCAATTTTTCAGTACACTGGAACCAATCGATCAGGACGATCAACTATGACACCTCGCCAAGAAAGAAGACACACACGACGATATATCTAAACGACGAAAATCGATACCGGTTCTACTTACCGTATATGAACTACCTGGAGGCCTTATTAAGTACACTGCATCGAATAGCTAATAATCGAAAAGTTAAAAATGCTTGCTTTTTATCTCCTGCCAATAATTTTTTCACGATGCTTCTGCAGATATACGGAGCCAATTTGAAATTAAAACTAGTTAATATGTATTTGCTCAACAAGAAAAAAAAAATACGTATTGATTAAGCACACCGAGGTTCAAGGAAGGTCGGTTTCGAAGCATTAAAACTAGTTAGACTATTACTGGATGATCGCAACTATCAATAGCCAGCATCCTGTATATAAGGCCAGAGTGAGTATGGCTTATTCGAGGGAGATGCTCGAATGAGGAGGACCGAGCTCGATGGGCGACGAAGACGTCACCTCAAGAACACTAACAACTGTGGAACATCGGCTCGGATTATCGGCTCCGATGATGACGAAACCGTCGAAACGGCAGCAGCAAATAAACATTAGTTACCAACCACGTGTAAGCTTATCAAAGTAAGTATCATAAAACTGGTTAGTTTCAAGAAGAGCCACATTCTATTTGCAGCGTAATGCTCTAGTGGGTATGGTCACTGTTTCGATCAGACCGTTGAAGACGAATGAAAGTCCGGAAATAGCACTGATCCTACAGTTACAATGCAGACTAAACTCTGCATGACCTCAAAATTCTGTCAGGATGCTTCCGGATGCATATACTACCTTCGAGAGCTAACGAAACAACCTTGGGTATCGCAAGGCTAGTTGACAAGGATTCCGCAACCTCATAGTGATTTTAATGAAAGCACAAGTGTCAGTGCCTGTGAAACATTGCTGCAAAACAACCTATGATAGCTGCTATTACTAGTGATGATTGGTATGTACTTATTTTGGTAGTTATTTACTTGGATGCCTGAACGGCCCGTCTTCACTGGTTGTGCGGCCCTAAGCATAATTTCCACATTTTTGGAGTTTTACTTGTCTAGCCGTTGTGGTTCCCTGAAGTTCCGAGGTCACCCTAAGCATATTCTTCCTTAGGTCGCCACCACCGCAGGCAGTCGTCGCCCTCAACCTTAACTAGGTTCAATGCTGATTTGTACTTCCTGGACACTTCTCGTTGATGGGTGATTGGTGATTGCACCGCTAGGGTAAAGAACTGACTCATGTAAAGGCTGAACGAGGGCGCGTGCAGTGCAGTGAGCAACACGTGAGATCCTGGAAAGAATAGTCACGGGTTCGATTCTGACCCGGGATCTGAATTTTGCAAGTATCTGAGCACCATTGTGGTTGCTTCTTCTACCTTTGCTTCCTGTAGAGGCTCGATCCGACTGTGATAATATATAATTTCCATACGAAGCTTACTGTGCTCTGCCAATGATCCGTACCTTCCGCGAAAGTGACCGCAAATCGAGAACGAGGGCTCACCAGATTTCCACCCTACGTAGTTGCAGAGAACGGATGTCACCTGTGGGCACGGACGAGTTGTGCAGAAAGCGGTTCATTTTCGTTTCACGTTTAAATTTGTTTCTCGTGTTTTTATCTTCTTTTCATAAGTTTCTGTTACATCATTTTTTTTTAGTGAGCATCATGATTTGAGAGAGGAGTGTGAATCACGCGCTATGGCGCTTTTCTTCACCTTGCTGTGTTTCGAAATTAATGAAAACCGTGTTTACTTAAGGACATTACCGTAATTAGTGCATTTCTAGAGTCTGTAAGGATTCAATCACCATTCGAGTCGTTTCGAATTGGTCAGATAAGTCTTTTCATGGAAAGATCTAAGGGTTCACATGGTGTCCTCTGAACTAGTGGCCACTTTTTTTACTTTGATGTTCTTTTCGTTGCTTTTTAAATTTGAGGTTAAAGAAGTTAAGAGGTAAGAGACACACAAAGATTAAAGTCTATTAAGGCAATTAGAAGATTTATAAAATGCGAAAGTTTTGCGTTTGTTCTAAATCAGATTGCTCTCTGAAGTTTCATACTTTATCAATGTGGTTAGCGCTAATGACCAACTGATTCATTTCCGCTCCGTATAGAAATTTACTACATATGAAAAAAGCTTCCACTTTCTGTTGAAATCGAATTTCAGGATTACTTCCTAATCTTCTAAGGCTGCTTCTCCATACATCATGTGCTCTGTCGCGCAGTGATCGGAGGCGCCTTGTAACACACACGTGGAATTGATCCCAACGCCCCAGGCTCACCAAATCTTCCATCAATCCGGGTTTTGCAGATTGGTAGCAGGCTTGTCTAGGAGGATAGCAGCGCTGGCTCGATACATCGGTAGGCCACCGCGAGTCATTGTATAGGTCAGATATGCATCCAGTCACCTCCAACGATGCTTATTGAAGTCGATTGCATGGCGTATCTCTATCAGTTACGAGATCTTTATCCTTGTATCCTCTCATGCTCTGATAATGTCTGTGTTTCTGTGTTTTGGCGTTATACTTGTTTATAGCACCAGACAAGAAGCTATGTTGTAGTTTGGCTTTTTATTTCAGGTCTTATTTAACCTTCTTTTGTAAAGATGAGTGATGATGAAGAACCGACGACGGGCAATAAGCCTCTCCGTCTTCCGAAGAAAGCGGCCAATGTTAAGAACAAGGTGTGAATTTGATTAACCCATCTTGTTTCACATCCATCATTTGCTTTTTAAAGAGTTATACCAGGTTTTCCTTTGCTTCCTTTTTGCTTTTTGCGAAATTTTTTTGTGGTGTTATCCAGACCGGGGCTTTTCCGTTTTGAGGATTTTGTTTCTCTTTCTAAATACACTTTCTTCAGTTTCTTTTAGAGAAGCACATTCTAGCCTTCCTTGTTTTCTAGGCTCCTGCCCAACTTCAAATCACTGCTGAACAACTTCTTCGGGAAGCTAAAGAACGTGAGCTTGAGCTGATTCCTCTGCCTCCGAAGACCAAGATAACTGATCCTGATGAGTTGGCGGATTTTCAGCGTAGGAAGCGAAAAGAATTTGAAGACGGAATCCGTAAGAATAGGTAAATGTTAGGTTCCACTCACCTGGTTATTTTGTACTTACTTATCATATAAGTTGTTGTTGCAGAATGCAGATTGCAAACTGGATAAAATATGGAAAGTGGGAGGAGTCCATCGGTGAGATCCAGCGGTCACGTTCTGTCTTCGAACGCGCTCTTGATGTGGACCATCGTTCTATTACTATTTGGCTACAATATGCAGAAATGGAGATGAGGTTGCTTATTCTAGTTCTTTCCATATCGTCCTAGAGAATTTTCAATTTGCTTTTACAATGTGGTGCGTGTAACGGAGGATAACGTAATGATCGGAGGCGCCCTGTAATACACATGAGATCGATCCCCACACCCAAGGCTCGCTAATCATTCCATCCCACCGGGTTGGCAAATTTGTATTAGACTTTTCTGGGAGAAAAGCTGCACTGGAAGTCGTTGTAAGGGCTAAATATGAATCCAATCACCTCTAAACGGTGCTTAATGAGATTGAATTCGTGGCCCATCACTCAGGGATTGATTAACGATGAAAGCTTTATCCCTTATCCTCTACTAGTTTTAAACGGTTTTGTGTTTTCTACTCTCCTAGTAGTAATAGCTTTTGTTTCTGAATGGTCGGAAAACTAGCCATAAATTTTCCTAGGAGTAAGCAAATCAACCATGCGAGGAATATTTTCGATCGTGCTGTCACTATTCTTCCTCGGGCTATGCAGTTCTGGTTAAAATATTCGTACATGGAAGAAGTCATAGAGAACGTCCCAGGAGCTCGTCAAGTGAGTGTCTACTTCCTCTTTGTGTCCATTGTTCCGTTTTTCGTACAAAAAATAGAAATGAAAAGAAATGAGTATTCTCCAAGGTTTTGCAGTTTTTCCGTTTCCTTTTAGCTCATTGTCCGATAGGATCATAGTGAAGTGACGGCACACTGTGGGTTAAAAACCCAACTTTGCTTAGCTCATTATCTGTTGTAAATTCTTCTATTCGAAGAAGTGTTTTAATTACCAACAAAAATTTTGTTCCGTTTTGGTTTGCCAGTGAAGATTTTTGAACATGGTGGTGTTTAAGCGAAAGGAATACTATTGATATACCATTTTTATGCCAGAACACCGCTCTGATATCTAAACAGTCTGAGTAAACATTCAAAAAATAACAGTTATTACTGAATTGCTGTTAGTAAGAGATATTACAAGGAATTATTAAATAAATGGAGTATGGCCTGCTTTGAATATGAGGGGCACGTGTAGCGCAGCGGTCGCAGGAGCCCTGAAGTACACGTGGGACCCGTCCCGCGCCCAAGCCTCGCCAAGCTTTCCATCCCTCCGGGATCGGCAAATTGATGCCAGACTTGTCTGGGGAATGGCAGCACTGGTTCGATACATCGGTAGGCCACCGTAAGTCACTGTATAGGCCGGATATGCATTCAATCACCTCCAACGATGCTTAAGTCGAATGCATGGCGCATCCCTCAGGGATTGATCAACGCCGAGAGCTTTGTCCTTTATCCCTTTATTTACGGTCTGCATTGTAACAGTTGTGGTTTTTACATTAACCGACTTTAGGTCTTAACAGTATTCACCGTTTAAGACAAATTTGTGTTTTACACATGAATGAGTTTAAATCCGATTAGATTACGATGTGTTGTGCTCTCTTTGTTCTGAAATGGTGGTCGATATTTCAATATAAGAATTTGCAATTCCACGATTTAAATATATGGTATGGTTTGAGATCTACGAGCGATGGATGGAATGGGAACCTGATGAGCAGGCTTGGCAAACCTATATCAACTTTGAATTGAGGTGATCTGCAAGTTCTTCCGTAGACACAGTGGGTTTCAGGAAAGCGTTTGCTTAGCGTTTTTTGTATGTTCCCATTTTAGATATAAAGAAATCGATCGAGCTCGTTCTATTTACCAGCGGTTTTTGCATGTTCATGGGACAAACGTTGTCAATTGGATAAAGTACGCTCGTTTTGAGGAAAAGCATGGGTATATTGGCAATGCGAGGGCGGTAGGAACTTTTCGATTCGAAATTTATTCAGCTATACTTGAGAGATGAGGAAATCAGTTTTGTATAGAATAAATTACTTCTTTCTGTTGTCCTTTGTATGAAAAATGAAGTTTAAGGTATTTGAAAGAGGAATGGAGTATTTTGGAGAGGAAAACATCAGCGAAAAACTGCTTATTGCTTTTGCCTTATTCGAGGAAAGGCAGAAGGAACATGAAAGGGCTCGTGTTATTTATAAGTAGGTTTAACTCAAGACTTCCCAATATCGTTTTCTTTTTCCTTTAAGAAGGTTTTAAACATAGAATAGTAGGTAAATAATTCGTGACATGCTATTATTTTGATCAAATTGCCCCGGTACATTCTGAGATGAGCAAAATTGGGAACTTCAGGTGGGCTTCGAACCCGTGATTGCCCTTACAGGACCTTCTGTATTGTTCACTACGCAAATTAAGCTTTTGCTTTTCTTTCGGCTAGTTTTTTGCTTTGACGGTACCATCGACTTTTACCCTAGCGGTGGTATCAGCCTATCAGTGGTCACCCGTCTACTGAAATTATCTGGTGGCAGGGGTTAATCAATGATATCTATCGCCATTTTCATGCTGAATTTGTAATTTCTGTGGTATGGTTAAATGGTGTGTACTGCCGTTCACAGACAACTACCACTAGTTGACTGAGAGGTGTAGGGACATGCTGGGTGTGAGGATAGAGATCGAAACTTTTTCCACGTCTGCGCTTGCGATGCCTAAATGTTGCCCAGGATTTTCTGCTCTCTATCACAATTTTTGTTCACTTTTGTTATCACGAAGCGGTTGCAGTTGGATCTGATTCGATATTAAGAATCTTTCTTTTCTAATTTAATACTGTTTTACGTGGCATCTATAATAAGTCTTTCTTGACTTTCAAGAGTATTTTCAGGTATGGATTAAGTTATCTTCTTCCTGAACGCACTACTGATATTTTCAAGCACTACACTGTTCACGAGAAGAAATTTGGGGAAAAAGCAGGCATTGAAGATGTTATTGTTAGTAAACGCCGGACGCAATATGAAAAGGTACGACGAGTTACTTTTGTATAGTTTTTGACTTTTATTTACTGCGTATTATTTTCTTCATGGTCAGGATATTATGTGATATCCCAACACAATGGTGCTGAGATATAAGCAAAACATGGAATCAGTACTGAGCCTCGAACCCGCCGTCACCCTTTTAGAGGTCTTACGTGTTATCCACTGCACTACCAAGGTCCTTGCTTTGCACTTCTCTCGGCTAGTTTTCTACTCAACACTGTCATCAGTGATCACCCGTCAACGGAAATGATCCGAGGAGGACACATCGGCATTGAACCCAGCTAAGCTGAAGCTGCAGTCGAAACCACAATGCTTAACTTTTGTTTGCTGTCTATTTTCTCTCCTTATCTTTTCGAAGCTTACCTGAGGCCCGGAGTTTTGCTCACAACTTGGCGTCATTGTGGTTCTTTTTGCATAATTATGTGGGGAATTTGTCTTAGCACTGTTCATAAATCTACCAATTACCATACATTTGTACTTGGTTGACAATGGGTTTGCTATCGTTTTCGAATAATTTGCCTTGTTTAAAGCAAGTAGCCGAGAATGCTTATAATTATGACGCTTGGTTCGATTATTTGCGATTGCTGGAAAATGAAGAATGCCCAAGAGAGGAAGTTGAAGATTTATACGAACGGGCCATTGCAAATATTCCACCACATGAAGTAAGCTAGTTCCAGCATATGTTTCGGTTTTATTTCTCGCTAGAACTTTATTCTTGACATTTTTGTTCTTGCCTTGTTTTTAGCCTTTATTTCTTTCTAAATTTTTTAAAGGAAAAACGTTATTGGCGAAGATATATCTATCTTTGGATTAACTATGCAGTCTATGAAGAACTCACAGCACGAGATGTTGAACGGACGAGACAGGTAACTTTCATGAGTAGTTCAACTATCTGAGTTTCACGAGTAAGAACAGCGCTGGAAAGGCATCTGACATGTGTACATTAGTATTAGTGTGCATCTAATTATTTACTTTTGATTATTGAAAACAGCTGGATCTTAATACCTGCGGCACGACGTGACCTCTATGGGAGTCGTGGGGTGCGACAAATAAAGGCCGTTTTCAATATTACTTACTTGGATGCTTGAATCGCCCGTCCTCATTGGTTGTGCGGGTCCCAGCATATTCTCCAATTTTTGGAGATTTTCTGGATTCGCCATTGTGGTTCGTTGGAATTGCGAGGTCAGCTTAGCCAACGTCTGTCCCAGGTCACCACTACCACAGGCAGTTGCCGCCTTTGTGGATCAGAGGAAATTTGCCACCATGCGACTAGTTTGGTACCAGGACGGTGGTTGATCCTGGTATTGGTTTAATCTTAGCTGGGCTTCCTGTTAGAAATGGTAGACTATGTATCAGCTTTGGAGGCCCAACTGGGGAAATGAATTCCCTTCTGTACATCCCAGCCTGGCACACATCTAGGAACACCTTCTAGCACGATGAGGCAGTAAACCGTTAGAAGGATTTTTATATATATATATTGCTCGCGATATATTGTATATGCTGCAGCTCCTGCTGTTCAATATGGAGGTTTTTGAAACTTAAGTTTCCTTATTGATGTTCTTTGGAAGTTTATTTTCCAAATGTATTTAAGTGAAGTTTAAATGCAGTGGAACATTGTGTAAAAAGCATGCATGTGACTAGTACAATGGAGAAAATTCTCTTCTATAGGCTATTATGTTAGGACTTGCTCTAATGAATGAAATGCCCTTGAAATGTCCTAATGATCGACAAAATATCTTCAGTTGTCGAAGAAAAAGGGTTAATTATTAATTCTGTGTTTTCGTCTTTTGTCATTTTGGGTGGAAAACAGTATCGTGGTTGTTCAGTTAGGATGTTTTTTTTTCTGTAATCAAGGTCTACAAGGCGTGCCTTGATGTGATTCCACACAAGAAGTTCACATTTGCGAAGATTTGGATTATGTTTGCTCATTTTGAAATTCGTCAAATGGATTTATCAGCGGCAAGGAAGATTCTAGTAAGTTTCTTTCTTGTTTTTGCGTTGAAACTTAAGTTTCCTTATTGATGTTCTTTGGAAGTTTATTTTCCAAATGTATTTAAGTGAAGTTTAAATGCAGTGGAACATTGTGTAAAAAGCATGCATGTGACTAGTACAATGGAGAAAATTCTCTTCTATAGGCTATTATGTTAGGACTTGCTCTAATGAATGAAATGCCCTTGAAATGTCCTAATGATCGACAAAATATCTTCAGTTGTCGAAGAAAAAGGGTTAATTATTAATTCTGTGTTTTCGTCTTTTGTCATTTTGGGTGGAAAACAGTATCGTGGTTGTTCAGTTAGGATGTTTTTTTCTGTAATCAAGGTCTACAAGGCGTGTCTTGATGTGATTCCACACAAGAAGTTCACATTTGCGAAGATTTGGATTATGTTTGCTCATTTTGAAATTCGTCAAATGGATTTATCAGCGGCAAGGAAGATTCTAGTAAGTTTCTTTCTTGTTTTTGCGGAGAGTTAAGCGTGTTGTTGTTTTCCCAGTCTAAATGGACATAATGGTTTTAGTGAGTTTTCGGTATTTCACTACATTTCCCGTGATATTTCAGGGAGTTTCCATAGGTAAATGTCCTAAAGAGAAGTTATTCCGTGCCTATATTGATCTGGAGCTACAACTACGCGAATTTGATCGATGTCGGAAATTATACGAGAAGTTTTTGGAACATTCGTCTGAGAATAGTAATACATGGATAAAAGTGAGTTCTTTTGTAGTCGCCTTCGTTTTTGATTTCATTTGATAACTTCTTCATCCCAGCCGTTTCTGTTTCGTACTTATAGTTGTTTTCATTTAGTTCGCCGAACTTGAGACACTTCTTGGTGATGTCGAACGTGCACGGGCTATTTTTGACATTGCTATCCAACAACCTGCGCTTGATATGCCCGAAGTATGAGTGATGTATAGCTACACTTCGAGACCATTTCTGGAGGCGCAATGATATAACTAATTTTTTTGTTTGAAGATATTATGGAAAGCATATATTGACTTTGAAATCAACGCCGAAGAATACGAGAAGGCTCGTGATCTCTACGAAGCGTTACTGCAGCGGACCAATCATATAAAGGTCCGATCGATAACTATTTTTCTAAATATTTTTTCGATCAGCGAATTTTTTCAGGTCTGGATTTCTTTGGCTGAATTTGAAATGTTCATTGGAAATGTTGACGGAGCAAGAAATGTTAGTATTGTGGTCAAGTTTCCTTTTAGGGCACCATGATTTCTTTTTTAAACTAAAGGGATCGGTCACTATAGGTTTATGATCGTGCCAACCATGCATTGGAGAATGCCGAAAAAGAGGAACGTTTGATGCTTCTGGAAGCATGGCTTGAAGCAGAAAAGAAAATCGGTGACATCAATGCTATTCATAAGTATGTTGCTAGTCGTCTTTGTTTTTGTTTCACTCAGTCATGCGCTAGAGGTTTACCTTCGTTAACTTCTTGGTCCATTTGTTATTTAATTCTAGTAACGCAAACCCGAAATTCTTTACGCATGTCAAATTTTAGCGAACATATCTAGGCTTATAATGAACTTTGCTATTTAAAATTAAGAGTGTTCCTCCCAACAATTTACCGGCTCATCGTGGCTGGGAGATGTTCCTCGGTACCTGATTGCGATGTACAGCTAGAGGATTCATTCCCCGCTCTCCAGCAGGGACTCCCAAGCTGGGAAAAAGTCCGGTGTTTTCATCGGAAACCCTAGCTAAGAGTAAACCAATACCAGGATCTACCACCGTCTTGGTATAAAACTAGTGGCATGGTGGCAAATCTCCCTCTGATCCACGAGAGCGGCGACTTCCTATGGTGGTGACGACCTGGGCAGTCTTTAGCTAAGCTGGTCTCGGGATTCTAGGGAGCCACAATGGCTAAGCCAGCGATACTCCGAGGAAATGGAAATTGTGCTGTGCCCGCACAACCAGTGACGACGGACCATCGAAATATCCAAGTAAGTAATCAAGAGTACTAGGATATAGAATTCTTTAGCAATGAAAACATGCTTTGCCATTACACTGTGATGAAGTCTGGTTCTTTTTTGTGCAAAAATTGTACCTTTTCCACCACTTGTTTCCTCTGAACTCGAGTTTCAAACAGCGAGCTGGATGGACAAGCGAAATTCCATTCACCAAGAAGCGCTAATGTTCTGCAATATATCTTTGGTGTTTGTAGTTGCACTAGAAGTTTTGAGGTTTTTTATTTCATTTTTATTTTTTTGAAAACTTTATTCATAAGGAAACTTAGAAGTGAGGCAACATTAAAAAAAAAAAAAAAACTAGGTCTACTCTTAGGGAATGTGACTGCAAGTCCCGATCACCGGTTCGAATCCTGTTAGCGCCTCCATTTGAAGACTAATTAATATAGGTTTATTTGTGCTCTGATCCTGTTACCTGTTAATGCAGTTTTATTTGCATTAGCAATAATAGCATTATCTCCACAATCAAAATGTGCCTGTTTTCGATTCCTCAAGTGCTCTAGTTATAATAAAACAACTCTGTACTTTATGTGTTAACTGCCTTTCAAAAAGCCCTTTTTTTAAAACGACATATTTCCTTTTTTCAGAGTGGAAAATATGATGCCACGTCGTGTGAAGAAGCGACGGCAGATTCAGACAGATGATGGCGTTGATGCTGGTTGGGAAGAATACTATGATTACATCTTCCCACAAGACCAAGGTAGTTTAATGTATCTTTTTAATATTAGTATTTTAATGCGTTATGTTGTTTTAATGTTTTAATCTCATGTTTTTCTAACGTTAGACCAATTTCCGTACTGTAAGGAATAGATTACTTGCATATGCGTCGTTTGAAAAGCTACTTTATTCAAGCGGTGAACGCATTCTTGAGCTGTTCACTTTGAAATTATTTTGGAAAAGTCGGGTTTTCTAGTATGTCGTTATCCTGATCTTGTTACATTTCTTAAATATTCAGCTACTCCAGTGAACCGTTTTTGATTTGTTGGGAGTGTGAGTAACTCAAGTTTACAATTCATTTTCTTATCATAAGCCTGCGACGGTGGTTTTTAGTAGCATAATGGTTGGTATCAGCGTCTCTCACATGGGAGCAGGCTGGTACGGATGCCATGCAATACATAACAGGTTCACTTTGAAATTATTTTCGAAAAGTCGGGTTTTCTAGTATGTCGTTATCCTGATCTTGTTATATTTCTTAAATATTCAGCTACTCCAGTGAACCGTTTTTGATTTGTTGGGAGTGTGAGTAACTCAAGTTTACAATTCATTTTCTTATCATAAGCCTGCGACGGTGGTTTTTAGTAGCATAATGGTTGGTATCAGCGTCTCTCACATGGGAGCAGGCTGGTACGGATACCATGCAATACATAAGAAATTGATCACTGGTTCGTTGCAGTGCTTAGTTTTAGCAAGCCTCCTATCTTTCTGTGGTTGGTAGATTGGTACCAAACTTGTCTGGGAGGGTAGCAGCACCGACTTGACACATCGGCTGACTACCTCGAGTCATTGAATAGGCCAGATATGAATCCAGTCACCTATAGCGACACTTGATGAAGTTGAATGCATGGTGCATCCTTCAGGGATTGATCCATATCGAGAGCTTTATTCTTTGTCCTAAGCTTAGATCTCATTGTTCATTGCAAGAAGTAGTACTCCCTTAATCAATTCTTATTAATATTATAAACGTTGCTTTACAGCAGCAAAGGGCTCTTTCAAATTGCTGGAAGCGGCAGCCCGATGGAAGAGACAGCGAGAACTCATGGCTAAGGTAAATATTTTGAAGGAGTTTTTTACAGTAAGCTTAACTCCTGTCTTCAGGAAGCTCAGGCCGTCGCGGATGATCGCGATTTAGAGCGGGTTGTTGCAAATGAGTCAGATAACGAAACTATGGGGAGAGTTCGACAAGGTATGTTCCAAATTTTACAATTCCTTGTCTTTTTGCAACTTTAAATGATATATCACTTTAGGTGATAGTGATACGGACATAGAAAGTAGTACTAGCAGTGAATCCGATTCTGAGAGTTCTTCTAGCTCTTCGGACTCTAGAGGTTCAACATAGTGATCGTACTTCGAAACATTAACTCATACAGGTCTCTTGATTGTTTCTACCTCTTATGACATTTCTTATGTCACTGTAAACGGTGTTCAACTGTCCAGAATGCACATTAATGGAGGTTCACAGACTTTTTTTGGTAGTTAGTAACAGATATCCCTCGATATCTTGATTTGAATCAGAATTGCTGTGAAAAGGAATATTTCTGTACAAATTTGCATTGAATGAGTTCGTTTCGTCTTCGCCTGGCTGAATGTAATGATTTCATACTCAGTATGTTTTAAATTTTTGAGCTTACAAGAGGTTGATAAACAACTTTTATTCAGCTAACGTTTCGACGTCTTCGTCTTCATCAGACTCGGATATTCGCCTCTGATGAAGACGATGATGTCGAATTGTTAGCCAAATAAAAGTTGTTTGTCAGCCTCGTTCAATCTGGGCAATTTAAAACATGTTTATTATTTTACTACCGAGGTTAAGTGGCGGTCGGTTTGAAAGTTGTTCATACTCAGTGTTTCCAGTTCTATGATTCCTGCTAATTTTCCTTTGCAACGCACTTAGCAGGGCATCTTCTAGCTATCACAGGACATACTTAGTATGTTGGAAGCTGTAGGAATCGTTGAATACCTGTCTTATGTTACAATATTATGTACCAATTGTTGTGTAAATATGTTAGTTCTTGTTGATATGCGATGATATTTAAGGTTTTTAAACTGTCTGACCTTATTTTGTCTGTAATTCGTCAACTGGTAAACATAAATCCTCAATCGATTTAGGTGTTTCTTCGGTGGTTCTGGGCCAGAGCTGTTTCTTTTTTTTTCGCATTTTTCTCTAGTACTTCCAATTTTCTGTTGTTTTGCCGTACAGTTATTGTCTTGAAGAAAAGCATCTTTATTTTTTATCAGCGTTATGGCTATTTCCACCGGTATTTATGTGCGATACAAGGTGTACTATAAGCATTATTTCATTCACTTTACAATAGTCGACCATTTTTTAGAAGTATTGCAAAGGACCGGAGATAAATAAATGATTTTTTAATTGCTTTTTAAAGTAAGGCTTACTTAGGATTGTTTTCTAAGTTAGGACTATCTTGATACTCCTTATTTTGCATTCGTCTTGCAATATACAACTTTCATTCTATACATCCATATTTACTTCGATACTTGGATAGCTCGTTCTCACTAGTTATGCAGACCTAGCATAATTTCCATTTTCGCAAAGTTTTGCTGGTTTAGCTATTGTGGTACCATAGACCCTTGGTGTAGCCTGTGGGGGATAAGTCCCGGATGTATATCGTAACCTGACGCCCAGGAACACCTCCCAGCCATAATGAGGCGGTGAACCGTTGGGAGGATATACATGAATAGGATATGTATTTGTATGTATACCCAAAAAATAATTTCTGGCTACTTATATTCAACAATTTTCATAAAAGGCGATCAATTACCTACAGTCAACAACTTTTATATAGAGTTTCGTACTGATGATGAAGAATTTGTACGGTACGTAGTGAAGCATTTCTGAATATTAGAGCTTCCTACGGCGGCTGCATGTAGTCCTAATCTTCTAGCTCGTTCAGCTCAGCGTGTTCCCAATCGATGTTGCTCTGTGATAGACTCGTAGCAACACATCTTCATTTTTCGAATCCTTGCGGCCCGTTTCTTTGACGAGAAGGAAAGGCAACGGTATTGAAGCACTTCTACACGGTATAATATAGGTAGACGTCCATCATGAAGTTGTTCAGCTGTTTCCCGCGCTCATCCATTGTATATTATCCATGCATTCACCAGACACTTTTGAGTGGTCAAGTGGAGAGACATTTGTGCGTACTTGACCTGTGTGTAAGAAAGAATGTGTCTAAATGATGAGCAGACAGAAACATACTTACTACTTGCTGGTCCTTCTAACAAATGGACAGTAGACTGCTATCGGATCACTTGTATGGAAGAAAACCTTTGGTTCTAGCCTGGTGTCGCCTTCTGAAGTAAAGGGGAGAGTTGTGCGGAATTGTGGCATGAATTTTGGACAACATAATGATGCTGTTCTTCTTACTTTTCCACTTCAACACTATTACACTGTTTCGATCCTGTTGAACTATCTGCTCTCCTTTATCCAGCTCTCAGGGTGTGACTTGTTTAGGCTGTCCCTTCCTGTTTGTCCTGTCATTCTCCACGGTAAGTTCTTAGCGATAGCAAGACTAATGTACCAACTGTTGGCCTAGAGGTGCTTTCGTTCATTTAACAAATCGAATATGAGCACCCTCAGCACATTGTGTTCCCTATCTCACATCTTATGCAGAGATCGCTTCGAAAAGGTACAGAAGCTGTGTAGGTGTAGCCATCTGTCGAGAATGTTTTGAATAACTTGAGCTCCTAACCTGTTTCCCTATGGGATTGATACATGCTCACTTTCAAAGCCTGCATATTCTGCTACAGTTCTTATAGATAAGCTTAATTAGTTACCTAATCTTGTACATCCTGTTTTCTTGCTGAAAGGTTTTCAAATCTCGTAATAGTACGGTAGTACGGACTCCAGTAGAGTGACTTACAAATCCAGGGTTCAATCTCCAACAAAGTCTCGAATGTAGTAGGTGAACATTGTTTATCAGCCGGAGAGCAATTAAAAAAGGACACTACCTCCTAGAAATTCACCGTTAATAAACCATAAATGAGTAGGTTCTGTAAACCGAGGCAAGAACTCTACACCCACCAGATTGACTGTTATCGAAGGTCATATGAAGCATCATATTGCTAGAACCACCCGCTGAATTCATCATTAACACTTTCATCCTCTTTCCGCCATCTGCTTTATTCAAACTTTTTGGAAGAAACTATAGCAGGTTTCACTTTATCTCCTACATCTCCAACTCATCACTGTCGCTTCCAATGAGAAGTTGATTGAAATTATTGTTGAATTCGTCGTAGGCTGACATAGCTTAAGTTCATAATATTCAATAATTCCTGACCGGCAAGGTTAGCACAAAAATATGAGCAAAGAGATTCATTATAAGTAGTAGTAGAGGCGTTTGAATCAAAACGGAGGTACTTGGGAAAGAAGAGAGGTCGAGTGAGGTCAAGGTCATCCAGAAGAGATCCTCCATAGGTTCGTAGAGGCAGCTGCACTTTTCAGCAGGACAAATCAGGTAATGATGAATAGAATTAATGAATTTATCTATCGGTATGAAAGCTGTCGAAATCTAGAGGTCTTCTTCAGCGAGATACAAGTTTTCGTATTTGCTCGAGACAACGATTTAACTTTTTATGATGAATTTAATTTCAAAATTGAACTGAAAATTACACTTTAGGAACGTCATTACGGTTCTTTGGAATGATAGAGCAATGTTTCTTCAGCAACTCTGTCAAATTATCAACTCCATAGGTCTCTTAGTTGCTAAAAGCTATCAAGAGCTACTTGAAAACCGTCACCCTTTTTGTAGGGCACAGACAGATTTTAAAGGCGAGTACCAAAATATTTCTAGCAGCTGACAGCTAAGGGTTTGGTAGATGAAGTGTAGTAACTTATAGCACATAGCAACGGAATTATACCTCTTGATGAGTAAAACAATAGATGTGGTGCAACTTTAATGTTCTCAAGCTCTCTAGCTATCGAAAGAATTATTGTTTATTGTGGAACAAGCCGACATTGCCATATCTGTTTTGGGGACAACTTCTACCGTTTTTCTACCCTCTAAGGAATGAACTGTGGTTGGGTATGAGTTAAACAAATGGGTTACCTCGTAGTGAATGCCATTAGCTTAATTGAAAGTTGTGGAAACCAAGAGGATCTTGCAAAAAAGATATAAGCATGCTAGTCCTAACAACGTGAAGTTATATTTTCGTTTCTACGAAAATTTGAATCTGAAATAAATTCGATGTTTCCACCTTATTTGTTTGTTTGTTTATTTATTCATTCATTTATTTTTTGAATATCATTGTTTCTAAGTGCACTTTGGAGTGGTTACCCACGCTCTTTCGGTATAGAAATGTTTCTTTTACGATTTTGTTAACTTCTCGACATTTCATACTCTACAGTTATCGCGAAGCCATCCTTTCTCTGGAAACCGTCATGGTCCACAATAGCCGACAGCCGTGTGTTTCAATGACAAGCGAGTTGGAAAAGTCTATGCAGACATCAGATTGACTGTCGTCCCTCGTGGCAATCCCCGTAGACCCTTGGCGTTATCTGTTAAACTATCTGGCTTTTCCACCGATGTTATGCCTTAGAACATTTTACAGAACTTAGATTACTGAGGTCTCCGTTAACGCATGCAAAACAGTTGAGTTCAAGATACGCGGGGTGTGGAAGCTGAATTTTCTGCCAAGTCTCGAAAGACACAAAAAGTGTAACGATTTTTCTATGAGGATCTCGTAGAGGACTTCGACTATTGCTTCAGTTGCCCTACTTTGATATGTTTTCCTCGTATGTATTTGACGTTTCTTCGAATCAACGCATTTATGGTTCCCATCCAGCTGTTGTCGCTGAAATAAATTTCTTTTAACTAAATTTCCAACATCGGGGCGGATAGTACAATGGTAGCGATGCAGGTGATCACAAGCGCGGTACTGGTTTGACCCCTATCTCTCCGTGGTCGGGAAATTGATACCAGACTTGTCCGAAAAAAATCACTTGTTGCAACCCAATTTTGAACATTCTGGCTCGGCTATTTCAGGATTCCACTGAAAATCCACTGGACCTGCATTCTGCAATATTCAGGATGAAGTTATGATCTAGAAGCGGCACCCGAAGCAACGCCTAAAATTTGACAGACCTTCGTGGATGATGGATGGGACGAAAAGGAATCGAATGCGAGAAGTGCTGGGGTCCGCATAGTAGGTGTGAAGTCGGGTCAATTAAAATAAGAAAATAAAAAATTACTTATTACACCTACAGTCCTGGAAAAATAAAGGGAAAAGAAAGTATTTTGGTATGACTTAGCTATACAAATACTCAGGTCCTCTCTTATACCGTCGGTCGTATAATTGCGGGCTGCATTACTTTCATGCGTGAAACGGGATATGCCTAGCATGCCGTTAATGATACCGTGTTCGATAACGGTTGCCGATTTTCTTGCAAGTCCAGTCTTTTGAAGGATGAGTTATTTAGCAGAAATCATGGCGTCGAAGGTCTGGGCGCGTCGCCAGCCTTTTTTTTCCTTCATTGTATCCTCGACTGTATTGTTAGCTCACAAAGCACTTGCTCAACTCTCAGACTAGGTCGCTTGTCGTGCAGCGTCTGCGTCCAATTTCTGTGATAACGTAGATTAAGATGTTAATTGGAGATCTTTGGTTCGTTCAGTGAATCAGAATATCAGAGTGAATTGTAGAATAGTTGTGGGATGGTGAAATTTATAGCTCGTGAAGTATTCTTGTGTACGGAGTTGCCCTTGTTGTTTAAGACTTTTAAAACCACTTTCGTCTGGATAATTCCATAAAGGCAAACACATCCACGCACTTACTAATGGATTTGACTGGGTGTATACGGAGGTTATCTGTCCGGCTCGGATGAGACACCGATTGTGTCGTCTGTACATGGGTATTCGTGCGGGGATACCTCAGCGAGTTAATTTTGTGGGAAAAATATGCTGAGAAGAAATATTGCTCTCGGTCGTATAATTGCGGGCTGCATTACTTTCATGCGTGAAACGGGATATGCCTAGCATGCCGTTAATGATACCGTGTTCGATAACGGTTGCCGATTTTCTTGCAAGTCCAGTCTTTTGAAGGATGAGTTATTTAGCAGAAATCATGGCGTCGAAGGTCTGGGCGCGTCGCCAGCCTTTTTTTTCCTTCATTGTATCCTCGACTGTATTGTTAGCTCACAAAGCACTTGCTCAACTCTCAGACTAGGTCGCTTGTCGTGCAGCGTCTGCGTCCAATTTCTGTGATAACGTAGATTAAGATGTTAATTGGAGATCTTTGGTTCGTTCAGTGAATCAGAATATCAGAGTGAATTGTAGAATAGTTGTGGGATGGTGAAATTTATAGCTCGTGAAGTATTCTTGTGTACGGAGTTGCCCTTGTTGTTTAAGACTTTTAAAACCACTTTCGTCTGGATGAAGTCGATGGCACTCTCCAAATCGATGAAGGTGTGGATATATGTGGAATACACCACGCTGAATCATTCTCGAAACTGTTTTCTCACACTGTTGTCTTTCGTCCAATGTTCTGTATACTGTGTTGAGAACAGTGTAGGACAACAGGCAGATTGGGCGGTAATGGACGCTGTGCATGCATGGAAGACACGAGAGAGACTGTGCAGGTTGAGACGCAAGCTATGAGTCGTTTGTGCAGCTCCGAAGGTTTTGGATACTCTGGTCGTATTCTTCATCGATGTTGATGATAACATTAACTTCCCAAAAACCGGCTAGTGAAGTGCACAAAGTGCAAGTTGCGATTTTTTTTGCCCTTTCATTTTTTGAATTTCGCGATTTTTGTCCCATTGTTGTGAGTATCATGTGGTGGTGATACTCTCTGAAGAAGAAACTTTTGGCCAATTAGAAATTGGCTATGAAAAACATTCGCTAACGGTGGTGGTTCTGAAGTAGTTAATCCCATTACTGTTTTTTAACTCACTACAGATGCGAAGGAAATGCTTCCAGATTTTTTGCTGTAGTGGATGGCCTTGCTTCTGTTATGTACCATTTCCGCGATTGGGAAAGGTTGTATTTTCGAGGATCCTCCCAATGTTTACCATCTCATCGTGGCTGGGAGGTGTTCCTTGGTGTCGGACTACGATGTATAGCGGGAGATTCATTCGATGCAGTTGGACGGCTCTCCGTTCACTGCTCGTCTTGGGTTACCTGTAAGTTTTTTTCACATGATTAGAAGTTTCTACTTTCCCAGTAGAAGTCGAATAATGGCATCTGGGCAGTTAACTGCAGCGCAGTTCTCTATATGCGCGAAACGTGAGCACAGCTAAACGGGAATTGAGCATTGTTGTAAGCTGTCGGGGGGAAACGTTTGAATTATTCGAAAAGGATCTTTAAGATGGAATGAAAGCCAACGTTGACTAGCTTTGAAACTTCTGTCTAACTTCTTAAAACTTTAAGGCTTAAGACTTCTTTACATGACGCAAATCCACGTAAAGTCCGGCTGCTACATTGTTTCTCTGTGGGAATCTTGGAATGGCTTCATCTGCTAGAGCGCTTGCAAGTTTTAGCCATAAGCATTAACCGTACTTTTGTGGATTTAAATGAGCTCTTCAGTTTGCCAACTCCGAAAGAATAGAAGGCTGGATAGGAGTAATATTGTTAAGAAATATCTCGTTTCAGCAGATCAGGTAATAGCTACAGTGGATGCTCACATAAGTGATATTTATTAGTGTTTGGTAATTGAAAAGATTACCAAAATATTGATTTTTTAAATTGAAACATTGTTGCCGATTCGAGTCAAATATAACTCTAAGTAAATATATGGCCTTACTTCGTGGACAATTTCACTTCTAGGAATCCCGCAATGAGGCACATGAGGCGTGAAAAGTATCATATGGAGCTTATATTTAAAAAAGGTCGAAAATTACACGTTATACAGTAGTGGGATAAGACTGAACTTTTTCGAAACTTTTATCGTTTTTTTTTCTATTTTCAATTTTTGAAATGTCGAAGTGTATGCTAATCAATTAGTTAAAATCCCCATGCACTGTGCAGTTCACCCGCGACCGTGGCTGGAGTGAGCTGTAATTGTTCATCCCATATCCGTCATTATTCTTGGTAACGTTTATAGACGTCTAGTAATTGGCATATATTTTTAGTAAGAAGGATTTATCTCTTGCAAAGAACGTTGAGTTTTGATTCAGTGGAGATTTTACATGGGATGATTATTCGTGATCTAGCACTCATATCACACTCAATGCTGTTACTTTAGATCTCCTATGTTCATATAGTTTGGAGTAAAAACGATAATGTAGAGAAGCATGGCATTGGAAAATCAACATAGAAGTGACCGCATGCATTGCTTTCAATTCATATTCGTGCTGGCTGTTTGTTTTGTCGCGAAGAGTTAATTTGTTATGTATTTTGTATTCAGTCGAGATTTTATTCAACACTGATATTGTACTAGATGCGGTCCATAAAAAGCTATTCGATACACTTAACAATTTACAAAATGCATTTTACAGGTGAACTTTTTCAATGAGGGAAAAAGATTAGGTGTGGTCCCGTGTGTGTTAAACAATTTTAGTAAGCTTACATCGCTCTCACCTCTTTGTTATTTTTTCTTCGAAAATTAACTTCAATTTGTTTTTTCTATAAACTCTTTTTTTCTTTTTCTCTCCCTTTTTTCTTTTTCCTTTTTTCTTTTTTCTTTTTTTTTAAAGTTTTTTCTTTCCTCCTAAATTTCATTTATCAGACCACCTCGTATCTTGTGAATGAATTCCACACCTGCAAAATTTTTTTTGACTAAATTTATTACGCTTAAGTAAATTTATGCAATGAAAAGAGTAAGTATATTTAAAAGGTCTTGGAAATACTTTTTTTTCCTACGAGTAGATGTTTTTAACAGTAAGGGACCAGCGACTGAATAGGTTTTTCCTTGGAGCAGTTTTGTTTTTCTTGGTTACACATATGCTCCACCATCATTATCATTCCGGGTCCCTTAGCCGTATTTCCATTCATACGTTCTCAGTTGTGGCGGCCGTCCATGCTGATGGGCCAATTCTAGCTCTGTGGTGATGTTTACGTTCGAATGACGTCATTTTATGAACATAGATTCGTTTGCACCTGTATACACAGTTCGTTGAGGTGAGCAATCAACGCTTTTGTCCATCTCATAACTTGCTGCTCTTACAGGACACTCGCCTCCTCTTGTAAGCCACACTACTGTTCCTCCCATACCCCTGTCGGGAACTCTTCTCGTTAGATGGTGACCCATCTTTCTTCTAATTCTCTTTCTTATTTCCTTCTCCGTTAATCTTTACCACGCATTTCACCCTTATATCATTTGTTATCTTATAAATCACTACTTAACACGACGTTGATATGGTTTGGAGATATCTTGTAACTCACAAGGTTTTTTAACATTGATGTTTCGGGTTAGCTCTTAAAGAAATGACAATGCGCTGGGAAACCATTTTCAATTTTGATGTTGCTTAGCGCTTGTGCTGCTTTTGTGAAGATGGTACAACGTTTGGCTTGAAAAATAGTTGAACTATTTGTTTGGATAACACGGCATGCTGGTCTTTAGTCGGATGGGTTGAACTTTTTCTTGTTAACTCCTCTATTTTATTTATCTGTAGCTTTTGATATAAATCTATTTCAAGCTGGAATACTTTTTAAAAACAATTTAATTTAACTGCGATCGATGAAAAGTGTCCATCGATTTTCAATGAGAGCTTGATGTGTCATCAAAACGAATCAACGGTTATAATAGTAACTTCCACGACCGACTTTCTATTAACCTCGGCATTGATCAAGTAATTCTTTGTATTCTTGTTGAGCAAACGCGAGGTGTTATTATTATTCTTTGTTCACAAATAAGCTGACGTTTCGGCGAACTTCGCCTTCTTCAGAGCCTGGAAGGGTCAAGTTGACAGCAATCTACTCGGTCAAACGCCTCCATAACCAAGCAAAGAAAACGCTAAACCAAGATTTCAACCACAATGAACACAACTTTGCGCACCCACCGCTTTCTATGAGGCTTACACTGAGTATGTCTAGTGGAGACCAACCGCACAGAACTCACATGGAATCGTAATGTGCCCTTCTCCTCAAAATAATACGCTTATATACTGCCCAATATCACGCGTGATAACGAGGCATTCTTCCCTGCGGTTCATTTTCGGATTTCTGGAATTAATCCAGAACGCCTCCAGTGTTTTGCGCGCTTGTGTTTTCGTCTCCTGTGCGAGGATCGTGACGGCGTTCGACTTCATTAAACATCGTTTGGAAGTGATTGAATGCATATTTTTTTACAATAACTCGCGGTGTTCTACCAACTTATCGAGCTATTGATGCTATCGTCCCAGATAGCTTTGGTACTAATTTGCGGACCACGGAGGGATAGAAGGCTTGGTGGGCGATGGGTGTGGGCATCTTCCACGTGTGTGTTGCAGGGTGTCACTGACCACTGCTCCACACGCGCCCTAGGGATTCCAGAGAAGAATAATAATCTCAAATAGCAAAAAATCGCCCCCTGTTCCCCGCACACTGGCCAATTCCTTATGCGATGTCGGGCTGTGAGATAACTGGTGAGAGGCGACCAAATCTGGTGTTTCAGAAGTAGTCATCGGAATGCGATCAGAACACTGCCATGAAACGCCATGGGAATCTTATTGCTCTGTAACTATAGCACCAGAACGTTTTCCTTTGACGTCGGTGTTCATGTTCTTGTTAAGACCATAAATCACATAAAGTTCAACGCGGTTCTCCAAAAAAAAAGAAAACCTTAAAGAAGAAGAGGGTGTCACGAAATGTCATTGACTTAGGTTTTATTTTATTCCTCTGTTACCAGTGAAATCAGGTAGTTGTCTATCCTGCCGTCAATCTTTGTGATTTTTCTTACTCAACCTTTGCACCTTAAGAAGACCTATGTTATCAATCATCCTTTGCGGCTGATGCAGTCTTTGAACATATGGAGAAAATGATTAGTGGGTGACGAAAAGTCGTTCCACAATCTTCTCGGGTTGTCCATAACATATCGTTTTCTGGAAATCACTTTTCGAGGAATTCTCACTGTCAAAGTGTCATCTTACTGTATTGGATCTGACGACCGCCTCCTCAGTGAAATGATCCATGTCCACCATAAACTGGAAATGATTCATTTCACCACCCACGGAAGAATATTCAGTGTATGAGAAAATTTTAGGCAGAATTCTCGCCTTAAATGATTAGCATATCAAGGAGCATGATCAAGACAGGACGTAAAATGTTCTCGTAGAGCTGAACAAATGTGCACCTGATTTCTTCAGTCAAAATCTAGATTACGTCTTTCACCACCAGTCAGTTGAGAAGAGATGAGAAGCAAGGTTAAATCTTACCGCAGCGGCGAATGAACCTTATAACAAATAATAGTTCGACACGAAATGAAAACGAACACACTACATCGACACGACGACCGATAGTGCATCGTAGACTTTGTTCATCAGCTCTGAGGAAGGCGAATACGTTGAAAAGTTAGTGCACTAGATATTTGGTTACAACTTTGTGTTAGTTCATCAGTGATGTAAAGTACATTGATTATTTATGCCGAGATCAAATGGTAGTCGGTTTACAACGATTACCAGTTCTAAAATATTTTTTTGAAATCTCTGGAAACGTACCACAATCAGTAAAAACTGTTGGAGGTACCTCGAAAAAATCTGAAGAATTACATTCGAGACCTTCACGAATTCACTGTCATCTTAGTGTGTTATGAACTTCGTAATAGAAAGGCTTCAATCTTGCTCATGCCATACCTCAAAATCTCGGTTAGAGATTAATTACGTCAGATTCTTCCCTCTAAAGTCCGAATTGCTATCATGAGCATGTAGAAACGTACAGATCTAGAATCAGATAAAATTACATGTGAATTCATTCCTGTCGAAGGCTACAAAACACGTATTTATCGAAATCCACCTGGCAATGTATCTTCAAGATGTCGTAAACCAGTCGAAAATCTGGCGCGGTCATCGTCCTTAGGAAGTGTGGCCGAAGTGGCTTTCATGTTTATCGCTCCATTTCATTGTTGTGTTGGCTTCACCAGCTTTTCATTAGGAGTATGCTGTCGCTCATATCAAAGATTTTTGGATGCAGCTGAATTAGTTGGATTAACATGATTACGACAGAGCTTCCTCTGCAGCGATCGCATGGGAAACGAATCACGGAAGTCTATCAAGAATCTCACGCTCCCATTGTTACAACTTTTGTTCTCGTTGTTATTGATTTACTTACATATCCGAAATTCCTTGCTAACTTCTTTTTACTTATTAGTCTCCTTAGCGCTCTCCTACATCCCTGAGAAATGAATGCAAACCTTATCTATGTCGAGAGTTATAAAGCACCCATGTTGCTCTTTAACTTTGTTTTCTGAAATATGATCTATGCGTAAAACATGAAACAGGTGTATGTAATTCAAACCTTACAAATGTAACTTGTTTTTCGAGATCTAGAGCTAACCGCTAGATCACAAGAACACTAAAGTTCGTCCGACGAGTGGGTTTAAGAATGCTATGGCATGATCACCTCTATATGAATTGTAAACTATTAGTAGTTGAAGGTAGATGTTTAAGTAAGATTCTCTGCCGTTCAATGATTGTATGTTCGAACGTTTCTCGGGGAAAGGATTGTTTCTTTCCTTTCAAGAACATAATTTTACTTGAGATTTTCAGCGTAATTTCAATCTTTGAACCTGAACAGAAATGCAGGATAACTTCCACTTCATTTGTGGACCAAACCACTCTATTTTTTTTCTTCTTCCTTCTCTATCTTTCCCCTTCTATCTAGTTTCTTTGAAATTTAGAACTATTTAAATTTTTTCTAAAGATGGTAATTGTTCAAGGTGTTAACAAAGTGACCACATTTGCAATGGACTCACATCAATCTTTAATATCCGTGACGAAAGCCTTCACAAATTTCATATCTATTTTGCATATTACAAATCCAGTAAGTTACTTTAGCATTCTCAGAAGTCTTTTTCTTATCTCCCACATCTTAATTGGAACAATCGGAACAACACGTTCGAAGTCGAGGATCTCCAGTGTTTTTCTTAAGCTCAATGTTCTTTGGAGTGAACAGAACAAGAATCTGTTTACTAAAGTGTATATAGGTTTAGAGATCTGGATATTTAACTTATTTCTATTAACAAAGGATAAAACGTTCTCCGTTGATCAGTCACTGAAAGATGCACTATACATTCGACTCTACTAAACACCATGAAGGTTTTTGAGTGCCCCTTTGTCTTGTTAGTGCCTAGCAGTATATCAAGTAAGTATTGCTATCGTCTTAAACACGTTTGCAACCAGTTTGCCGACTGAAGGGCTCCGAGGCAGTGCAGGCGTGGTGGTTGCTTTGACTGCATGCCTCGACAAGCCAAGCCCTCCATCCCTTTTCGAGATTTAAAATTTACATGGAGTTAGAAGAGAAATCGTTCTTAAAATTTCCAACTCAGGTGTGTCAGTTGCATTTGCCAGTGGTATATAGTTGCGATGAATTCTTGGAGATGAACAGAGGGAGGTGTTTAGCATACAGTCAGAATACATAAAATTTATCCGAAAGAAATCGAAGGGAAGCTGGTTCCCATTTTTGAACGTTCCAATTAAAATATCTGAAAACGGCTTCATCACTAAGTGGTATTGAAAGCTAAGTAGCAAAGGCGTATTTGTTCATTACATCTTCTCTTACCTTCACACAAAAATTGTGGAAAACGTCTTTTAAGAAGCGCCATTGTGTGCACAGAGGTAGAGAACAGAGGGAGGAATCCTTAAAATTATAGCGGAAGTGGTCTATAGCCACGAAAATGTTGCTCTTTAGGATAAATCTAGAGGAACTCTTTCCCCGTAATTCTAACGGGAATATGGTTCCGTTTATCTTACTCATGATTTGAAATGAGATAAGCACAGCTATAAAATGTTACTTAGAAAGCCCTGTCTAAAGAATTTGTTAGGGCTGATTGAAATGCTACTGAACACTCTAAGGCATCAAATGATTCCTATGTTATTGTTTGACCGTTTGTACATAATACAAAATTGAATAATCTGTCCTAGCGGTCGAGATGGTGATGGTATGAGTCCAGGTTAATCTGATCTTTTGTGAAGCATGCGGTGACGAGTATACTGGCGAAATGGGTAGACCACTCTGCGTCCGTATAAACGAGCATATAAACGGTAAGCGTGGAGCTTAACAAACGCTCTACTAGGCTCGCATGGTGCACAGCGACATAACGGAGAGGATTTTAAAGTAGAAATAGTCGTCCTCGCATGTGAATAGAAACCTTCAGCACATAAAACCACCTTCGAAACATATTGCATAAATACTTTACTAAATAATGCAAACATAATTTAATAATGCAAATAATGTAGTAGTAATAATGAACAAATAATAATTTAATAATGGTAATTTAAATGATTTAATATTTTTTAAGGGGCGGATAGCACAGTGGTAGTGATGGCGATCATCACGAGCTTAGCGTTGGTTCTTTACCGCTTTGGGATCACCAAGCCTATAATCCCTCCGGGGTCGGGAAATTGGTACCGACATTGTCCGTAAAAAATTCAGCCTTTGCAGTCCAAGTGGGAACGCTGTAACCCGACTCTGACAGAACTCCAAAGAGGATCGATTGGACTGGCATTGAAAGAAATTTGACATGAAAGAGAAATCCTCAGGTAGCAGCCGGAGCCACACGTAAAGAGTTGAACCTAGGTGGATGATGGATGAGAGGTAGCAAATCGGGTGTGAGAAGTGCTGAGTCCGCACAGTGGATATGAAAGGTGTGTCGTACAAAACAGAATATAAAAATTTAATGGAATCGTTATGAATAACAATGAAATAATCAATGATAAGCAAATTAGACTAGACAACTAAATAAACTATACTAATCTTTAACTAAAGAACGCAATGCATAAATACTTTTTGCATAAATATCAAGAATCCGAAAATGAACCGCGGGGAGAAAAGCATCATTTTCATGCGTAATCCCCAACATCTCAGACCGTTTTTTTTTTTTAATTGGGCGGGTACATAAGCTATCTATGTCAACTCTGTGTGATTGGTCTTCACTTGGAAGACTCGGTAGAGAAGTTAGAGATTCTTGAATGTGTGAAAAAGCTATTTTGTTTCCAATACAATTGAGATTTTGGTTTCGTCGTTTTCCTGTTGAGGTTATGGAAGTATAATACTTGGCTGAGTAGATTTCAGTGAACTTGACCTCTTCGGGGTATGAAGAAGACGATATCCGCCCAGAGTGTGGCTGTTGTTAAAAAATAGTATAATAACATTTATTAGGATACAATAGCTGACGTTTCGGCCGTTTCGCCTTCTTCAGTGTGGAAAGGTCAAATTGATAAAACTTAACAAATAAATTTACATTCGCATAAGAAACAGCCTCATTTAAGCACCTACCGTTTATTTGTTCTAAGTATTTAAGTAAATTGGTGGATAGCAGTCGCACAGAGTAATACATGGACGAGGACTGCCTGTGTCAAGTCATTGGATTAGCCTGAGGTATGGCACTAGGTCACGCGTATTGACAAGGCACTATTCCTAGCGGTTCATTTTTGAATTTTTGGAATCTGGCGTCTTAGAGTGTCCGGTGGTATTTCTATCACTCTTATGGAATCCTCTAGACCGGCTCTTATTAAGCAACATCTTATGGCTGCACTTATTTCGTTTGAAATAAAGGGCAAGAGGAACAGAACCTTGTTCTCGCTAGAATTACCACTCTGGGGCGTGGTTTTTCCTCTATGCTAATGCCGAGAAGCTATAGTTTCTTAACCATTTGAAATGGCTATTTGGCGCGCCAGTTTCGAGGATTCTTCCCTAGTTCATTACCTAAGGTCTGAAATCAAAGGCGCCCATTATTTTCACTCCACCAGCACGGAAGTTAATGTACATAATTCATTGTGTTAAAATTATAAGGTAACAATGGAGTCATCTTAACGTCGGCTTGCTTCATTTGTAACCCTTTTAGCTGTGTAATTGTTAACGTGGCGAAGGGAGAGTAGCGCAGTGGTTATTGACTCAGTCCATCAGGTAGCAAACTATTGATTCAATTCAACCCCTTCTCCAACAGGCAAAATGTTCGAAGGCTTTCGTAGATTACAGATTTGAGAGAAGCGAATAGAATGAAAACGTACTGGAATCCACGCAGTGTTTATAATAACGGACCATGAAGAGGAAAAAAAATTGTAAAGGTTCAGCACTACTTTTGAAGCTTCACTCGAGAAGCTGCATTTAGAAGAGCATAAAAGTAGTACGAGAGGTGATCGAACTCTTACTTTTTTGTTGAGGCTCGAGAGATGTCTCCTGATGAGCAAGCGTGGATTGTAAAGCTGCTTATCATTCTTTTTGGTTATGCTACGGTCATTGTGCCAGCATTCGTGTTCATCCAGTACATCCGGCGGAAATATTCTAGTGAGTTCTTTGCTTATATTTCGAAATTTCATCAGGGATTAAGACTTTAGTGAAGATAGCCTCGCGACTAACCGGCTCGAGATCCCTCATATGAGGGAGATCCGTGGATAAATGTATTACTAGAAGAAAATTCCAGGTAAATTTGGAGGGCTTTTTGAACTGGTAGAGTAAAGGATAAAGGATAGAGCTCTCAAGTCGAGGAGGAGCGGGGGGTGGAAGGCTTGGTGAGGTGAGCCACGGGCGCAGGGGATCGATTCCACATGTGTGTTGCATAGCGCCTCAAACCACTGCACCACAGGAACCCTAATAAAAACATATAAATGAAAATATTAACTGCTTATGCCGAGGCTTATAAAAGTTGATCTTTTAAGTTATTAAAGTAAGTTAATTACATATATGTACAGAGATAGCTTAGATACCATTAAATTAAATGCATGCTAAGCTAATGTGGCTCTTAATTCCCACTACGGTGCCTCCTGTTAGCATGAAATAATAAAGGATAAATCTCTCGGCGTTGATCAATCCCTGAGGGATGTGACATGCATTCGACTTCATTAAGCATCGTATGGAGGTGATTGAATGCATAACTGGGCTTTACAGTGATTCGCGGTGGCCTACCGATGTATCGAGCCAGTGCTGCTATCCTCGCAGACAATTCTGGCACCAATTTGCCGACCCCGGAGGGATGGAAGGCTTGGTAAGCCATTGGTGCAGGTATCGATTCCACGTGTGCTTCCAGTGGCGCCTCCAACCACTGCGCTACACGCGCCCATACATACTGGTAGAGTAGTTTCTGTAAGTCTGGAAAGAGCGCTGGAAAATCAGCCATTTTGCTTCCAAAGTCGATTACTCAGCTTTATGCTCCATTCAGTCTTCATGACATCATCGCCACTTTTGCTTGATTAGCTAGGCTCCAAAGATAAGCCATGTGTAGTTTTTTGGACTTTGACACAGACTATCGGCGTTTTTGTGGACAAATCTTTTTTCCAAGAATTGGCACAAACATCTAAAATTTTCATTTCTTCTTCTTTATTTTTATCTCATACAAACCGACATCGCATATTGTGCGCGTCCTATTACCTCTTGCATTCGGTTTGTTTCGTGACATCCATTTCACTGGAAGGTCTTCAGATTTCTCCGTCTGGGCCCCTTGAGATCTTTTAATGTTCTAAATGTCGTGAAGTGCTGGTCGAATCCTCTCTCCCTAGAATCCTAAGATAGCGGTGCTGGAACAATCCCAGATAACCACAACGTTGCTGAGATCTTTGCAAAACTACGAACCGCAGGTGTCTGCGGTGGGGAACGAACGCGCTATTGTCCTTTCTGGGGAGTAACGCGTTCACCACCACACCATGCGGGTCCTTTGTTTTGCCTCTCTCGGCTAGTTCTATCGATTTTTTGCCATGAGCAATTACCCGTCAACGGCGTTGATCTGGAGAGCCCACATCGGCATAATAGCTGAGAGACGGGCAAAACGAAGAACCCGCATGGTTTGGTGGTGAACGTGTTACTCACCGGGAAAGGACAATAGCGCGCTCGTTCCCCACCATAGACACCTGCGGTCCAGAGTTTTGCAAATATCTCAGCAGCGTTGTGGTTGTATTTCGCTTATAACCTGCCGTGAAAATTGTAGTAGGCAGAAAATAAAGCGTAAAAAATCTCAGATAAGTTTGGTGCTAATTTCGGGACCTCGAAGGGATGAGGACTAGGTTGGCCTGGGACAGTGTCGACTCGGTGCTTTGCCTTTGACATCTGCTAAACACGTGAAGAAAATTCGGATGATCTTATCGGAAGCGAGTCATAGCTGGACATAGTGTGTTCCATTCAAAAACTCCAACCGAGCGAAAATTTTTACTCGAGGCAGAATCTGCTTAGAACGGAGAAGATCTTTCTTAAGTGTTGTAGAGATTGAATTTTTTTAAAAACAGCTTTTCGTTACCTTAAGCATTGGAGTCGCGCACAACTGTGGGACGTTTTTTGCGATCATTCGCCATCGGTACAGAAAATTATCAGTTTCCTGAGTCGATGAAGCCGTCTGTAGGTGCAGACACACGGAATTTCTTCAAGGATGCCGTTACGCTCTTGTTCTTTTTTACTGGCATTCAGGTATAATTAGCTTTGATTTTTCAGATGTCCCCGAAGTAGGTCTAACGCTCTGTTATGTTCTAGTGTACATTAGTTATGATGGGTTTTCTCCAAGAGCGTGTCATTACTCAGGGTTATCGGACGTACGATTTCGAACAGGTTTGTTAGTATGTTTACTACAATAACTTTGAGTTCTTGCAACTTCAATTTCTTCTGACTTTAATTTAAACCGTTCTCTAAAATGGTTTAGAAAAACTGGGTTTCATTGGTTGGTTTCTTATTTACTGTCAACATAGTGATTAATCTGAATGCATTCATTAGTGTCGGTTGCGAGGAAACCAACTGGATGTAAGAACTGCTAGAATCCGCACAACATAAGATGTCAGGTCGTGTGAAATAATAACATTAATGGACAAATAGTACTGATTAGTTTCATAATTTTTGTATTGCGATACAAACCCAAGTGTTTCTTTTATTCAGACTGATCAGTTTGGTGACGCTCAGTTTCTGGTGTTATGTAATCGAATGGTAGGGATATTGGTGTGCGCAATTGTGCTGGCTCTTACGTGGAAGAGGTAAGTGATATCTTTGAATCATTGTCGTGAAATAAGATTCGAGACGTTTACATCTCGTCTAATAAGCCGGGAAGGTGAACTTATGCAAGCAAAATTATCCTAACGGATCGCATTTTTATGTGGGTGTGTGTAGCGACTAGGGATCCATTGCAATTCAAAAACGGTTACCGGTTTGACCCCGCGCCCGGAGCAAACTGACCCTCCATTCTTCCATGTTTGGTAGACTGGTATCGCAATTGTTCTGCGGCATGAGAATTGCCCGATCACACCGAATGTTTACCCCTATAGACCCCCATAAGTCATCGTATAGGCTAAATTTGCGCCCAGTCACCTCCATATGGCTAACGGAACCGAATGTTTGACACATTATCGTCTCTTATTAGCTTCCATTTCGGCTTAACTTTAGCTTGAAGGAATAGAAACCAAATGGCCTTTTAGAGACATTTTTCTTTGGATACCTCAATGGGTTATAAAAGATTTGTGCGTGGGCGTACGTTTTTTTTAAATTTCGATCGTTTCTAAGGCAACCGCCACATGTTCAACCGTATTTTGTGCATTCGTACACATCGATATCGAACACTATGTCCACTTGGTGCCAGTATGAAGCCCTAAAATACGTCTCATTTCCAACTCAGGTAGTAGTTTACTTCTTATTGATATCGTTCGTAAGAGTTATTTGCCCCTATGCCTTCCGTGTACTAGACAATTTGCAAAACTTCGAAAGTCGTTGTGACGATGCTGATGGGACTTCTGCTACGCGGACAGCACTATAGTTGGCAAGAATGGATGTGTGGTGCGGCAGTAGGCACAGGCGCCGGTTTGTTCCTGCTGAGCAGTGGTCGCAGCAAACATGAGGGAATTGTGACGTCGGTACGCTACAATTACATGGAGTTTTTGTCCTCAAGATTGTTTTGTCCTCATTTTCTTCTCATTTTTCTCATATTTCATTTTCAGGTGTCTGGGATGATTCTCATGTTAGGTTATCTTGTATTCGACTCGTATACATTGAATTATCAAAAGAAATTGTTTGACAAAAAACCGAAGATCTCGAAATATCAGGTAGTGCATGTTACCGTGTGTAGACATCAGTTAGAGGCTTAAGATGATTTGTTGAATATGACCATTGATTGAAAGAACGCAATACTGCAGTAGAATTAAAGGAAGTTAGATCGTTTGTGAATATTCACTATGTCCACTTGGTGCCAGTATGAAGCCCTAAAATACGTCTCATTTCCAACTCAGGTAGTAGTTTACTTCTTATTGATATCGTTCGTAAGAGTTATTTGCCCCTATGCCTTCCGTGTACTAGACAATTTGCAAAACTTCGAAAGTCGTTGTGACGATGCTGATGGGACTTCTGCTACGCGGACAGCACTATAGTTGGCAAGAATGGATGTGTGGTGCGGCAGTAGGCACAGGCGCCGGTTTGTTCCTGCTGAGCAGTGGTCGCAGCAAACATGAGGGAATTGTGACGTCGGTACGCTACAATTACATGGAGTTTTTGTCCTCAAGATTGTTTTGTCCTCATTTTCTTCTCATTTTTCTCATATTTCATTTTCAGGTGTCTGGGATGATTCTCATGTTAGGTTATCTTGTATTCGACTCGTATACATTGAATTATCAAAAGAAATTGTTTGACAAAAAACCGAAGATCTCGAAATATCAGGTAGTGCATGTTACCGTGTGTAGACATCAGTTAGAGGCTTAAGATGATTTGTTGAATATGACCATTGATTGAAAGAACGTAATACTGCAGTAGAATTAAAGGAAGTTAGATCGTTTGTGAATATTGCTATTTATTTTAGTTCAGAAACTAATTTTGAGAAGTGAAAAATTTGTCCAACAATGTGAATCCAGTAATTTTCTACTAGAGGTTGTTACTAGGTTAGAGGGACTAGAGGTTGCCTTAAACTTTACCGTATGAACTTAGTTTGGTGTTGAGTCGTTTAATTTTTCCTATATTCTTTGATAAATGTATAAGTTACATCTAAAATAGAGATAGTTATCGTTCACAGCTCGTTACCTCTTATTATGAAAAATGTGACGAAACCACAATGTATTCATGTTTATACACGTTCGCTATGAGGTTGCCAAAGAGTAAGGAAAGAAATGAGCCAGTAAATGTCATAGACGTCTAAACCGAAGTGTATTCGACTTGAACTTATAGTTCAGGTTGAGGATTGAATACGAGGTTTATTTTTATAGCCACTTTCTCTTCTGAATTGTGGAAAGGTGGTTTTGTTAAAATACAACGGGCTCATACTGGTTTCTTGATAACTGCCAATAATTTCTAGATATCTAGCAAAAATTGGGGTGTTTAGAACTTGAGAAATAGGTTTAGAAAGGATTTGGTTTGTTAGCATAATGGTATATATAGTTTGCAAAACGTTTTTGTATTGGGGGTTACTAAGACAGTGGTAGTGATGCCGTTCATCACGACCACCACCATGTCGGTTCAACCACGCCCTAGGCTCACCGAGTCTCTTATATCTCGAAGGTCTATGAGCTGATGCCTGATTTTCCTGCCAACAGTTCACTCTTTGCAGCCCGTGTGGGAAAGGTCTAGCTCGTTTATCTCAAGATTCCAGGAAATATCAACTCGAAGAGAATTCAAGGACATTCATGAAGATGACAACCCTCAAGCAAAAGTCAAACCCACACTCGAAAAGCCCTACATGGATGAATAACACGGGGAAACGGATTGCATCAAAGAAGTGCTGGAATCCGCACAAAAGATATTAAGGCGGATCCTGCAAATTAAATGAAACCTTGTTACTACAGTGATGCTGAGATATTTGTAAAACCGCAGGTGTTTGTCGTGGGGATCGAACTCGCTATTAACCATTCCACCAGACCATGTCGATCCTTTGTTTCGCCATTCTTTCAGCCATGTTCTAACCTACAGTTCCTATCAGCAATAACTCGTCAACGGGATTCATCTGGGGAGCACAAATTGGCATTGAACCCAGTTGAGCTGAAGCGCTGTAGTATAAATCACTGCTTAATAGCTATTAGCTCCCGGAAAGGGTAATAGCATGTTCGATGCCCACCGCGGACACCTGCGGTCTTGAATTTTGGAAATATTTCAACATCATTGCAGTATTTCGCAATATACCCTGTCATGTATGGCGCGTGTAGCGCAGGGGTCGGAGGAGCCTTGCAACACACACGTGGGATCTATCCGGAACATATCGTTATAGATTTCATGTCGACGATCTCTTTGCATTTCATTCATCTTATGTATACGTTTGTATACGGTATACAGTATACGTTTGTCGAATTTTTCTGCTTTCCCATTTATGTTGTGCCAAAATTGTTACATTACAAGGCTCTGTTTCTTTGGCAAGTTATCAATCCATTTTGCACAATTCTGCTCAGTTAACGTCAAGTGTTCATCGTTACTGAGGGTTCTCATCTTTATGGCTCTCATCTCCATAGCAAAACTTTTGAAATCCCATTTTTATTCTGATGACGTAATTGATGGATGCCAGGAAACGAATCGAATGCAAGGAAGTGCTGGGATGAGCACAGTGTGGTAGATCTGAAGTCGGGTCGTGAACTGAAAAAATAGAAATATTCTGATGGCCATCACTGAACATCATGGAACATGAAAAACATAAGACATAATAGAGTAAAAGGTCTCTTTAGATGATGATGGGTGTGAATGTGTTCTCAGCCATTCTATGCATGGTTTCACTAATCGAGCAGGGAACGTTGTTCACTTCGATTGGATTCGCTTTCGATCATGAACACTTTTCCCGTGACGTGTTATTCCTCAGCCTTTCTGGGGCCACTGGACAAGTGTGTTAATAGGTTTTACTTTGTTTTTGTTGAATACCTATTCCGTTAGCATAGGAAGCACATGGACTTGTTCATGTTTCTGGAATTCTAAAATTCCGTTTCAATTACACCTGCCTGTCTTTTATACATCACTTTCAGCTTTTCATATATTCCACCATCGAGAAATTTGGTCCAATCATTTTTGCTGTTGTGATGACGATTCGGCAGGTGACTAGTTATTGCTCTTCTTCTATAAGTAGATAAGGAATAAAGCTTTCGGCATTGATCACCTATACCTATATGGCTGTGCGCAATTAATGTGGCGTCGTTGAGTATTGCAGAGTTAATTGAATGCATATTTGATGTATACGCTATCTTGAGGGAGCGTTCTGATGTGTTAATTCAACTTTTTTTATCCCCCAATCAAGTTTGTTACGATTTAGCCGATTACGGGTATGCAATACGCGGTTTGTCCAACGTGTTCGATCGTGCTAATGAGCTCAGTTGCATGATCACACATTTTAACCAGTGCGCTTCCCGCCCTCCATTGCTGTTATTACACGTAGATTGTCCTGTTCGCAACATCCGGTTTCTCTTTGAATTGTAGGAACTAGACATAATTCTTTATGTTATGTGAGTCCTACAGGTAGTACGAAATCTTAGCAATATTTTTCGTATATAAACGTCAGTATATATGCCGCGTTGCGAACCCTCTCTAGGTATAGAGCCTAAAGGCCCTCACCGTAGTTGTGTGCAATTCAAATAAACTGAACGTGGAAGTAGGGACCAGATGGTCCGCATAAATCCAGATCTTCATTCCTAAACTATTATCCCAATATCTGTGGTTTTTTCGTTACAGATGCTATCAATACTGTTATCGTCGTTCTACTATGGGCATTCGCTTTCGAGCTGGTCGTTTGTTGGTTTTGGAATCGTGTTCACTGCGATATTTCTGGATATCTATAGGAAATACTTTGAAAGGCGACATAGCGTTAAGTAATGAATTGATCATCACATAATTCGAGTTAACTTCGGTCGGATTGTCAGAGTTTAAGAAATCTAAGAAAATTTAGGAAAATTTGAGGAGAGGAGAAATGTTTTTTCTTAGGAAGGTTTTATGTATTTTTTTTTTACTGTTTTTGTTATGCTTACGAACGTCATCAGATTTTGTAAACAGTTGTGATTCGTGAAAGTTTGAGTTGGAACAACCGGTTGGTGCAGAGAGCTTTTACATCTTCGATTAATAACGTTGGACGTTTTTCTAGTGGACGTTTCTTATTTGTTTTCTTTGTCGGTAGACGTTATTTTATTTGGTTATTCCCACTTTTGGTGACAGTGAATAACATATGAATCGATCTCTAAGACTTGGCAATAAGCTTTTCTTAGTTCATTAATTCAAATTTTGATTCTTCAAGCTTTTTCTCACAGCTTGGTGTTTTTGTGATGCGGGTTTTTGTTATTATGGTAATAAAAAGTTTCAACTTTGTACACTGGGTGGATTTCATCTTGAGATATTTCGATTTGAACTCGTACGGAGCAGAGAATTTCAATGTTTAGTGCCCGACGAGTTGATTTCCTTGATTTCCAACTTCGGTGGGAAAATAAAGGGAGCTTTGAGCTTTAAGCCGATATATCTCAGCACAAAATAAACCTTGTTGATCGAAGTTTATCAGCTGAAGTGAAACCCATTGGAGTCTAGTGATATTCGCCAGTAAAGGCGAGATTTCTTATTTTGTCAAGACGAAATCCTGATCTTGGAAAGTATAAAAGTCGTACACTTGTTACCTATTTTCATTAAGGCTCGTATTTCGAAATTTAAGAGCACTAGAAGAAGCGGTGTTTCGTCCATTAGAACAAAGTAGTTACCCAGGGGAATGGGTATGCAACGCCACAAAAATAAGAGGTTTTATTTTTCTGACATAGGATAATTCCTTGATAATGACAGAGTTGGATAGAACGAGAAGTGAACAGGTCATATACACGATGTTCCTAAACGAGAACCGCGGAACAAGAGGCGTTAGCGATTGGGTGCCTCAGGATGACATGAGCACAAGGGAGATCCATCTATGGAGTAGTCCATGGTGTTAATTCTTTGCGCTGGTCGTGAAAGGACAATATGATGATCATTAAATCCTTAGAGTCTACGGACTTCGAGCATTCCTACACGGCACAGATAAATAGACATTTTGTTGCGCTCGGTCACATACGCGAGCACAGATGATACAGAATTCTTGACCATTGTTCTATTATCGAAACATCAGTAATCTTTTCCCTAAAAGAAGAAAATACTAAGAAATAAAAATACTTAAAATTGCTTAGTATCGAGTATGATTTTGTGTAGTACCTACTTAGAGCTATCTCTAATTTTTCCTCACATAAGAGGTGCATTAGAAAACTGGTCCTAGAAGAATTTTTTGTAAATTATTAAGTTTAAAGAGCAGCTTTTGTAGAACCATGTGTGGCTCACCATCCATGTTTGACGAGATATCGATTGAATACAAAACAAGCTGCAAGAAAACTTTATGACAAATTAAACAGACGGAAATATACGCATTGAAATCCATGCATGAGATTCCTAGCATCTTAACATCTATGGAGATGAAAGTATAGCGAATTTTGCAATTTTAATCATAGAAAAGCTTAGTAAAAAAAAACCTGGCTAAGCCAAAGACAGAACGAGAGCCTTGTTAGTGCTGTGGGTAACATGTGAGCCCACGGAAAGGGTAATCGTGGCTCGATCTGGACTTGGGGTCCGAGTTTTGCAAGTACCTCAGCATGACTGTGGTTGCATTTTGTATAATGCCCTGCTGTAAAAGGTGTAGTGGGGAGCGGATGAAACTTAAGCGTTGTAATTTTAGTCATCTGGAACAGGAAAGTGGCAGACACTAGGAATTCGTATGAGGAAGCGTATGGGACTTTAAGAGAATTGTGTGAAAAAACATGCCGATCAAACTTTTTCAGCAGGGATGCTTTCCCTTAATTTAGCCGCTGTTGATTCCATAGATACAGTGAATTTTTCATATTTAGAAACTTTTTGGAATTTAGGGATAGGGAGACTTTTAAACAAGAAAATCTATTTATTATATTTCTAGAAATTATCCTACAGCAGTTCTTCGAGGTCCACGCAACGTCGATTTGTGGCTTTGAAATTTTGAACCTAAAGAAAATAAGTGGAGACGATTATTAGACTGTTATCAAGTTGAGTAATATTTTATCTTAAATCTTCTTTGAGGGAGAGGTGCGGAGTGCTAGTGATGGCGCTTATCACGACCGCGGTGCTGGTCCGATCCCACCAGGGGCTCACAGAACCTCTCATCCTTCCGAGCTAGAGAAATTAGTATTAGATTTATCTTGTACCAATTCATTTCCTCCATTTTGCATGAGAATGCCTTGGCTTTAATGTCCCAAGAATGTAGGGATAATCGACTCTAATAGATTTCAACGATGACAATGACGAAGGGGAAATTATCCAGCACCAGCCGAAGTAACACGCCAAAAGTTTGAAGATCTTCGTGGATAATGGATGCGAAGAAAGAAATCGAACGGGAGAAATACTGGGAACAGCACCGCACAGTAGATGTGTACACTGGTGGTGTAGAACAAAATGTCTCGTTAATAAGTAATACTTTTGACGTCAGCTCCCTAAAAAGTTAGTACGATTTCCTAAGAGCGAATAACGCAGTACTTTGAGTCGTTTTCCAATGTACACTGGTGGTGTAGAACAAAATGTCTCGTTAATAAGTAATACTTTTGACGTCAGCTCCCTAAAAAGTTAGTACGATTTCCTAAGAGCGGATAACGCAGTACTTTGAGTCGTTTTCCAGGTCATGCATGAGCAGTGGTTCGAACCCGTCTCCTAAACTCTCCTACCTCTTTCCAAGTGAATGACAAAACCATCGACTTAGCACATCAGAGGGGCATTGCATTTTTTTCATAGGACAATCATTCATAATTAATCGCCTAATGATGCTAGAAATGAAATGGAGTACTTAGCAAATAACTCACGGAGTTGTCAAGGCTAAACGCTTTTCGTGCTTTTAGAGAATTTTCTTGCTGAACACTATCGCGCTGGTTATCCGTTGGACTTGACTATACAGTTGTTGATAGCTACGTTTTTTGCAAAGCTTCCATGGCGGGGTGTCAACCTTAATTCTTTTTACTAAAATATTAGTGCCACCCAACGGTTTACCGCCACATTGTTGCTGGAAAGTGTTCCTAGGTGTCGGCCTTCAGTGGGGGCATCCCAAGCTGAGAAGGAAGCCGACGTTTCCATTAAGAAGCCCAGCTAAGAGTAAGCCAATATCAGGATCCACCACCGTCCTAGTATCAAACTAGTCGCATGGTGGCAAATCTCCCTTTGATCCACAAGGTCGGCGACTACTTGTGGTGGTGACGGCTTGGGGAAATCTTTGGCTATGCTGACCTTGGCACTTGAGGAAAGCACAATGGCTAAATCAGCAAAACCGTAAAAATGGGAATTACGCTTGGGACCGCACAATAATCGGTGAGGACGGGCTATCCGAGTAAGCAAAATATTAGCCATGAGAAGTTTAAGTGATAAATCATTACTCATTACTGGTAAAGAGTGTGGGTCTTTCTTAGCAAAACGAATAGCAGAGTAAAACGCCTTTACTGGTGACTCCGTGACGCATTCTTTTCTTTATTTCTGCCAGCTAAAAATGTTCTAAGAAAATGACATTACTCGAAAAACTTGAACACTTTGCTTTCGTCAAGTGAAACCGCAATTTCTTTTTGTGAAATTATATGTAATGCTTTGGTCTCATGTGGTAACCCATCCAAGAGTAAACCAGTTCCAGGAGCTACAAGTAAGTTGGTAAAGCTCAATCCGATCAACAACGACCCGTCGACTACCTGGAGAGAGTACTAAGGAGCGTCGCTTTGGCCCATTGCTTAACAACGAAATTCCAATTTACAAAAGTCTTCGCTTCGAAATGAAACGAAGATGGGGCGACCATGTGATGAAACGAGATTATAAAACGGTGACGAAAATTTTGGTCCCCTAATATGGCAACCTTCAAAATGAACGGACGTATTTGTGGCTTATACCGTGCAACTTTCAGGCTTTTTCTTCGCTATAAGAGATTTATCTTTAGCAGAATGATGTTCAAAAGGGTTATTGTGTTCGGAATCGAAGTTATCACATTATCACGATGATCACACGGAATAAAAACGAATGAAAGATGTTGTGAAAGTTCTTTGGTTGCTGGCCTAGCATTGATGCCTACTTGTTACTTGAACAGCCCGTCCTCATTGGTTGTGCCAGCCCCAGCATAAACTCCATTTTTTAGAGAATTGCTGGCTAAGCAACTGTGGTTTTCTAGAATCTCGAGGTCAGTCTGGCCAAAGTCTGTCCCAGGATCACCACCACAGGTAATCGCAGCCGTTGTGGATCAGAGAGAGATTTGCAACCACGCGATTTTGATACCAGGACAACGGTTGGTGGATCCTAGTATTGGTTTACTCCTAGCTAGGCTTCCTAATGTAAACGCCGGACTTCTCAGCTTGGGATACCTTGCCAGGGTTATGAATCTGCCAGGCTGTACGTCGCAGCCCGACACCCAGGAACACCTCCCAGCCGCGATGTAGCGGTAAACCGTAGGGAGGCGGGCCTAGCATTAAAGTGTTTAAGTAAAAATTCCGAAATCGCTTATCTGACGAAGCATTCTCTTACACGTAGAGTAATGGGCTTACCCATTTCGCCACAGTGTTTAACTTGCACTCTTGTATCACCCTTGGAATGTGGTAGAGGATTTCCCATTGCTGTAAGACACAGGAGTTATTTCTACCGGTGGCGGCGTACGTAGCAATTACTGTGAAAAGCTAGGCATGGACAATTTTAAAGTCTGTCAATGGGCCAAGAAACTTAAGACGTGTCGCTCTAGACCTGATATTAATGTCCTCTGTACAGAGAAGAATTCTGAATCAAAACTATGAAAGCTATGAATCAAAACAAAACTATGAAACCGAGGTACAAGGAAAGTCGGTTTCGAAGCACTATAAATTTAGTTTGTTTCTCATGCAACGTACTTACCTCATATTTGATCCGAATATGGTTTTGTCTACAAATTTGAGAAATGAGATAGAGTAGGATAGCCGCAAGGGTGGAGAGCAGAACTGAACCAAGCACTGTGGCCATCGACAAACGGAATGGCATAGAAAATGACATTTTTCATAGCTAGAACTGATACTTTATACTCAAATACCTTGATTTCGCCATTGAAGTGACGTAAAAACTAACTTTTCGCAGACTAGTTTACATAGCGAATCAAGGAGAACAATGTTTTATGTAGAACTGCTTACTATGAGGGTAGTAAGGGAAAAGCTGCAGAAAAAAGAATGTAGAGGTCCGTGATCCGAATCCTCAGCCTGTCCTTTTATCGTTTGTGCTTGATTTTTTTAACGAAAAAAAAAACTTTTCGCAGACTAGTTTACATAGCGAATCAAGGAGAACAATGTTTTATGTAGAACTGCTTACTATGAGGGTAGTAAGGGAAAAGCTGCAGAAAAAAGAATGTAGAGGTCCGTGATCCGAATCCTCAGCCTGTCCTTTTATCGTTTGTGCTTGATTTTTTTCGTTTTAAACGAATGGAAAGGCACAAACTTGCAGTTTCGAAATATTGATAGCTTAAAGTTAGTACAAACCTAGCAACCGGACCTTGACGAGATGACTATGTAATCAAAAACCTTATGTAACCTTCTGTCTCCTGAGAACTAATTGGTAATTTTGACAAGTCAATTCAGAATACATTTGATACACATGAATAACGTCCATTGGTATGTAGAAGAAAGTTACTCTCATCTCTGAATATCTCCCTTCAAGGTGCCACCATCTGGGAGGCGCGACAACCTCGGTATTGACACCGACGCTTCAGGGACCAGAATGGAAAAATTTCTTTCCTGGCAAAAAACGTTTAGTAAAGGCTGTTCTGTGATCCGAATGTGTCATGTTTAATCTAGGCTTTCACTGAGCTATCAAAAAGTTTTTAACAACTGCAATGTAATCTGACACCTATGTAAGATACTAGCAGGCAAAGAGATAAGAATAGAGCTGAAGAATAGAACTGTTCAAATTTGTCGCTATGAGAGTGTCAGCAGCACATGTGAGCAAGGGAACTGGCCAGATGGCCGTGTTCCATTTGGAGGTTCACGACATGTTGATACTCACGACCACCAACGAGAAGATCCATTGAGTCAACGAAGTGAGCGACTGCATTTGTATAGAAGCGTCTTTTGAAGAGACTAAGCCGTTACTCTTGTCGATGACGTTCTTGGGTGAACAAATAGTAATGGAAACGAGGACATTCAATATAGAGAAAAAAAGAAGGAAAACGTTAAGTCTGCAAGCTCACATCTACTAGCTTTTTATGCTGAAAAGTGAAAATATGAACAATTTGCTAATACAAACGTCACATCCACTTATTCTGCACCTTTCGTCATCAGACTTGAGTGTGCAACATTCCGGTGCTCATCTTCATACACTTCATTCCGCTCACTGTATTGCTATTATGAACGGAAACGACCACTTTCCCATCAATCAATCCTGTCATAAGTTTAAAACTGATGCCGATTTCGATAAAAGCACCAAAACTAAATTAATTTATCTGGTATATCAATTGGCTTAACACCGAAGAGAATTGGTCTGCTCCATTTATGCACCAATTTCTTCCAGCAATACGTCTTATTATTAACCATATCCAAATGACTCCAACACTGCAAATTGGGCTGATTCCTTTACTTGCCCTACAAAGAAATGAAGGCATACAGTGGCGTACAGGAACTCTCACGGTCGATTTTCTATTAACCGCAGCATTGATCGAATAATTCTTCACATTTCTGTTTAGCAAACACAAGGTTATAGTCTATTTCTTCGTTTACGCACAAGCTGACGTTTCGGCGGGTTTCGCCTTCCTCAGAGCATGGAATGGTGAAGTTGACAGTAATCTACCCAACCAAAACAACTCCATAACCAAGCAAAAAATCCTAAACCAAAATTTAAATCACCTTGACACAGAATGGCTTCTCTGCACACTCACCGCTCAGCTTTCTAGTCCTCCACTGAATATGTCACGTGCAGACCAACCGGCACAGAGTTCACATGGGAACATAATGTGCCAATCCTACCAGAATAACAGGCTTATATACGTCCAGACTCTTGGAATTAGTCTAGAAAGCCACGAGAGTTTTGCGTACTTGTGTTTTTAATTCCTGTGCGAGGATCGCAACCCCTACTTGAAAGTCCTTCCCGTTAAGTCTTACCCGCTTTACAAGGGATCAGATAGCCTGTGCCCGAACTCATGCAATCACCGTCTCTACCATTAGGACAAATTATGCAATTTTGTGTTGCACAGAGACGGCCATATAGCGGAGTAACTGGCGTCTTAGATTACTCGATGGCATTTCAATTACTGTTACCGTATTCTCTATACCGGTCCTTCTCAAGTCGTGTTTTATAACTGCACTTACTTCATTTGAAATGAAGGGCAGAATAAATGGGACCTGATTTAGCGTTTGAGGGCCTGGGGTTTTTTGTACACCTACCTCGAGCTACAGTTTCGTAGCCATTAGAAATTGATATTTGCCCTGCCAAGTTCCGGGACTCCTCTCTCTGTTCTCTTACACGTTGGCTGCTGTTCGAATTTCTCACAAGTGACCTCTCGTGTGAGAGGAGTGAGAGGAGAAGATAATGAACCAAGATGCTTACTACTTGTCTTTCGGTACCACTTCGTAATGTAACCGTTTTCTGATGGATTAATTGGTGCGTTCAGAAATGGAAGCCAGTTTTCTTTTGGCCTCTCCTGGGAAAATTTAATCTACTCTACTCCTACAGTAGAGTAACGTCCCGAGGTCGATCACTGGTGCTTCCACCTTAGACATAGTGAGTAAATATTAGTGTTAACAACCACGTTATCCTATCCGTTGGTCTGTCTACACAGCTAATGATAGATCTAACTTTAATTAATGACGAATCAGTAGACTCAAAATCATCGCTGGATTAGTATTTATGACTTTTGATAAGCATGTATGAGACGGACATGTTGGTAAATCAACCGTTTAAAAATGAAAGCCACTTCCTTTTCGGTTTTTAAAGGCGGCGAAACGGTAGCTCCTAGGGATAGGCTTAGAGGAAAAACCATATCCCAAACAGTATATTTGATGGGAAAAAGGTCCCGTTCATCACGCTTTTCATTTCCAACGAAATAAGCAGAGCGGCTTGCATAAAAGAGCAAATTTTGGTGAAAACGGTCAAATCACTACCGAACTCGGTATGACGCCAGATAGTTCACAACCTTTGTATGACCATCTATGCACAACGGAGAACATTCTGCGTTTGTATTGAAAAAAAAGCATCTAGTCGGTACACTTAAAGCCGAGCCAAACAGTCACTAGAAGAGTAAGGACAGAAGGGAATAACGGGAAGGATTTTGAAGTAGAAGTTACGATCGTCGCACAGGATAAGAAGGCACAAGCGCGCAAAATTCTCGAGACATTCTGGATTAATTCCAAGAACCCGAAAATGAACAGCGGGAAGGAATACCTCATTATTACGAAAATTCGCCCTCAACATATGATAGTGATATTTTAAGGCGATGGTGTCGTTTTTCTTTCATGTGGGTTCTGTAAAAGGTTGGTCTTCATGTCGAGTACTTAGTGGAAAACTCATAGAGCGGTGAGTGTACGATGAAGCTATTTTGCTTCGAATACAGTTGAAAATTAGTTGCCATGGTTTTTCTGTTGAGATTATGGAGATGTTCTGCTAAAAAGGTTCTGATTATGTTGACATTGCGAAATTCTGAAGAAGTCGGGAGAGACGTCTGCTTGTCAATAAGGAATGGACTTACAACCCTGTGTTTGCTCGCCAAGAACACAGTGAGTTGTCAAATCGTTAGGTTCTAGTTAATGTATTCTTTTGTTATCGTATTCCAGATATTCGCCACCCTCAACTGCTCTCTCGTGGTTGCTAGGCTGTTCGCGCAGATGTCCAACTGTAATGTATCGCTAGAGCTTCATTTCTCTCTTTTGTTACTAAACAGAGTCACCAAAGGTGAAGTGTACCCGGCATTTGTGTTCCAAAGCTCATTTGAGAACGAGCCAGGGTGAGAAATCACTGCCACCATGACAACAACGTAGTCACTACTTGGCAAGGAATGATGACATTATCGCGGGTTTGCAGACTACAAGGAAAAATTATTTCGGCTAGCCAGAAAGCCCCAGGTTAAGTGAAAACTGTGATGCGGTTCAGACCGTTCTGTGCTTTTCGTGAAGGCGGCCTGGTCATGTATGTCAAAGATTTAAATAATAATTGTCGCATCGACTGTATGTACGTCTTTTGTGGAGAAGTCGAAAAGATCTCGTTAAATATCAACAAGGAATGGGTATGAAGAAAAAAAAGAGAAAATTTTTTCAAGATATGATACTTCAGCAACGTTTATTCCAAGTTATTAGAAAGATGTTCTGTTCAAAAGTACTATGTGAAGTACTGTGTATTCGTAATGTCCGTTTCACAACTGATCGGAGCCACTGATGTCGTCCATAGTCATAAAGAATGGATTGAATGACTCATATCCTCGCTTATTAGCTCCAGCCGGTTTCCACGATGGACGCATAAACCATGGTCCACCTAAAATTTAGGTCTAAAAAATAGTTCACAGCTGGGTTGCAGGATAAGGCGATAGAGCTTTTGGTGTTGATCAAATCCTTAAGGAGGCGTCATGCATTTGACTACATTCGTTGCATATTTTGTTGATGAGATTCACAGCTTACACTATAAAGCATTACATGTTGCTGCTTATTACTTTTTTCTACATATCGACAGACGTTAATAATGTTTATTAAACGCATAACTTGTCAAAATTGCCAGTTAGTTCTCTGGAGGCAGAAAAGGTGATAGAATGCCATAAACCCCCTATACAATCAGTTTCGGTGCCACATCTTGTCAGTTACCCATCCAGACATGTTTCATGCCACTTTACCGACGCTGGAGTGAGACAGCGCTTAGTTTGTGGGTTTGCGGAGTCCGAGAGATCGGAGAGACAAGGAACAACGTGATTGATTTTGGGCACCTCTAAGCCACTGCGCGTTCATTAAACACGAAAACAATGAGCTTATCATATGTTATTTGAATGATTCTTTAATATCACTTAATTACACTACCCGTCAACAGCAATTAGGTACAGTTTTGTGGCCTCGTTTGCTAACCAGCTCCCTTCTTTGGCCTCATGTAGTGCAATGGTTAAAGGTGTACTGGAATACATATGGGTACGCTCCGGCTCTTAGAGTTGCCTAATGAGGCCGAATGCATGGCGCATCCAAAAGTGGTCAACGCCGAGATCTTTTGTTAGGGCTTTAATAGTACTTTTATATAAGCAATATATCTTGAGAAAAATACAAAGGTTTCATAAAAGGACGAGAATCACTTCATGCTGTTTAATTTCTTCGTAAAGAACAATTCTTTTTACTTTATGTCAAGTAAAGGAAGGAAACTTTTGAGAGACAGCAATGGGCTTATTGACTAACTATCGGTCAGTTTTTTTTCGACCTTTCTTGAAAATCATGTAACACAAAAGACCAACTTCGTTTTTCCATTAGGGATGCGGATGCGACTGAAAGAAGTACGGTAATGAGGAACACTGCGAAGAAACGCATCTGAAATGAAAACATTGTTTCTTCAGTGATGTCAATAATTTTTTCAATGAAGGATCGATATGATGGCACGAAAACCAAGACGAAAAAAATTCTATAGTGAAATTTTGAAAAAGCACTTCTTAGAATTGAGATATTTGTGGTAATGTGATAGCAATCATACTGTAGCTCTTTTATATTGCTAGTAATGAGAAATTATAACGACAAAGAAAAAGGAATGTGTGATGACAAAGGTGGGCCAGAAAGAGCAAGTGTTTTATAAATTATAGCGCTAGTTCTATTTTTATCCTAAACACATGAAAGTTTGTCGAAAAATTAGGTAAAAGTGGGATGTCTTAGTGTTTATGAAACGTAACCTTGTCCTTACCCTGTTTTCCAATATCGCGTGTTCCTACAGCGATTGTGAGCACCGCTGCATACCGTAGCAACGTGGTGGCTCACTTAGCAAAACTTGATAATTATTAGTCGCTTTATCATTTCATTTGTTTTATATATGACCACTTCTCCCATGATGTGCCCAACCCAGAATTTCTTTCATTAGGATCACTGTCTCGCATTAGCTATCCACGTAAGCATTCTCATTTACGTCTGGGTTAGGCTATTTGAAGATGTCTTCTTTGAAAATGTTGTTGAATGGTGATGGATGTGATCCACCCTGGGATCCTGGTACAGCTCTATTGGAGCCTTCCAAAGTCCAAACGTCAATCAGTACTCGGAGTTTGTGGATTGGGAGGACCTCTTTCCAGTTAAGTCAGCTAGTCATTTGTTCGGATGGAGGACGTGGTTATACCTCTGGCAAGACTGAACTACTATACTTGATACTTGATATTGATACTTGAACGCCTTGTCCACAGTAGTTGCGCGGGACCCAGCATAATCACCATTTCTCGGAGATTTGCTGGTTAAGCCATTGCGGCTTCCTGGATTCTCGAGGACATCCTGGCCAAAGTCTGCCCCAGGCCGTCACCACGACAGGCAGACGCAGCCCTCGTGGATCAGAAGGAGATTTGCCACGATACGACTTTGATACCAAGACGGTGGTGGGCCCTGGTATTAGTTTATTTTTAGCCAGACTTCCTGATAGAAACGCCAGACTCTTTCTCAGCTTGGGAGACCCCGGAATCCCTCGTTGTACACCGCAATCCGACACCTAGGAACACCTCCCGGCCACGGTGAGGCGATAAACCGTTGGGAGGGAATTAATGAGTATACTGCATGTATTATGCGACTTTTCTAATGGGTACGCTATCCACATTTAGTTCCAATTATTTAGGGGAGGTGTTAGATCTGTTGCCAATGCAATGTCTCCTCGCCGTTGCTGATGGATGTTCCTTGTAATTTTTAAGAAATTATTCGCCATCTCTTTCCACAAACTGGACATGAAATCGAAAGCTTCATCTGAAAGTGCAGTTAAGAGAAATCTTAAACCACAACGCAGCTCGATAACGATCCCGTGAGTGCATCAGAAATGATAAGAATTAATGCCAAAATGCTGTTTGTTGAGCGAGTGCATTTCAGTGTGCAGCACTGGAAGACGACGGGTCAGGTGCGATGAGTCCACTGGTCCTTGTTCAATTCTATTGAAGAGAAACGGAATTACTGTCCATAGAAGACATTATTCCAGTGTCTTTTTTCATAACATCTTTTAAAAATAATAGTTTTTTCATTACAAATATAATTACTTGCTTATTTTTCTCACACGAAATTCCAGTATGTCAAATGTGTAAAACTTCATCAAAAAGCAAGAAATGGCTCCAGGTTTCCGAAAAAATATTCCAAACGAAGGTATTCCTTGAATTGATTTCATACTAAACGAAACCTGGGAAATTCCATTCTTGTGATAAAAAGCGTCATTAGTTTCCAAATTAAAAATAAATCTTTTTTCCACAGTTGAAGTATTTGGAACCTTCGTGGAAGTAGTTCTTTCCTTGATTCTGTTACAGAGCACCGTTGCCCATTGGGCAACCCATCAACTGGACGATGAGTAACATGTTATAACCACATACGTACCATTCAAAGACAGGAAGATAGAGTAAAATCGCTTGTCTGATTCTGTTACCAATCCCTTGAGTCCACTAGTTATTGAAAAACTAGTGTCTGTGGTGGAAACCGAAGGCGCTACTACCTTTTCCAGAGGCTAACGCGTTCACCACAACACCATGTATGCCCTTCGTTTCGCCTGTCTCTCAGCTAGCTCTATCGATCTCTGCCATCATCAATCACCCGTTAGCAGGATTGATCTGGAGAGCGCAAATCGGCAATGAACCCAGTTCAGCTGAGGCTTTTTTCGTTTTAATCACAATCATAACCTTAACAATCACAAAAAACTTGACATAGTTGGCCGTCATGAGACAAAAAAATACAAGACAAACATCATCCAATGAAGGTATCGGTGCTTTGTTTTCTTGTTCAGCAATCGCGAGGCTGTTATACAGCATACATTTACTTCCATAGAAAAACAAACAATACAATGCAATAGTAGCTGACGTTTCGGCAGTATCGCCTTCTTCAGAGCCTGGAAGGGTATGCTGATGTATAATTTATTAAGCCAAACACTTTAGTAACATTTACAAAAAGACGAAAAACTCTATGGCAATTACATTATCAACAGTTTCTCGAAAAACTCGTCGCTTTTTTACATGACTTCCAATGAGGAAGGTTAGAACAGCTGATTATAGTCGCATAGGGTTGATGACTGCGCCACTCCACATCAGAATTTGATCCGAAGATACGAGGCCAGGTCGCGTGTAACCTCTGGGCATTCCTCCCTGCTATTCATTGCCGGATTTTGGCATTTATCCAAAAACCCTCTAGGAGTTTGCGCGTTGGTGTCTTAGTCTTCTGTGCGAGGATATTAACTTTAACTTCAAAATCGTCTCCGCTATGCTTTTGTATCCTGTGCGTGCCTAGTGGGGTACTTTATCTTACTTTTCGCTTGCCATCTAGATGTTTTTTTATGCGGATACACAAGGGTCTGCCCGTTTCGCCAATATATTCATCTCCGCAATCCTTGCAAGAGATCAGGTATATCGTACCTGAATTTATGCAATCACCGTCCCTGCCGGAAGGGCAAATTACGCAGTTTGCTGTTTCACATAGAAGGCCATGTAGGCGGTTACGACCTAACTGACGACAAAGAGTATCCGGTGGTATTTCAACCATCGCTACCGATTCCTCTAGATCCTAATTCTTAAGCATCGCTTTGTCGCTGCACTTATTTCATCGCTAATGAAGGGCAAGATAAACGGGATTTTGTCTCGGCCAAGCCTTTCGTTTTGCGGCGACGTTCTCCTTTTAAGCTTATCTCGTGTGGTTACTATTTCGTAACCATTGGAGATGGCTATTTCCTAAGCCAAGTTGCGCGATTCTTCCTTTAGTTCCCTATTTGTGTACACTGAGGTGGCTGTTCGAAAGGTGTTTGAAGCGCTCCCTTTGTGTGTGAAGAGTGGGAAGAAAGGAAATGAACGAGATTTTCTTGTTACTTGACTTTCGATACCATTTTGTGATGTAACCGTTTTCGGATAGGTTGATGTGAATATTTAGAAATTTAGGCCAATTTTCTTTCGGTTTCTCATAGGTGAACTTAATGTATTCAGAGTGCTCGTTCAATAATTCGAAGCATTTGTCCATCTCCTCCTGCGTAGAGAAGACCACAAAACAATCATCTATGTACCTAGCAGTAGTCGGGTAGTGGTCGGAGACCAAGAACGGGGGCTTCTACTTTAGACATAAACACAATGGCAAAGCTCGGTGCCAATCGTTGTATCATTGCCAACCCCTCATACTGCAGATGTATTGCATGGATATACTACTCTAGGTGTAGTGTAGATTATTTTGTCTTCTGCTCCACACAGGAGGAGATTTTAAAAACGTTATGAATAACTGGACAAACACTCAGAGAACTTTAAGTTTACCGGACAGAAACCGAAAGAGAACCGGCTTTCATTTATGAAGACTCAAATTAACCTATCGAAAAATGGCTACATAGCCAAATTGTACCGAACGTCAAGTAAGAAAAACATGCTGGTTCATTGCCTCTGCTTCACCCCTTCACACTCAAAAATGGCGTTTGTGAGAAACGTGTTTCAAACAGCCACCATCGTGTGCACAGGAAAAGAGCAGAAGGAGGAATCCCAGAAATTGGAGCGACAAATAGCCATTTCCAATGACTACGAAACTGTTGTTCCGCGAGATTGGTGTAGAGGCAAGTTCAGGCCTCAAACCATAACTTTAGCGATAATAAGGTCTAGTTTATCTTACTCTTCATTTTCATTGAAATGAGTGCAGCCATAAGCAACCGCCTTTATAACTGTCTGTGTACAAAGCAAAATTGCCGAATATGCCCTAACGATAGAAAGGTGATTGCGTGAATTCGGGTAAGGTTTACATGATCTCTTGTAAAGCGTGCGGGACGAATACATTAGCGAAGCGAGTAGACCACTCTGCTTTGGATAAAAAGCACCTAGCAGGTGAAGTTAGAGGTGAATCAACTACTCCGCTAGGAGAGCATAAGACCCAGCCATATAACAGGGAAGATGTTGAAGTAGTAGCTACGAACCTCGCACAAAAATCGAAAGTACACCAACGCGCACAACTGTCGGAGCATTTTGTTTCGTTCTTTTTTTTCATTTTGTGTTGAAGAGAACCTCTTACTACTACGCTAAAAGTGCTTACAAACACAACTTAGCTGTTGAAAAATAAGGGTTATAGAACCTAAGGAATTTTGTCAACAAGGCTAAACTTATTTGTTCCGGCAGCTTGCGACTCTAAGGTTCTGAAAGCGAGGAATTCCTCGAAAATATTTTTAAAAGAATTTTAATCGTGCGACCTTTTCTAGGCACTATCGAACTGCTTAGAGGAAGAGGTAATTGTTTAGCCAGAGATCTCATGAGTATGATGGACGAATTAAAGATTCGTGACCAAACTTCCGCCCTAAGTCTGGTGTGGAATGCGGCGTAGGCGAGCGTTTTCGTGGAAGAGGAATGAACAATTTTTGTTCATCATATCTGAATGCGTACGCTAAGCTCCTTGGTGAATTTCATCGAACCCATGAAAGTACTACTTTGCTAAGGCTTAAAACGCTTCATTAGATTGTTCTATTTGCCAGAAAACGAACTCATGGTAAAGTTTTCTTCGTAGAATCAGGAAGTCTTTAAGAGCTTCATATCAATGCAAAAACATTGTTCGATGTCGTGTGTTTTCGCAGATTCCAAGTTTCACTGTGCATTAAAATGGGATCGAAAGATGGATCGGTTCTGTCAAAAGTTGAGAGATCACAAATGGAAATTCGCAGCGATGATCACCTTTTCTTTTACTAAATTCATCGGAACCCTTTTTCATCCGTCCCTCGTTTTTCAGAAAAGTGATTTTCGAACAATAAACACAGCTTTTCTAACACTCCTCAAGTACTTTTTGAAAGGGAATTTTCAGTTCTCGGCAGGTGATGGTCGCCGAGAACTGCTAGTGGGCGCTCACGATGTTCTGCATCGTGAAGGCTCATACCTCCATTCTGAAATTTTATGAGACATCTAGACACTGATCGCTTAAAGTATTTCATTGGCTTACGCTTTTATGACACTATGTAGTGCTACCACATCGACGTTTGCAGGTTTAAGCTCATGAGGCAAAGCGGTAGAACTTTTTCTCTCTAGGGCTATTATTTCAAGATGCATAGAATTATTGGGCTCGATTTAAGTGCTGGGAAACGACTTTAGTTGGAAAGTAGTTAATTAAGAACGGAACAATGAGAAGAAGATGAAGAAGAAGTGTTCACTGCAAAATACTCACGTAAAATTCGTTATGGGAAGCTGAAGGCAATTGTTCCTCTTATGGGAGGAAAAAGAAACCAAACACGTGAATTCAATTTTAAATTAATTATCTACGCTTGGAACAGCGTCACTAAGCTATTTTCTCAGACGCAAATTTTATCCCTTATTATAGCCGTCCGTATTTGCTTAAATGTCTTATTAATGAAATACCACAGAACAAAGTACAATCAGCAATCACTTACTATTTCAATCCGTTCGATAAAAAGTTGGATGAGCTACGTTTCTAACACTTTGAAGAACTGCAGTCCATTCTTAGTCGGAAACTCTCCATCTATTACGGTGCTCGGCAGAATTAGAAATGGAGAGCAATGTCTATTGAAAGCCTGCCATGAACAGGCTTCATTAATATCAGAAGCAGCAATTATTAAGAAGAACTTCTTGCGAAGAATCCTGTTTGTATTATTCATTATAGAAAGCTTTCTTTCCTGCCGGAGGCATCGTACCGTTGTAATTACCATGTAACGCATACAAGATCGATAGTTTGAACTGGCTACAGAATAACCAACCCCTCCATCTCTTCGGGGTAGACAAATTGGTGTTATAATTGCCTCAGGAAATTCCACGCCTATTGAGATAGGTAAACAATTGCCTGCGGTGCCAAAGTGCTGGGATCGATCCAACAGAGTTATCCCAGGATTCTAAGACGAATCAATCTGACCAGTATTCAGCAACATCCATGAGCAAGACTAAATCCTCAAGCAGCGGCCGAGCCCAGACTGAAATCCGAAAACCTTTGTGGATAATGGAGGGTAGGCCACGAGCAGGATAGAAGTAGTGCTGGGATCCGCGCAGGATATGAATGCGATTCACAGAGATAAGGAAAGCAACAATTATTGAGTTTAATTATTGAATAAATTCACTAGTACCATATTAAGTTCAAGATTTGTTTTTAATTAAAAAAACTTTCCTAATCGCCTGTTGAGAAACCAGGTACAATTCAGGCAGTTAGTGCTTTCAGCGTGAACCTTATTCATAGAAAATGTTTCCTCTTAATAAATTCACTAGCAATCGCGCTTTAATTTAAGTCGTTTCAACGCCAAAGACGACCGGAAATTGAGCGCATTGATAAATAAGTATGATTAGTTACTATATGCTTTTTCTTTTCTTTTTTCCCGCCAATTTTTCTCCTTTCTCATTTTTCTTTTCTTTTCCTGCATGGTTTTTCTTCATATTTTTAACAACTTAGGGGGCGTGTAGAACGCAGTGGTCAGAGGCACTCTGCAAAACACATGGGATCGACCCCGTCCGTAGACTCAACAAAGCTGCCATTCCTCCGGGGTCGGCAAATTAGTACCAGAGTTGTCTGGGAGGATAGCAGCACTGGCTCGGCACATCGGTAGGTCACCGCGGTTGACAAACACGCCTTCATTTTCTTCTAACGATGTGTAATGAGGTCTGATCCATGGCGCATCCCTCAGAAACTGATCAACGCTGAGAGCTCCAACCCTCATCCCTTACTTTGAACAACCTATTGAAAATTCTTGTCATCAAGAGACTAAGAAATCCATCGAACTTTAAATTTTTCATGTGTTAAGGTACTATATCTGGAAACGAAATCTAGAGATACTTCATCCATCTTAACCGTTTTATTTACTGCCTACTATTTTCAATGGCACGTTATAATGCGAAATATAACTGCAATGATGCTGAGATATTTGCAAAACTCTGAACCGCAGGTGTCTATGGTGGGGAAAGAACGCCCTATTGTCCCTTCCGGAGAGTAACGCATTCACCACCACACCATGCGGGTCCTTTGTTTCGCCTGTCTCTCAGATAGTTCTATCGAACTCTCGACCTATCTTCATATTCTTGCGCTACATTGGTGCATTAGCCAAGCCGACTCGAACTCAAAGGACAAGCCGAACCTCAACACGGGAATACACCATCAAGTACGTTATATTAACTCTCAAAAAGAAAAAGAATGGCAACGATCTTGTCCGTTCGTCAAGGAAAGTTAACAAAGGCGTATCCACCTTAAATAGCTATCAGGATGAAATAGACACGCCACTAGACCTGCCATCTGAACAAACTAGCAGGATCGAGTACATTACTGGACGACGAAAGAAGATAGAACAAGCAAAAACGGCCATCGAGCATGATCGGAACAGCCTCCAGACCGCACTGGATGCCTATGCCATAATGGCCGACCAACTGCAGCAAAACCCCAATACTCAAGCAAAGGAGGAGCTGCAACAGACTATCAACATGAAGGTAGAACAAACAGTGGAGCACCTCGACGAAGCAGAACGTTGTCTCTCTAAGCTCATCGAATTAAAAAAAAACGCTGGAAGTCACGGATACCAAAAAACTAAAGGACTTAAACGTCTATCCACCTATGATGAATCTGCCACCTATTCCTATTCCAAAGTTCGACGAAGACATAAGGGAGTGGGAAGCATTTTGGGGAGCTTTTAATTATAATGTTCACTCGCGCCAAATGGACGACCTCCAAAAAATGTGCAACATGGCAGGACACCTACCAATTGATTGTGCTGGGATCAAAACTCAACTAGAAAGAATACAAGTTATAAAAATTCGCAATCTCTGCTACATTTGCGGTTCATCACTGGATCAGCTTTTCGAATGTAAGGCAGGCCCGTGCAGAAACTGCAATAAGCACGGACACCACACTTCCATTTGTAGATATCAGCACTTACCAACACCCGTACAGTTTGGCTACATAGCCACAGATCAAAAAGTTGCGGATTGCGCTACAAGAGGACTAAACAAAGTTGAATTAAGAAACCATATGTGGTGGAAAGGACCGGCATTCATTAAAGAACTACACTCACAAAATGATCAATGCCTTTTTACCTTGCAGCAAGAGCGCATGCGAAAGGCACATGTATCCACAGCCACATCGATAGCCACCACGTCCGTCGAGGAATTACTCGACTGGAAGCGATTTAGTAGACTCGCAAGAGCAAAAAGAATGTCCACACATATTCTCAGATTCATTAGCAAAGCTAGCTCCAAGGTACGGAAGGAACTGCGTGACCGAATATACAAGAATATCCCAGAACTCCATTTAATGTCAACAGAAACGTACGCAACGGCCATAGAGCAAGGAGCAGCTTTACGAGTTTTGATACGAAACCACCAAACAGTTCATTTTTCCCCACGATCAGTTTACGAGCGTCTCATAAAATCGGTCAAGTACTTTCTATACAAAGAACGGTCCCAACAACGGAGGAATTGGAAGCCCTTTTGGTAGAAATAGAAGGAAATCTCAACAGTCGACCGCTGTCATACCAAGAAGAAGGAACCGACAAATTTGTTACCTTACCCAATAGACTTTATCCAGCGTGACATAATAATAAGGAGTAACATGGAGAACAATAACGCCGTATGCCCCGTGGCAGTGGAGTTTTTACGAGCGTCTCATAAAATCGGTCAAGTACTTTCTATACAAAGAACGGTCCCAACAACGGAGGAATTGGAAGCCCTTTTGGTAGAAATAGAAGGAAATCTCAACAGTCGACCGCTGTCATACCAAGAAGAAGGAACCGACAAATTTGTTACCTTACCCAATAGACTTTATCCAGCGTGACATAATAATAACATATCCATTTGAATTTAGCAGAGAAAAAAAAGACGATAAAATGTATCTTCCACCCCATGAAGCAGCATTACTACGCACGCGAAGGAAAGTGCAAGAGGTCATGGAATCAAGTCAGGTAAGGTCATGCCTCCAAGTACTGTGACCCTAGATGCTTCAAAATTGATACGAAGTCTCGCATGTTTTCGGACGATGTTCTCAAAACCCTTTCCTACTATCGCGATAGAAAGTATATCTCTAACCTCACAGCTGCGCAAAAATGTGGTATGCGAAAAATTAGAGAATTAATAAATTCAAAGACCATTAGACTATCAGTTAGTGATAAAGGGGGAGAGTTCGTAGTTATTCCTCGGCAGTTAGATGTTAAGATAACGGAGGAACATCTTAGTGATGTCACCATTTATCGGCTATGGTCTGGTTTCGGTACAGAAATCAATACCGAAAAGTGGTACCGAGAACCAAGTAACGAAAACATCCTGGTTCATTTCCTTTCCTCCCATCCATCACACACAAATAGGGCGCTTGTGAGAAATATGTCTCGAACAGATACCTCTGTGTGCACAACCAGGGAACTAAAGAAAGAATCACGCGACTTGGCTCGGCAAATAGCCATCTCCAATGGCTACGAAGTAGTTACTGCAGGAGATCAGTTCAGAAGAAGAGAGCGACACGCCGAAACGAAACACTTGGCCGAAAGAAGGTCCCGTTTATGTTGCCCTTTACTAGCGATGAAGCAAGCATAGCTATAAAACGATGCCTAAAAAGGGCAGGTCTAGAGGAATCGGTTGCGATAACTGAAATACCACCGAATACTCTTCGTCGTCAATTACTTCGTAACCGCTTGTATGACCGTCTATGTGAAACAGCAAACTGCGTAATTTGCCCTTCCGGCAGGGACGGTGATTGCATAAGTTCAGGTACGATATACCTGATCTCTTGCAAGGATTGCGGAGATGAATATATTGGCGAAACGGGCAGACCCTTATGTAGCCGCATAAAAGAACATCTAGATGGCAAACGAAAAGTAAGACAAAGTACCCCACTAGACACGCATAGGATACAAAAGCATAGCGGAAACGAATTTGAAGTTAAAGTCAATATCCTCGCACAGGAAACTAAGACATCAACGCGCAAACTCCTAGAGGGTTTTTGGATAAATGCCAAAAATCCGGCAATGAATAGCAGGGAGGAATGCCCAGAGGTTACACGCGACCTGGCCTCGTATCTATATATCAATTTCTGATGTGGGGTGGCGCAGTCACCAACCATATGCGACCACTATACCTGTTCTAACCTTCCTCATTGAAAGTCATGTAAAAAAAGGGGTGAGTTTTTCGAGCTGTTGATCATGTAATTGCCATGGAGTTTGTCGTCTTACTGTAAGTGTTACTGAAGTGTTTGGCCTAATAAATTGTATATCAGTATACCCTTCCAGGCTCTGAAGAAGGCGATACTGCCGAAACGCCAGCTGCTGTTGTATTGTGTTGTGCTGTTGTTCTATGGAGGTAAATGTATGCTGTATGACAACGTCGCGATTGCTGAACAAGAAAACGTATTCATATTCCAATGCTGAGGTTAATAGAAAGTCAACCCTGGGAATTGAGTCAGTGGTGTTATTATTTAGGTACATCTTTTGAAAAGTTGTTCCTAATAAAGGAGGGATAATATTTCGTAATAAATGTGACTGTAAAACTGCTGCATTAAACAGAATAAATTAATGTAAGTAAAGCACCCTTCTTCAATATTTTGAAAGGCTCGATGTTGTCTAAAGATGTTCGTAGGTTTTCGTCTAAATGCGATGTAGATGGGCATGAAGCCCCTACTAGGGATCACCATGGCTGCGTAGAAGTTTGGTCATTTCCATTCAAAACCGTCTATTAGTGAGTTGATGTGAAAGTAGGTGCCGGTTACGTACCTGTAGCTACTTTATCACCAAAAAAGCTTAAGAAATTTGTATTAAAATTGTAATACACCTTGTGCCTTTTGAAAGGGAGAGGAGCACCCCGAATGTCTCTGGGGAGATGGGGAGAAGAGTGACGTTCCTCCTTGGTTGCGATGTGAATCAATCGCCGATTAATGGTACTAAAGAATTGAATAGGTAATGAAACAGGGTTTATTCCAAAACGTCTTTCGCACACGAAAACGTAGAACAGTAGAATATCAAGCTCGAAAAGTTGACGCAAAACGGAAGAGCAGTATTCACAGAAAGATCGGCCTTGTCGTTCGTCCCTTTTATTACGAATCAAGCAAAATAGTTATCGTAAAACAGAAACGTCGAGATCTTTGAGCATGTAAGGAATTTCACTCGTTGTCACTCGATCCTCACAATGATGAATACGTTGCTCAGACTTCCAATTAATCGTAACATCGCGGTTTATTTTGGTCCCCTCGCATACACACATCGTCGGAAAATTTCGATTCCGCGCTTCGCATTAACCAAACCCTCCATCCCTCTAAAGTTGGAAATATGGCACCAGATTTACTTCAGACAACTTTCCTTTGAAACACAGTGGCCAGCGACTGATTGTATGGGAGACCTGGTAAAGCTTTACTATAGCTGTAGCAAGATTTCCTGGAGTATCAGTTCGACTAGAGCTCAACGACATTCTTGAGATGGAGAAAATCCTCAAGAGCAAAAGTCAAGTCCGAATCCGAAGACTTTCCTGGGCGACAGATGCAGTGCAAAGAACCAGTTGGATGAAGCGCACAATATGTAATGACGTGTCATGTTGGCACCCGAATTATTGGTTTACAGTATTATAAGTATGCGATAGGCAGGTTTTAGGCAATTTCCCACTTCACTGAGGCACCCACGGATCTCCCTCATATGAGGGATCTCGAGGCGGTTAGTCGGGAGGCTACGTGGCGCGTCCCTAGGTGGCGGATAGGGGGTTAATCGATGGACCAAAAGCGACCTTTGCTTCCCTGAGACGCAGGTGGATCCAGGGGATGGACCCCCTGCTTCTGCTGCGCCGATTTGGCACATACTTTCTGTATTTGCTAGGCGTATTCATGCATGCGTGTGTGGGTGCGTTGTCGCTTTATGCGGATTGTATTCTACGAGTCAACTCGGCCAAAAGCCTGCAATCAAGTGACAGGGAAGTATATGGGAGGCGGTTAAGAGTCGCCTCCAACAAATAAGCTCCATGTCCACTCTGGGAGAGCCTGGCAAGCTATGCGTGAGTATAACCAGCCCCCACGTTCAGAGCCCAGCAAGCTATACGTGGGTATCAAATATGCTTAAAACAGTAAAAAAAAAATGGGCCTAATTCCCCCGACCCCGAAAGAGCCCCCAATTTCGCAGCGTTGGGTAGGACGAGTACGGAGAGGCTGCTAAAATCTC